>ML685943.1:665941-700946 GCA_007922175.1 Pelusios castaneus | reverse complement strand
GGGGGGGGCATGCCAGGCTCCCTCTGTGCCCCCCCCCCCGGCAGGGAGGGCATTGGTGTAGTCCTGGGGTAGGCCTAAGTCAACTTAGGGCTACCCCATGTCTACACTGGCTTAAGTCGACTCTCGGGAGTCGACTTAAGCCTTAGGTCGACTTATTTCGAGGTTTTATAAAAGTCGACTTAATTTTCATTAAGTCGACTTTATTTTCCTTAAGTTGACTTAAGCAAGCTGCTTAAGTCAACTTAAGGAAACTGTAGTGTAGACGCGGGGTAAATTAAGTCGACTTCAAGTGTAGACTTGAAGTGCATCCACAGAGACCTCACTGGGTGCGACAGAGCTGGTGCAGGTCGGTTTCTTTCGTAAACTGATGGACGAGTGTAAATGAGCTGGCTGGGTGCAGCGGGCAGCACTGAACCCTGTAAGTCGGCAGTTCCCAGGGCTGCAGCTGGGACTGGGGCTGTTTGCTGGGGATCTGTCCCAGGAGTGGCTGGCCAGAGGGCTCCTCCACTGGACGAGGGACCAATTCCATGCAAGAGGCGTGCAGGTTCACCCAGCAGAGCAGGGTAAGTCAAGGCCCAGGAGCAGGGAATTGTAGTGACACGGCTGCACACCAGTTCAGATTGCAGGAGGGCACAGCCTGGGGGCATGCAGCAGACAGGCTGAGTTTCAGTATTGGGGGAGTGAACAGACAGAGGACTAGATGTTAGCACTAGGGGTTATGGGGACTGAGACAGGTTTCCGGGAAGAATTCCAATCTGCCAGGGGCTTGATTGGGATGGGGGTGGGGTCAAGGTGAAGGGAACTAGCCCTGCAGAGGGCTCTGATCTGGGAGAAGGCGGGGGCAGGACCCCTAAGCACATGGGGCATCCTGCGCCCCCCCCTTGCTGCCCCACCTACCCCTTCAGGGTCTCATCCATGGGGCATTTCCCATCCACATCCAGGTTCTCCATCTCCAGGATGCTGGGGTTCTCCTGCCGCAGATCCTCATCTGGCGTCCTGGGGGGCAGGGGTGGGGATGGGAGGCAGAGGAGACTGAGTTTAGATCCTTGGTGCTGTGAGTTTCCCCGTAGGAGTACCCAGTGTGGACCCCGACACTGTGAACCCTGCAGCAGTGCCCTGGCTGCGGAGCCTGGCACTGTGAATTTCCCCATGGCAGTGCCCCATTATGTAGCTGACCCTTGCCGGGGGCCCCCCAGCACCCACCGGAAGGTGATGAGGTTGGTGAAGATGAGCGGGGGGCAGAAGAAGATGAGGAGCAACTGCCAGACAGGAGTGGTTCCTTCCATCTCACCCCACCAGTTCTGGGTCAGCAGAGCCTACGGGGCAAGGGGTTAGTGATGGCGGTCCCTCCACATCCCACCCCTGGGACCCACTTCCCAACCCTTTGCCATGCCCCCGATTCCCACACCCTTCATCCTCCTCCTCTGCACTGCCCCCTGCCTCCTGCACCTGTCCCCACCCCAGCCCTCCACACCTATCCCCACGTCCATACCTTCCCCTGCTCCATACCTCCGCACACCCACTATACCTCTCCTCACCCCCATATGGCACCCATCTCTTGTATTTGCTCCTGCCCCCCATACCTGTCCCTGCTCCATACCTCCCCCTGCCCACCTGTACCTGCCCCCGCTTCCCATACCTGCACCCCATCGTGGGCAAAGAAGCAGCGAGCCTCGGCCAGCCAGGCCAGCTGCAAGCAGGTGGCACCACCCCAGAGGCGGGAGCGACGCACGAGGAGCTGGGCTGCCCTGGCCTCGCTGTTCCTATAGCACTCGCTGAACACACCTGAGGAGGAGGAGGGGTCACACAGCTATCCTGGTCCCAGCCGGCCCCCTGCGCTGCCCCCTGTAACCCCACACGGCCCCTGCTGCTTGCACCCTCAGCCCCCCATACTGCCCTGTCCCCTGCACACCCACCCCCATTCTGCCCCCCCTTCTCTGCCCCAGTCCCCCCTCACCAATGGCCAGGTTCTCAAACTTCATGGCCAGCTCCTTCATGTCTGCAGCCTCCTGGGCCTCTGACTCCTGGTGTGAGAGTTCCCGCAGGATCCGGGCCGCTACCAGGGCCCCTGCCACCCCGTCTGGAGCCTAAGGGGGCAGAGGATTAGAAAGACACCCCACAACAGTGCCCCTCACCTGCATCCCTTCCACCTTGTCCAAGGCCTAGGGGGACAGGGACAGCCCCTCCCTAGGGAATCCCCCATTTGTTCTTCTGCCCCTTGGGAGGTCTCTCCCATCTCCCCTTCCTCCAGGTGGGCCCTCTGCAGCCCCTTGCCTGCCCTCTGGGGCCCCCCTCACCATCTCCCAGAAGTAGGTCGCCATCTCCCCACGGTTGAGCAGCAGGGCCCAGATGAAAAGGTCAGTCCAGGGGTTCGGGGAACGCTCGCTGCGGTAGGGGGGGTCCCTGTCTGGCAGGGGCCCCTTTTTCTGGGAAAAAAGATGGGGGTCAAAGCCACAGAGATGGGGAGACCCGTCAACAGCCCCCCATTTACCTCTGACATCCTCAGGGTCCTATCTCCCCACCTGATGTCCCACTCCATTCCCCTGTTCCTTACATCCCCTCATATCCCTCTGCCCCCTTGTGCCCCCTTTCATGGCACTTATATATCCCAGGCCATTATCATGCCCCAGCCTTCTTGGGTTCCCACCCCCCCAACATATCTCAGCTCCCTTGGCTCCCCCATACACCCCAGCCCACACCCTGTGTACCACAGGCCCCATGTGCCATCTCTTCCCATGATCCTGACCTCCTTGGCCCCCCAAATGGCTTCCACATACCCCAGACCCCTTGTGCCCCCCAGGGGGCAGTCCAGGGGGGTGCAGGCCAGTGTAGAAGGGGGCGCAGATATCACCCAGCAGGTCGCGGAGCACACGGGCCACCTGGGACAGGAGGCGGTCGGGGTGGCGCTCCACGGGCAGGTATTCAGGGGGCTCAGGCCCCCCCTGGCGCCGCTCCAGCAGTTGCCACAGCAGAGAGGCCTCAGAGACCCCGCCATATAGATCCTCCAGGCGCCCCCAGGTCAGGAACTCGCCCACATCCACCCCATTCTCCACGAAGAGTCGCACCAGTGCTGGGCGGTCACCCAGCAGGGCATCCCGCATTGGCTCCTCCAGAAGGGGGGCCTGCAGGGTTGGGGCAAAGAACCCAGGTTAGTATCTGCCCTGGGAGCACTGACCCCCATCTACCCCACAATAGCCCCTGAGGACCCAGAGCCCCCACGAGCTCCTGTGCTGACCCCCCACCTGTCTTCTCAGCTCCCTAAGGGGGTCCCCTGCCCCCATCCTCTGGGATTCCCTCTCCCAGCTCCTTCCCCCGGGATTCCCCACCAGGCCCCCTTACCTCCCACTGGATGTCTCCACGGAAGAGTTCGGAGCTGGCGATATCCACACGGTCCCAGGCTACGGCCAGACGCAGCTCGTCCAAGTACTGGGTGGCCTCCCCAGTCAGGTGACAGCCTATACAATGGGGAGGGGGAAAGGCTGTGCTAGCTATGTGCTTCAGTTTTTTCCTCTTGCAGCCTGGGGAGGGAGTGGGGAAGGCCCAGCCCGAATAGACACCGTGTCAATGCAGATTGAGAATGTCCACACAGTGCTGGGGGGAGAGCCACTGATACACGCTGAATCTAGGCTGGGGTCTCAGCTATGATGGACCAACCCTGGGGGCTCCCCTTCCACGAGACCCAGAGCATGTTCTAGGGGTGCAGCCAGTCCCATAACCATGACAAATGGAGGGAAAGAGCAGGGAAGGTGGGAGCTAGCTGGGGGAGGATAGGAAGATCCCAGAGGGCCTGGCAGGGGGGAGGAGCAGCATAGCAGGACCCCAAGGGGCTGGGGGATCCAGGAAGGTTGGGGTGGGGGGGTCTCACCTCTGACAAGGGCTTTGAGCAGTACAGTCTCAAACTCCTCCAGCCCCTCCTGGTCTGAATAGACAGTGACCAGCTCCCTCCGCGCCAGGATCCCCTCCACCTGGGGGCAGATCCGATACTCTGTAACCCCCCCTGCAGCCCCAGAACCCTGCTCCCTACTGCGCCCAGGAACTGCTCCACCTGTGGAGCAGGTCTGACACCCCATGACCCCCCTGTACCCCCAGAACTCCACTCCCCGCCACACCAGGGTCCATTCCCCCCTGGATGCCTGGGTCCCCTTGGGGGCCATGGTACCTGCTCGGCCAGGCCTGACACGTCAGCGGGCGGGAAGCGTTCCTGCAGCTTCTCTTGCACCAGCGCCCGGTCCGGCTGGCCTGGCTGTGCGTC
This sequence comes from Pelusios castaneus, assembly GCA_007922175.1. Lineage (NCBI taxonomy): Eukaryota > Metazoa > Chordata > Testudines > Pelomedusidae > Pelusios > Pelusios castaneus. The sequence continues at coordinate 696,694 of ML685943.1, read as the reverse complement.
CTCCAAGATCTGGGCCAGGCAGTCGGCCGCCCCTCCGGAGCCTCCCACTAGCAGGCAGGGGATATTGGCGACGGCGGCCTCATACACACGCTGGGGGGGGTAGAGATGGGGTCAGCAGGGGGCAGTGTGTCTCCCCCATCTCCACAGCCATCAGCAATCCCTGCGCCCCTCCCCTCCACTCTCAGGTCCCCCCATAGTGTCCTCGCCCCATACAGTCTTTACCCCCACATCAAACTACACTGCCCTTCCATGGAGCCCCCTCAATCCCCCTTCAGTCCCCCAGGCCCATTCCCTGCCTTCTCCCACATCCGCCACCAATTGCCGCAGCTTCCTGTTTTATCTGTCTCCCCCACCCTCGCACCAGGCCTATGTCCAGCCCCCCTGCCTTCATTACCGTGAACATGGAGGAGTCACCCCCAATGACCATGACCAGCACGGGGATCTCAATGCTGCCAGTTCCTATGAGACAGTGGGGTAGGGTCAGTGCCAGGGGGCAAAGTGGGGGGAACAAGAGTCGTGGGCCCATGGGCAGTGGTGTAGCGATGGGGGAGGAAGGAGCCAAGCCCCTGGGTGCCAGGCTGCGGGGGGGGGGGGGGGGGACACACCAGGATGGGAGGGCTGCAAGGTGTGGTGCGGCATTGGGCACCTGGGGGAGCATAAACGTGGAGTTGGCCCCCGGGCGCCAGACATCCGCACTACACCACTGCCCATGTCAGTCAAAGATTTGTGTCACCAGAGCCTAATGGGCCAAATGTGGCCTGGGGCCCAGGACATCAGGGTTCTTTCCACACTCTAGGCCCAGGATGCCTGGGTTCTCCCCACCCCTTGGCCACCTCCCCTAGGGCCCAGGATGCCTGGGTTCTCTCTGGAACTGGAGCTGAGCAGAGGGACTCTCAGCCAGGGGGGAAAAGGTGTGAGAGTGGGGGCACTCAAATGGGGGTGCGAGGAGGGGAAACCAGGAATAATGGGGGGGACAGATATGTGTAAGGGGGGGGAAGGCAACCAATTCCAGTACCCATTGCCCAGGGTGTGTGTGTAACTATGATAACCATGGTGCCAGTGTGTGTGTAACCATAGTAACCCTTGCAGGAAAGGGGTAACTATGATAACCTGGCTGTGGGGGTAACCATGGTAACCTAGCCAGCATTTGATTGGGGTAGTCTGGTCTGGGTGTGACCAGGGTAACCTGGCTGTGGGGACGTAGCCATAGTAACCTGGTCAGTGTGTAACCAGGGTAATCTAGCCAGGGGAAGGGGGTAACCATGGTACCCTGGCCAGGTTACTCACCGCCAGCGCCCACCCTCTGCTGGGCGATGTGTCTCTCCAGGCGGGCACGGAAGCGGCTCTCACTCCCCAGGCGTCCCCGGGAGCCGTCATCCACCAGGAAGAAGATTGAGTGGTTACTGTCCAGGGGGCAGGTGGCGCCTGCAGGGGGTGGCCGCACGTAGCGGGCGGGGAAGGAGCCCTGGTGGGGGAGAGGGGGTAAGGGGGGGCCCAGTGCCTGGCTGGACCCAGCAAGAGGTACCACAGCATCCAGTCCAAGCCTGTTTCAGTACCCAACTCAACTCCCCCACCCCCATAGAGACACCCCAGGGCCCCAGCACTGGGCTCAACTCCCCCCGGCACCCAGACCAACCGACCCAGAGTCCCCTGATCCTCCCAGAAACACCCCCACCTAGCTCAACCCCAATCCCAAGATCCCCTCCCAGCACCTGGCCTGACAGTACCCAGACTGATGCTCCACCAAGGGCCCCCAAGGGACCCCCAGCAGCCCACAGCCTCCCTCCCCGAGAGACCCCTGTGTCACACCAGCTACCAGATCTCTCCCCCCTTAGTACCTTGGGGTTGACAAGGACCTCGCGGTTGGCAACGATGCCCCAGGGTGCAATGCCCATGGCCACCACGCGGGCGCAGGAGCTGGTGCTGGCTGTGGCATGGTCCCGGACAGCCTCCCCCACATAGCGCCCAATTCCGGCCTGCAGCCCCCTGGTCATGATCCACGCACCTGGGGGGGGGGGCAGCAGGGGACACAGCATGGCACATGCTGAGAGTGTAACACATGCTCCCAGTTTCCCCTCCACGCACTTGTATAACAAAGAAACTGAATGGAAGGATGGGCAAGGAGTGCACTCTTGACCCCCCCTCCCCAAGTCTGGGGCCATGGAGGGCTGGCCCATGGCAGGACCTGGTGAATGGGGGGGGGGTAACATTGCACCTGGCCACCAAGTGTGCATTGTGCCTGGGTGTGAGCATTGGGGGGGGGGGGCCCTCATCGTGCATGTAGAGTCCTGACATCAGTGGTGTGCTCGTGTGCAGCTGCCTTTGGGTGCATGCACAGAACAAGGCGTCTCTGTGAGTTGGATAGGGGTGTGGCCTTTTACATAAACACATGTGTAAGAGCATGGCCTGCACCAGTGTTTGCATGCAGCATGCTAGGGTTTTCACAGACCATAGTGGTGTTTGCACGGAGCATGTCAGCATTTGCACGGAGCATGACTCCATTTGCACAGAGTGCTGTTGTTTGCATGGAGCATGATGCTGATTACACAGAGTGTGCCAGTGTTTGTATGGAGCATGGTGGCATTTGCACAGAGAGCATTTGTGTTTTCGTGCAGCATGGCCTCCATTTGCACGGAACAGGCTGGTGTTCACATTGTGCGCCCAGCTTTCCACCACTGTGTGGCCCGAGTTGGGGGGGGGGGGAGGAGTGTGGAGGGGGAAATGACCCACCTGTGCTTTGTGCTGCCTTCACCAGCCCCTTACGCAGCAGGTCCCGGAGCCAAGCCCGGACGGGAGCCTCCCCATCACTCCCCACGACTGACACCACCAGGTTGGGAGGGGAGATTTTCCAGTGGTTGGTCACCAGGTTGTAGGCGGTTGCAGGGTCTGAGGAGTCTGACAGGCGGATGAACTGGCCAGGGTGGCGGGTGGGGGGTGGAGGAACAGTTTCAGGTGGTGCCCCTCATTACTGACCTGCAGTCCCCTGCTAGCCCTGGACTCCCCCACCAAGCTCTATCAGGCCCCTCATGCCTGACCTACAACCCGCCCCCAGCTTTGCAGCTGCCCCTCCCACCCGACGTGCAGCCCCCCAGCTTTACTGGTCCCCCTCACTTCTGACCTGCAGCCTCTCACCTTGCTGGGTTTGCCACCGGCCCCCACAAACTCTAGTTCCCCGTAGGCATCCGTGGGCCCCTCTGTGGTGTGCTGGGCCGAGTCCCACTTGCTGACGATGGCCGTTCCGAATGCGTCCTCCACAGCCACGGAGACATGATCCACCCGGGGGCTCCCGCACTGGCACTGAGGGGGGGCACTGGGAGGAGATGGGGATCATTGGGGGGGCACTGGGAGCTGGGAGAACCAAGGGTGCTGGGGGCAGGGTTGAGGTCCCTGGGTTGCTGGGGCTGGAAACCAAGGGGTCATGGTGAGGCAGAGGTGTCACCAGGAGGGGTGGTTATAGTATGAGAGGATACAACCCAGCCCCACCATGGCCCTAATAACTGGGGTGCAGTGTGGGGAGGGGCACCCGGGAGGGGTCCCTGAACACTGGCAGGTCGATCTTAGGGCACCCCCAATGGTTGTGGGGGGGATAGACCCACTCACCCTGGTTCCCGTGGATCCTCAATGTAGGTTGTACAGGTTTTCTTCTTGAAGACTTTGGGGATCCAGGCCTGGAGTGGGATGGTGGGAGCCAGGTCAGGGTCTGAGAACTGGGAACCCACCCACCCACCCTGAGCCCCCCCAACTGGCTCAGCAACCCCCTGACTCCCTCAGAGCCCCTCCAGAGATTGGACACCCCAGCGGGGGGGCCTTGTCCTCCCCCCCCCAGGAGCTGGTGTCTGGACACCCCACACTGTCCCTGTCCTAGCCCTGGGGCAGGGGGCAGGGGGCAGGGGGCTGTACCTGATCTTGTTGGACGCTGCCCATGGTGCCAGGCAGGGCTGGGGTGCCCGGCGAAACAAGCGGCGTCTCACCTGGCAAAGGTGAGTCCAACCCTCTGCCTGCATGGCCCCACCCAGCCAGAAACCAGCCTGACCGGCTAGGAGCCACCCACGTGTGTGAATAACGGCGGCGGGGCGGGGGGGATGCCAGAAAACACCCTACAGCTGAGCTCCCCCTGCATCCCCGCTCAGTCCAACATCACTGCTGCCTACATGGGTATCAGATTCTGTGCTCAGAGCCCCCGGAGTCAATCTGGAGTCATGCCCATTTGAAAGGGGGGGGGGGTCAAGGCCAGCTTCTGAGCTCAGGTCCACCAGGGTCAATCTGGAGTCACGCCTGTTTGCAATGGAGGGGAGTCACCCTGGAGTCTCCACCCACCCCCCCAAATGCTGGTAGTAGGGCAGGGTCAGTGCAGACCCACGTGGCAGTGGGCCACTCCCCATACAGAGTTCACAGCCTGGACGCCCTAAGCAAACAAGTGTGCTGGTGCCCCACCCTTTAATCCAGGACAGGGAGCAGGAAAGGAACCAACATGGGGGGGGGGTGCTTGGAGCTCAGCTGCTTCTCCCCCCCCAAGCATATGAGGAGGCCCCTCACCTGCAGCCCTTCACAGTCTTTCAGGCACCAACCCTCCCTCGTGTGAGGTGGTTGCACCCATGAACCCCCTAAACCAGTCCCATTCCTCCCCAAGACATAGTATTTTTGGAGGGATGCATATGGGAACCCCTAAAGTTGACCCATCTTGGCAACTGTGTTGCATAAATAGGAGCTTCATGGGCCTGTGCACCTGGACTCTTGGGTTCACTCCATGGCAGGGCTGCGGGGAGTGGGCCTGGTGAGTGAGAACGGGGAGGGGGCTGGGAGACAGTGGGCATCAAGTCCCCCCATGTGTCACATGTGGGGCGCCCCAGTCCCCTGGAGCTACGCCTGGTGTGCTGGGAATGTGACACTGGACTTGACTATGTCGATTCCCCCCCCCCAGCAAGTGCCCAGGCTGCAGCCAGCCTAGTATTTATAGCACAGAGCCCAGGATCGCTGGCCTGCCTAGGGCCCAACTGCACTGTCCTGCCTGCAATACCTGGGCCTCCTAAGGGGGGTGGAGGAAGGGGGGGGGGGTCAAGTCACAACCCAGCAACCAATTCCTTTCCCCTCCCACACAGGACCCCAGAAAGCTGGGGGACAGAACCCAGGTGTCCCAAATCCCAGCCCTCCCCATGCTCTAATCAGGGCAGAACCTAGGAGTCCTGGCACTCAGCCCTGCCCCCCCCAGCCTCCCATTACCACCCCCCCACTGACCCAGCTGCTGCAGGGGGTTATTTATAGCATACCCTGGCATTACGGGGGGTGGGGGGTGGGGAATCATCTCATATAAGGGCAGTGAGGGGCCCATGGGGGGCCAGGCCTGGCCACCATTGGCTGGAGACTGGGGGAAAAGCTGGACAGCCAGGGCCATCGCTCAGAGGCGTCCGGGGCAGCTGCAGATCCACCCCATGGCTCCCGCCCCTGTTTGTCTGCTGCTGGGTCTGCTCTGCACCCTACAGGCCCATGGCAACCATTGCCATGGCAACATGGAGCCCCCCAAGCAAGCTGAGGGGCAGCTCCATGGCCACGAGGACCCAAGCCTTGGCCACCACCATCACCACTGTGACTCAGTGCACCAGGAGCAGCCGTATCACCACAGTGGCCACCAAGGTGACGACACAGAGGTACATCACGATCACCGTGGCGATATGGAGCCCTCCCAGTGGGCTGAGGGGCAGTCACATCACCACCAGGACCCAAGCCCTGGCCGCCACCATCGCCAAGACAATGTAGAGCACCAGGGACAGCCACATCACCACGGTGACCATCTCTATGGCAATGACGCTGAGCCACGCCCTGAGAAGAAAGATGCCCTTGGGCACCATCACCACAGTGATGAGGTGGAGGAGGAGGAGGAGGGAGAAAATGCCCCTGGGCACCACCACCAGGCTGCTGATGAAGATGCTGCCCATGGGCGCCCCCAGCCCGAGGAGGAGGAAGGTGACAATGGCCACTCCTGGCGCATTGACGAGTTGGAGGAGTCTGAGGAAGAGGAGGAGGATGAGGCTGAGAACAGCATTGTGAGCAAGCCCCCTGGTGAGGAAGAAGAGGAGGACGGAGGGGAAAGAGGGCATCACACAGAGGAAGGCCTATTGCCCAAGGAGCACCGCCAAGGAGAGGATGATGAAGGTGAGAACTGCCCGGCACTGGGGGAGTGGAGGAGGGGCTTGGCATGAGCTGGGAAAAAGTAGGGGGCAGGGATCATCTGCGGGGGGGGGGCAGGGGGAGCCATAGAAGGGAGCCCAGGCAGTTCATACATCCCTGGGCATGTCAGTTCAAACCAAGGGGGCTGGGCCCAGGAGCTTCCTACCAGGGCCTATGTGCCAGCCCCATGGCTGGACAGGAGTGCAGTGGGGGGTAGCAGGGTCTGGGCCCCTCCTTAGACCTAGGACTACAGGTCAGGGTGAAAAATAGGGGAAGGGGGAGAGAACCGAGGAGTCCTGGCTCCCAGCTTCCCTGCTCTAACCACTAGTCCCCACTCCCCTCCCAGAGCTGGGGAAAGAATCCAGGAATCCTGGCTCCCAGCCTCTCTAAGCCACCAGGCCCCACCCCTCTCCCAGAGCCGGAATGGAACCCAGGCGTCCGGGCGGTAGCTGTGTCTGTCATTGCAGAGGGGGAGGAAGACGAAGAGGAGGAAGATGATGGCTACCAGCCGGGTTCCGTGTGCCAATACTGTACTTTCTGCAAGGTAACTGCCTCCAGCCCCTCTTCCCCGGTCGAGTGTTTAGAGTCGGGGGGGCTGGGAGCCAGGACACCCGGGTTCTTCTAGCTCCGACTGGGGGTGGAGGCTGGTTTGTGGTCTGAACCTAATGCAGCACCTGGTGGCTCGTTACAGCACTGCCAGGAATGTGAGAAGTGCCCGTGCCAGGAGGGCGACACTAGCGAGCACTGCGACAGCTGCCAGGTAAGGGCTGCGAGCTTCCTCCCAGCAGTGCCATGAACTCAAGGACTCCAGCGCTTCCCCCAACAGTGTTCTGGCCATAACTAACCTGTCTCTCCTCCCACCAGCACTGCCAGTTCTGTTACTTGTGCCAGTTCCTCTGTGAGACGGCCTGCCAGCCCGGTGAGTGTCCTCCTTACCCAGCTGTGGGGAGAGGGGGCTATGGGGTGGGGGGCACGCACCCTGACCCCTCTGTTCTTGTGTGTTACAGGGAGCCTCGTTGACCAGCTCTCTGGGGCCATAGTCCAGTAAGTGAACCCCCATGCCAGGCCCCCTCCTGTGGGGATGGAGGCGGTGCTGCAAGGGTTGGGAAGAAGCCTGGGGGGTGGGGAAGGGCCACAACTCCCCACTACTGAATCGGCCATTTTACCCTTTGTGGGGGGCAGGGACCCCAGCTCGGGGGTCACTAGGATTTTAACCCTTTCCTCTCCCTCTGCAGGTCAGTCTCCTCCATCTTTGACCATCAGGAGCAGTGAGAGGCTGGAGTTGGGGTAGGGGGGGCAGTTGGGAAGCTGGCTGACCTCTGACTATCAGGGGTTAAAGGCTGCCAAGGAGCAGGCTGCCTCTCTCCCTGGTCAGGGCATGCCATGGGGGGGGTACCTAAGACCACCACCTCACACCAGTTGCCCCATATCACCCCCCCACCCCAGGCCCCTTTCGTTTCAGCAGAGTTCCATGCAGAGCTTCATGGGGGTGACATTGCAGCTCTCCCACACCATGCTGGGTATAAGATGACTCCCCCCACTCACCGCCCTTGATTCCACACACCCCCCACAATACAACCCAGTCCCTCCAACCTTAGTACCACCCCCCACAGTGAGCTTCCAGGACCCCCTGCCCCAGCTGTACATCATATTGGGCAAGTCTGCTTCCCTGGGAATAAAATTTGTCCCTTTCCCCGTGTGATTTTTTTTGGGGCAAAGGGGAGGTGCGGAGGAAGAGCCACAGCAAACACCCCCCTCCTGTCATTGGACCTTCTGGGAAAAAGAAGGGCATGGGCTCAGCTAGCTCAGGGCCCCCTGATCATTCCCAGCACCCACCAGTGGGAATACTGACAGGGTCCCTTGTGGGGGAGGCTGGTTTTCAGGACTCCCCCCGCCCTGGACAAACAAAGCTGTCATGCTTTTTTCATAAACATTTTTTATACATTTTCCAGCACCCCCTGCCCCAGCAGCAGGGTGGGAACAGGGACAGGCACGCACAGCCCCCCCACCAGCATTTTTAAACATTTTTATTTATTTTTTGTAAAGATTTTCCTCCATTTCCCCCCTCATGCAAAACCCCCCTCCCAGCTCCCCCCACAAATAAAAACAGCACCCCAAAAATAAATTAACTGGGGGGGTCTGTAAATAAACAGAGAGGTCATTAAACGGCAGCAAAAGTCATTTCCACCAGCAGCCACGCCACAGATATGCACAGAAAATACAACTCTTATGGTACAGCACCGGGCCCGGCCCTCCCACCGAGCCTGATTTGCCCAGCCTAGTCCCCACCCCAAAATTACCCCCTCCAGAAGACCCCCCATGCCAGGCTTCTGTCCCCCAAGGAGGGATTACCATTTAGGGATTGGGGGCAACCCCCCCTCCAGCTTGGGGGAAAATGAAGGTGGCACAGCCCAGTGGTCCAGCAGGGAGATGGAGTTTGGTGGAGGGATAGATGGGGGCCCCCCCATTTTAGCAGCAGAATCCTAGCACAGAGTTAATCCTCTAAGGGCCCAAGGGGCTAGGATACAGGACACCAGGGTCTGAGACCCTAGGGGGGCAGATACCCAGATTTGGGGGCTACAAAGCCAGGGGTGCAGATGAGACTCAAGGGAGAAGGCTCTGAGCCAGGCCGGAAGGGGGGGCTATAAGGCCAACTACCTAGTGCAGGGAAACAAGGCAGTGGGGCTTTATCCCCGTTCACATTCTTGCCCCCCACTTTGACAAAACAAAAATAAATCCCAGACATGTGGGGGCTGCACCCTGGATTCCCCCTTCCAGGGGCGGGGGTCAGCCCCCCTGGTCCCTCCTCAGTGTGCCAGGGCTGAGGGTGCCCCCCACCCCCAACAGCAGCAGCAATGCCCCCTGCAGGCTGGGGGGGCATGGCATTTTTTTTCAGGGGGAGAGGACAGATGCAGGTCCCTGCCCTTGTTGCAGGGGGGTCAGAACCCCCCATTCCAGCAGCAGCGTCCATCAGGCCAGGGCACCTGGGGGAAGAGCAGAGAATGAGGGTGTATCCCTTTCCCACGCTCCCAGCCCACGCTGTGGGGGGCAGCCTTGTTCCAGGCTCCCAGCAGCCCCAACGCAGGGCTGCTCCTGGCCTCACTTGTACCCCTCGACCCTGCCCCACACTTACCGGGCACTAACAGGAGTAGGTTCGTACAGAGACACCTTCGCCACGTTGGCTGGACAGGGAATTCCCTGGAGCGAAAGAGGTCAGAAGTCATATGACAGCACACCTCAGTCTGCCCCTCCCTCCACAGTTAGACCATCTGGGCAAAGGCACCAGAAAGCCGGGGGTGGAACTAAGCCAGTGCTGCAAGCTTCCGCTCAGCAGTGCCCTCAGCCAGGGCACTCCTCCCCTGCAACCTCTGCTGCGAGCTTCCCCAGGGAAGTACCATGTCCATACCTTCAGGCTGCACCTTGCGAAGCTGCACTGTGGGAGGGGTGATGGCAGCAGCACGGAAGTTGGGGGGCAGCATCTCAGCTGAGTCGGGGCTCACCCCCCGCAGGTCCTTCTCCCGGAACATCTTCCGCCATGACGGTGAGCGGCTGAAGCTCTTGGGGGTGTCGGGGGGGGGGGGGAGGGGTTGGGTTGTCACAGGTCATAAAGCTGGGTGGGCTGGGTCCCCTCTGCCATTCAATGTGGACAGGAAAGAGGAGGGGATGGTTCCTGGGGGCTCCAGCATCGGAGACTACAGAAAGCCTTTTTGTGTGATGGGGGTGGGGGGTTTGCAGTGGGGGATGGTGCCACACACGGACAGGCTGGGGGGACCCCACAGGATGACTCCCTGTGGGGCAGTGTTTGGGGAGGGTACAGTCAAGGGGGGGACTTCCTACCTCTTCCAGCCTCCGGTCCGTTCCCATGGCAATGAGATTCCCAAATTCCTTCTCCAGGAGTTGCCGAGCCTGGATGCCAGAGAGAACAGGGTGGGTAGGTGCAATCAGGCCTGCCTCTCCCACCCAATATACCTTACCCTGGGTTCACAGATAAAACCCAGTGCTCCCCCTGAAGACCGCCCCTCCCAGCCTCCCTGCCAGAGGCCCCCCACCTCCTGCCACAACTCTCCCTCCATCACACTGGCAATTCCACCTCAGCTCCATCCCCATCTCTGCTCCCCAGCCCCTCCCCCCAGCACACTCCACCCCCCCCCCCATCTCCTGCCCTCCCACTGACCTGGGTGTTCTGGGTGGGAATCTGGAGCAGCAGTGCCAGGTCGTTGCAGTCGAAGGTGTCATCCAGGGCCAGCAGCGCCCCATGCACCCCACTCTCAGCCAGGTTATTGGCGAACTCCTTCAGCCCGATCAGCTGCACCCAGTACATCACCCGCTCGTTGGACCAAACCATGACATCTGGGGGGCAGGGAGGGTCACATGGTGTCCCTCACACCTGATCCACAGCCCCAGCCCTCCAGTGCCCTTCATTCCCAACCTGCAGCCCTCAAAGGTGGGGATGTGGGGCTTGGTACCTTTGATTTGGTTTTGACTTTCCTCCCGTCTCTGCTCCAGCTCCTTGCGGTCGTAGTTCAGTCGTTTCAGGCACATGATCCCATAGTGGAGACTCACCCTGGGGGGCAGAGACAGGAAAGGGGAGTTGGGGGTGTGGAGCCCCCCCTTCCTGCAATCCCATGGGGCTTCTTGACACCTCCTGGCAGCCCCATCCCTGCTGGGCAATGGGGAGGCTGCCCAACCCCCTCCCCCAACCCTCTGGCCTAGAAGTGACCCCCAACCCTGCTCTCCAAGCCCAGGTCCCCCAGGGTATCGTTCAGCAGGGGGTGTCACACCTGTGGGTTCAGAGTTATGGGGGACTCCCTTGGGGAAGCTGGGGGTCCCATCGCACAGTGGAAGCCAAGGAAGGTCAGGGAATGGGTGGTCCCCATCTCTCACCGGTGGAAGCTGTCGACCATCTTGAGCTGGCCGCGCAACTCCTTCTTGTTGAGGTGGTCAAGCATGCGGGCGTCCACCAGCGACTCCATGAAGTAGCTGCGGTACTGGGGCAGCCCCAGGCTGGGCAGCCAGTCATTCCCCACCCACTCATGGTTCATGTCGCTGTAGGCCAGGATCTATGGGGCAGGGAAGAGTCACTGCCTTGCCCCACCCCAGCACCCTGTCTGTCCCATGACCTCCCTGACCCCACCTTGAGACCTCCCTGTGACCCCTGACCTCACTCATAACACAACCACCCCCTTGACCTCTGACCCCACCTTGCAAACCATGACCTATTTCTGTGACCCCCCTGATCCCTAAACTTGACCTTTACTCCCTAAACTGTGACCTTAGCAACCCCAAATTCTCACACCAACCTTCCCATGGTACACCCCCCCCAACCACCTGACCACTACTGAACCCCAGCTACAACTTCTCTATCCTGGCACCTTTCCCAACATTGTGTCCCCAATTGACCCACCCCATGCAAACATTCCTGATCTCTGACCCCACTGCCCACAGCCACATGCCTCTCACCCACCCTGTCCCCGCCAGTACCCACAATGCACTGCAAAAGCCATGGATGCCAACACAGATTGCAAAAGGGGCCTGTACACAGGGTACTGCCACAAAAGCCACCTCCATGAAACAGGGGCAGTAGAATTGTCTATTCCCCCCAATAACAGGGACAGTAGGATGGTCCAGCCCTCATTCCCCCATTAAACAGGGACATGGAATGGTCCATCCTTCTTTGCCCCCCTCTCCTCAACAGGGACAGTGGTATGGCCGGTGGCCCAGAGAGCTGCAATTGGCCAGCATAACGGCACCACAGGCTGCTAGAAACAGTGTGCACACAGCCAGCTAATGGCCACACCTATACACAACCCGTGGCCACACCCACTGCCTAAACCACACCTAGCCCTTGGCCACACCCACACTGCACAGGAACACCCAGCTTCGGCCACGCCCTCACTCAGCCACACCCAGCTCCTGGCCACACTATTACAAAACCACAGCATTGTTGTCTAGGGTCACACCCTCACATGGTTTCACCCACACTGCCAAGGCCACGCCAACCCTGTCCCAGGCCACACCCCCACATGGCCATGCCCTTTCAGACCATACTCATGTAGTGGTCCCATCTCATGCCAGCCCCTCCTCCCCATACCTGCTCCCAGCTGATTTCCTTGGTCTCCTAGCCCAGATGCAGCAGGAAGGAAGGTGGAAAAAGTGGTTAGTGCTGGGCTGGCAAGCGCAGGGGGGCGCCCTGGCTGCGCACCCCAGAACCAGGCAGCTCAGGCCCCATATGATCAGCAAATCCTCTCAAACACTAGGCTCCACAAACCCGACGCCACTTGTGCCACTCATGCAGCTCCCACTCACCGGCTTGGTTGTGGCCGTGAGCGACTCCATCTCCTCGTGCGTCATCCACACGTTGCCTGTGGACTGGGGGAGGGATGGGGAGGTGACACAGAGATTCCAGCATTAAATCACCATAGGAGGGCACCAATCCCACCCTCTCTAGCGCTATGGGGAGCAGGACAGGGCTCTCGTTATGGGGAGCTCCCAGCTACTCCATCCCCCCACACCTCGTGCTAGAGCAGAGGGCAGCAGAAAGTAGTGCCAATCGAGCGCTGGAGGGCTTGTTACCACTGGGCACTGGAGGCCCATACCGTGCGGGAGCTGGCGGGCGCCGAGGGGCTGGTGAGCGACACCATCTCCTGGATGGCCAGGCGCAGCTTGAGGCGATGCAGCGGGTTGCTGATGCCGATTTCCCGCTGGATCTCCGTGTCCGATAGGTTGGCCATGATGGCCCCACTCTTCACATTGGCACGGCAGGCAGCCACATACCAGGCTGGCATCCCCACCCACAGCTGCAGAGAAAGGTGGTCAGGGATCCTGAGGGCGTTCCTGGAGCCAGGCCATTTCCTGCCTGTCCCCCCCATTAACCCCCCCCCAATCCAGGCTTCCGATCCTGAGACTCCCTCCACTTCCCTCTGGCCAGCTGGGTTCAAAGCCCCCACTTTTTCCCAGATGCCTGGGTTCCAACTCCTCAACTTCTCCCCATATGTCTGGGTTCCAATCCTTGCCATGTCCCCCAACTCCCTGAATGTTTAGGTTGTATTCCCTAATGTCCCGGTTGTGCACATGCACCTCCAGGGCCTGTGTTCTATTATCTGGTTGCTCCTTCATTCACTGGGTCCCAGAATGCCTGGGATCCCCATCCCCAGCTCTGCCCCACACTAGCGGGAGGCTCCATCTCCAGAGCCCAGGAGACAAGCTTCCACACCCAACGCTTCCAGCCAAGGGGTGAAGAGAGACAGAGACAAATGGACCATAGACCCGGATGCCTGAATCCACTGCTCCTCTCCAGGACACCTGGGCTCCCCCAGCCTCTCCCCCACCCCACGACACTGTCACCTCCAGCCAGGACACAACAGTGAGGCCATCCCAGGCAGCGAAGGGCAGGCCCTGGCGACACGCCTCTTCCAGCAGCTCGTGCCTGGGGGGGCAGGAAGGAGGGGTGAGTGGGGGCCCCCTGCCACACCCTGCCTCCCCCAGCATCCCTCCTGCATAGCTCCTGGCCACTGTGTCCTCCCAGCTCTTCCCCTTCCCCTCTTTCTCCCCTCCCCATAGCCCTTTGACACCCCAGCCCCATGCACCACCCCTACTCACTTCTTCTTGTTTCGTCTGTCCTTGTCCACGGGCCCAGCCAGCTTGGAGAGACCCAGGGGGTCTGCGGGGGATGTCTCATCTGAGGGGGTCCCAGCTGTTGGGGAGGGGGTGGAGAGGTGAGTCTCCCCCAGGCACTCCAACTGCTGAGCAATGCCCCCAACCACACCCAGCCAGGGATCCCAGACTTCTGGGTTTTCTCCCAGCTCAGGGAGGGGAGTGGGGTTTGGTGGGTTACAGTGCGGGCATAAGTCTGTGGCCCAGAAGCCTGGGTCCTGACACCTACGCAGGGAGGGCGAGTCGCGGCCGGGGGGGCCCATCCGCCCCTTCTCCTTCTTCCCAAAGAGGCGCCCGATGGACGACTTGATGCTTTTCTTCTTGGTGGATTTGTGCAGCGAGTCCTGGCTACTGTTCATGCCATCAGGGCCCAGCCTGGGGGGTGGGAGTAGGGGAGGGTAATACAGGCTAATGGCTTCCCCTCCCCACTCCTGATCCTCATCCATCACAACCAACTCCTGCAAAATGACAGACCCACCCAAACAGACCTCCCTACTTACTGCCATCCAACATCCTCCCATCTTCCCCCTCCCAGCTCCACCCCATAACTTTCCCAGCTCACTGCCCTTAACCCCCCCCCCCACCAGCCCCTTTCTCTCTAAGAAGATTGACACCCCAAGCCCATCCCCCCTGCCCCCAGCTCACCCTGCCCTCAGCTCCCGGCCATCCTCCAAGGCACCAGCCTGTAGTGCCAGGGCCTGGCTGACGCGCTCCAGCCGGGTGGTGCGGGGAGTGGCAGGGGGCAGCGTCTCACAGGGCACCAGAGCCTTCTCCTCTGCCCCACGCCCCTCCTCCTTGGGCACGTGGTTCTGGGGGTGGGAGGAGAAGCACAGAGCGGTGCTTTAGGGAGGCTTACAGCACCAGAGTCCTGTCTGTGTTGGGTGTGCTCGCAGGGGGAGAACTCACAGCACGAGGAGTGTCCCTGTCTATGGCCACTGCTGCAAGGACCCTGCTGTGGTGTGTGTGGGGGGGAGTCACAGTGCTGTGGGGGAGAACAGGGACACAACACTTACCATTCTGTCGCCCTCACGGGCAGGGCTGTGGGGTGCCAAGCGGGGTGTAGAGTGCCCACTGCTGGGGGGTGAGGGGCTGGCCAGAGTGGAGCTGGTGACGGATGGGGGGATGGAGGCACTGGCCCGGTACCGGCCCAGAGAACCGTCCAGCGCTGAGCCACCAACCCGGCTCTCAATCTCCTCAGCCCTCAGCTCTGTGCACTCCTTCTCCTCCTGGATCAGCCTGCGGAAGAAGGGACACAGTCAGAGGACAGCTGTGATCAGGGGCAACCAGAAGGAGGGTCCCCTAAGGTGATGCGACTGCAGGGGGACCCCAGGAGATCCCTCAGCTGTAAGGGTGATTGAGAGAATGCTGAGGGGTCCCAAGGTGGTGAGGTCCCAGGATGGGTATGAGGAGCTAAGGGGTCCCCAGGGGCTGCAGTCCCTGGGTGATGTAAGGCTGAGTAGCAACTCGGAGTGATAGGTGGGTTCCTGAGGCAGTGGGGAGCCCCACTAGGATGTGGGACTGAGGAAGAGCTTGGGGTGGTATGTGGGTTCCTGGGGCAATGTGGGGGTCCCCCAGGGAGATGTCTCACTTGATCTCCTTGTTGATGGCCTCCAGCTGCTCCTGCAGTAGGATGGCCAGCGTCTGCACATCCGTTTGGCCACCAGGCGAGAGGTCAGCCGAGCCGAAGAGGGGGTCCTGCTCCTCCTCATCTGACCCATCCAGCCCCCCCTCAAAGGGCTGGGCCAGCCCCCCTGCCTGCTGCACTCGTTCCCACTCCTGGGCAACCTGTGGTGGCGGGGGGGGAAGGTGGGATGAGGCACAGGGAGACCCCAAAACCACCCCTCCCTCCCAGCACAGGCCCTCCCAATTCCTGGGAGTGATCTCAGCCCTGCCCTCCCCCCAGCACAAGGTCACTGAGCACTCACCATGGGAGGATAACAACCAATCCGGGCGTGGAGATAAAAAGACAAAGTTAGTAACAGCCAAGCACCTGCTCCCTCAGCCAGTCCCCTATCCCTGTAGCCCCCCCCCCCACCTCCACCATGTCCCCCATCACCTTAGTGGCCTCATCCTTGACAGTCCAGCGCCCCTTCTTGTGCCTTCGGGGGGCACCAGCATAGGGCTCTGCAGGCAGGGTGGGACTCTGGGAGTAGCGTAGCTCTAGGGCACTGCCCGGCAGGGACCTGCAGGGATGGCACAGCATTTGCAACACAGGTACCTGCCCCAGTTTCCCCACTTGCTGCATAAACTGCCCTCTGGGGATTAAAGGGTTAACTCCCCCCCCCCCTTTCTGGAGCAGGAGACGCAACAAGGGCTGGGTGGGCAAATGGAGAAGGAGTTTGCTGATACCAGCGGGACACCTGGAGTAGGATGGAGGAGCCAGCCTGCCCCTCATATCCCAGGGGGGATGGCTGAGCTGGGGGCTCCGGCGAGACCTAGGGACAGGGAACATCTTGTATCAACCCAGCAAAGGGACAGGCCCGCAAGTCCCATAGCATGTCCTCCCATCAGCAGGAGTGGGCATCAATGCAGGATAATCCCCCCCCACTCAGCCTAGGCTGGTCAGAATTCAGGGTTGATTTTCTGAGGCTTTCGCTGGGTAACATCAGAGTTCAATTTTAGGCACCCCTGTTCCGATTTTTATCGGCTGAGTTTCACAGCAGCACAAAATTCAGGAAGGTTGAGCATTTTTTCCAATTTTTATGGATTCTGATTTTCACAGCTTTGGGAAGCGATAGGGTGGGCAGGGGCAGACAACAGCTGGTGAGAATTCAGATTAACCATTTCAGACACCCATGGTCCCCACTGCACATCAAAATACACCAGGGAAAGATCCTTCACTTGAACCACTATGTTCACCAGCCCACTTTCCCTATTATCTATTTCAAGCAGTGGGGACAGAAATGATTTGTCAGTTTGCCGTGAATTTGCCATTGACCAATTTTTTTTTTTTAAAAAAGATACAAATGGGACCCAGTGAAGGCCAGCTCTGAGATTTGTTTTCTTCTGTTCCTACTGAAAAATTCTGAGTTTTTTCCCCCTTAGCTGCTATTCATATTTTTAAAACAGATTTATACCCTGAATTTTGGAGTGCTAAAGAATGTGAAAATATTGATTCTATTAAGAAAATCCCCCTCCAGTAGGTAGCTGCCAGTCCTTATATAATAAAGCCAGCATGAAGGTAACCAGAGACACTCTGTTACCGTATGGCGAAGGAGCGGAAAATACAGATGTGCCGATGCGTGCGCACAGTGTTAAACTGCTTTTCCGTTCAAGGCTCTCACTTCTCTCTGCGTTGCCTTCACTCTCACCATATTAACCATGATATTTATCCAGGCCATTTTGTTTTTGCACTGATTTGCCCCCATTTGTTACACTTTTGTAATAAACACAAATTAAAATTTCCTGGGAATTTAAAAAAAAACAAACGGAAAACAGACATCTGAATCTATGCCACAGTTTTTGAAGCAAGTGACGTGGAGCTCAAATCATATTTATTCAGATTGGTCATTTTCACGTCTTCTCCAACATTAGAAACAGCCAACAACGCATTCCTTCTTCACTAGATTAGCTTTTTAAAAACTTTTGATTTGTGACAAGCTCTTTCTAAATTAAAATTCAATTAAAAATGCACTGAAAGAGCATTTTCTTCCCTTTTTAAATGAGTGAAATCAAACCACCTTCTGTGCTGGGCCTGTTAATAACCAAGTTTTCCTTTGTGTACTTCGCTTTTGAGAAGAACAGCACAGAATGCTTCTTATTATTATAATTAAGCTGCAGTGAGTGAATTGACCGGGTTGTTCCTGTCCCAGTGTGTGTCAGATGTTTGGAGCCAGCAGCTCATTCCCCTGCCTTGTATTCAGGCAGACACTGGAGAAGGAAAACCAGCTTTTCCAGCCTCCCAGTCAGCTTCTGAACTTTGACTGCTGAACTGAACCAGCCGAACACACTGAAACACTGTTAATTTTCTCTCCACACCAGCTCTGCCCCTGCCCCAGACTCCGGGTCCAGGCCTCCTCCAGGCCCTGCCCCATGTCTGGCTTTTGGTTTCCTTCAAAACTCAGCTGCAGACTTCCTGCTTTGCGTTTTTATTTCACCTTAAGGATCTCAACAGGTGCTGGCAGCTCAGGCCACACCGCGGCTTCTCGTCATCATGGGTTTTGTTATGGACAGCTCTGGTTTTTAAAAACATAAAGCCTGGATTCTATTTTTTTTTAAATCATCGATTTTTATCTACCTTGCCCGCCCCCACCCCCGAAACCAACTGGGAGGACCCCCCAGAAATCACAGTTCACTGCCACCCCCTTCTACTCCTTTAACTCACCCAGGAACCCCTTCCTTACCTGGTTCCCCTGCCTGCTAGGATGGGGTGGATAAGGGATCATCATCCCCCACCCACCCCAGATTTGCCAGGAACCAGGGAGACTGGGGGTGGGGGGGACAATGGGAAATCAATCTTTTACCTGGAGTAGGAGGAGACGGGTCGGCCACGAAGCTGGTCAATTTCCATCTGCATCCGTTCCATTTCTGCCAGCAGCTGCTCCTGGTGATGGGGGGGGGGGGGGGGAAATGGGTCAGCGCAGCTGAGCCCCCAACCTGGGATCCAACCCCTGCTCTCCCCACACAGATTCACAGACTCTAGGGTCAGATGGGACTAATCTGATCATATAGTCTGACCTGCACAACGCAGGCCACAGAACCTCCCGTCCACTCCTGCAATAGACATCTAACCTAGGACTGAGTCAAGTCCCCAAATCATGGTTTCAAAGACCCCAGGTACAGAGAAATCACCAGCAAGCGACCCATGCCCCACCCTGCGGGGGAAGGTGAAAAATGCCTGGAGCTCCTGCCAATCTGCCCTGTGGGGAAGGTCCCCTCCTGACCCCAAATATGGCAATTAGCTAATCCTTAAGCATGTAGGTAAGACTCACCAGCCAGACACCCACAAAAGAATTCCCTGCATCACATGAGAACCCACCGCAAACACCCCCTTCCCCCATGTCACAGCCGGCTCAGCATGGGTCCCAGGCCACCCCCCCCCCCCCCCCGAATTCCCACCCCTCCATACCTTGTTCAAAAGCAGCTCGTCCTGCAGTTTCTTCATGTCAGCGATTTCCTCGCTCAGCGTGTTCTGGGGGGCAGATGGGGTGAGAGCACAGACCCCAACCCAGCCCCCGCTAGCCCATCCCTGGGCTCCCTGCCACCCAGCCGGTGCCCCCACTCCCATCCCGCAGCCCCCTGCTATCCCAGTCCTGGGCCCCCTGCCCCATCAGTGCCCTCTCTCCCGCCCCACAGCCCCACCTTCTCCTCCAGCGCCCCCATGCGCTCCTTGAGATGCAGCTGCAGCCGTTCATTGGACTCTGACAGCAGCTTGTCCACCGTCTCAGACAGCCGCTTGTTGTGTTCGTCGTTCATCTTCTCCCGCTGCCGTGCCTGGGGGAATGGGGGGGGGTCACCTTCACCCCACAGAGCCTCATACATCTCCCTGCAACCACCCCTGACAGAGGCCCTGCCAGGGTACATCTCCCCATTTGGGGGCCTACTCCATAGTCCTCCCCACATCTCAATACCCCCCCCTCCTCCAGATGCTCAGGGAGGGGAACCACCACCTTCCCTGGCCAGCCCCCTCCAAACACGGAGGGATGGGGGGCCCCCCAGCAGAGCTGGGCACAGAACTCAGGCATCCTGCAACCCCCCCTTCACCCGCTGCAGCTCCTGGTTCTTCTCCTCCAGCTGGGCCTCCAGCTGCCGCAGGCGTTCCTCGAAGTTCCCATGTCGCTCCTCAGCCTGGACAGAAAGATGGACAGACAGACGGCAGGTGTGCAGCCCGCCCTTCCCATGGTTTGGCGGGGGAGGGGGGAGCAGCAGCTATCATCCAGCCCCCACCCCACCAGATCATGGGGTGAGCATTCATTTCTCTCCCCCAGAGTTGCCCCTCAACCTCCCAGCACTACAGCAACCCCACCCAGCCCCCTCCCCACCACCGACCCCACCCACCTGATCTTCCCAATCTGACCCCCCACTGTAGCCTGCCCTGCTCTGAGGCACCCGCCAAACTGCCCCCTTCCTCATCCCCCCCCCGCAGCCTCCTGACCTTGCTGAGGGCAGCCACACGCTGGGCCAGCTGGGCCTCAATCTCAGGCAGCGTCTCGGCCCTTTGCAGCGTTTGTTGGAGCTTCGCCTTGGCATCCTCCAACCACTCCTGGAGCTGGCGCCCCTTCTCCTCGCTCTGTGGGGGCAGGGACAGTTGGAGAATCCCCACCGTCTTCCGATCCCCCACCCAACCCTTCTCTCTCTGGGGGCCCAGTGCGTCCGGGGTATCCCTCACCAATGCCCCTCCACTCCCTGAGCTGAAAGTTTGCCCCCACTCGCCTGCTAGTGACTGTGGACAGCCCCCCCCCCCCAGTGAGTCCAACCCTAGGAACTTCCAGAATAGGTGGGGGGAGCTCTCTGCAGGTGCTCATGGGAGGGGTTGAATCCTTGATGGACGGGGAGGGCATGTGGAGCTCTGGAGGTTCCCGGGGGGCAGCAGAGGGTCCCAGGAGATTCTGGGGGGCTCACCTGGTGCTACAGGAGGTGCTTGCTGGGGGCTGGGGGGGCAAGGTGTTGGGGTCCCAGGGGGGCGCACCTGGCGGTACAGCGAATCCTTGCAGGCCAGCTCGCTTTCCAGCTTGTCATTGGCATCATGCAGGGACGTGGCCTCACGCTGCGCACTCAGGTATCGCTTTTCCAGTGTGGTGATCCGCTCCTCCATGTCCTCCCGCTGGGCTAGTGCCTGAAGGGGGCGGGGAAGCGGGTGGGCGGGGCCCTCACAGACCCCACCTCCCCACCCATGGGAACCTGCCACAGATGCCCAAGGGCAGAGCGGACACCCCACAGTCGGGGGAGGTGATGAAGGGGGCTCTCTGTCATGCAATGGAGTAGGGATGGCTCTGGACCGGTCCACTGCTCCAAGAGGTCTGGAGGGTCCCTGTCCTGGAGGGCCCAGGAGGAGTCCGTTACCTCCTTGAGGTCCCGCTGCAGCTTGGCATTGCCCTCCTGGGCCTTGGCCAGGTCACGCCGGGCAGCCCCTAGCTCCTCCTCCAGCTCTGCCAGCTGCCGGCACAGCAGGCTGAGCCGTTCCCGCAGCTGGGCCAGCTCCCCCCGCTGGCGCTCCAGCACTTCGTCCGGCTCCGGCGCTCGCCCCCCCCGTGCCTCGGGGGGTCCAGTCCCATTGGCCACCACCTGCGGGAGAGACGTCAGGGACGCAGGGCCCCCAAAGAATCCAAGAGCCCCCCAACATCTCCCTCTCCGTCCCCCCAAACCCACACTGGGATCCAGCTTCCTCGAAGTCCCTCTAGAACCCACCATTGGGCTTGAGCCCTCCCAGCATCAGTACCTGCAATATCTCTCACCCATTCCCAGACCCCCCCCTGCTCTACCAGCTTCCTCTTCCCAGCCCCTCAGCCTGCCCCGCCCCGCCCCCCAGCCCCTGGCCCCTCTCACACAGGTCGGGGTGTCCCCCTCCTTCGGCACGTCGTGGAGGCCAGACCGGCGCCGTGCAAGCTGCTCCCGCAACGATAAGGACTGTGGGGGGAGAACATCGGAATTGTGTGTTCACCTGCAGCAATGCCACAGCGCTCTCCCCCCACTCCCGGGGCTGCAAGCTTCCCCACAGCAGTGTCCTGGGCTGGGTCCCCGTACCTCTTGGTTAGACATTTCCAGCTCCTCCTCCAGCACCGCGACCCGTTCCAGCGCGACCCGCAGCCGCTCCCGGACCTGCAAGGTGTGGGGGGCTATGATGGGACAGCCCTGCCGTGATACCGACTTCCCATCTCCACCTGCACCCAGAGCCCCGCTCCCCCCAGCTGGCCTGCCCCCACCTTCTCGTCCAGTGCCTTGTGGTGCTCAAAGAGCGACTTGAGAGCCTTGAGGACTTCCACCTCGCTGGAGACGCCGGCTGGCGACTGGGCCTGGCGCTTCACCACTGTCATGCGCAGCGACCGCTCGTGCCGGGACACCAAGCACTCCAGGTGCTCCAGAAGCAGCTGCAGGGATGCGGCACGGGGTAAGGGATGGACAGACGGACACAGACCCCTCCACCCCACCCGTGCTCTCAGAAGGACAGACACACTGCCTATGGAACAGACACACAGATAATTTCCTGCCCCCCATCCTGGATCAGTGATGGATGGACGCAAACATCCACACACCCTCACCCACACATGCGCACTCCAGAGAGGGATGGTGGGATGGACAGATGGCCCCCAGCCCAAGTCTGGCCTTCTGCCAATCCCTGCCCCTCTTTGAGGGAGGGGGAGCCCCCGACCTCTCCACCCCTCACCCGCGTGTTGTTGCGCTCAGCTTTCAGCTCTGAAATCTCCTCCTCCCGTTCCAGCAGCTGCTCCCGGCAGGCGTTCAGCTCTTTGGTCAGCGCTGTGAACTCCTGGGGGCGCGGGGACACACAGATAGGCGGACAGACAGAAATGGGGGGGGGGGATGTTTCAGAATTAAAAGCCGCTTGGGAAATTTCCAGCTGGGAAAATAGGGCCTCCCCCTCAAGCCAAGAATCTCCCCCAGCCCCACCTATCCCCCAGCACAACCCAACTGGCCCCATGACTATAGAGAACAGTCCAGGAATCAAGGGTCAAAACCCTGCCAGTTTGGGGGGAGGACTCAGAAGGCAAGAGGCAAAAGAAGGCGATACTGACCCCCTCCCAGCACTTACAAGGGACTGAGGTATGGCCAGTTTAGTGTGCTCTCAGTGCCATGGCCAGATCCCCTGGTTTCAAACTCAGGTCCATCCCAACCTGGCCCAGGTCGCCAACCACTCAACCCGCCCTCCCTGGGCTGTAAAAATCACACAGCTGCCTGTCCTGGGCATGCCCCAGTGCCAGCGACTCCCTGATGCACCTGCCACCTGAGCCACTACAGACAGGCCCAGCCTGTCCCTGAGGAGCAGCTTTGGCGCCAGAAACACCCGCTGGATTTTTCCTCTCATGAATCCAACCTCAATCTGTGCGCCTGCCCACACTGGTCAACCTGGAGAGGCCTGACGGGTCCCAGTACCACAGGCCCTGCTTGATCCGAAGACAGGCAGCAAGGCACAGACCCTGCAGTCACCTGATTTGATTGTCTACTGAGGCCCGGGTCTCAGCTAGATGTTGACGGCTGAGATCAGCGACTCAGATAACAAAAGGGTTTAGTCTCCACTGGTCCAGTAGCAGCTCACCAACGTTCACCATCGATCTCACCCATGAGCTGCGCACCCCGTGAGGAAGGGCAGATCTGAGAGGCAGCTTCGCTTGCTGGACAGGAGAGCTTTATCCAATGTGAAGGGCTGATCACCAGCACCAGACACACCTCCCCATGTGCCGTCAGCAAGAGGGCCAAAGACTTTAGCCACTGATCGGGCCACTGGCCATGGAGAGAGCCGTGCTAGAGAGCACGTGGGACAGAGAGAATCAAACTCCGAAGGAGAATGAATCGATTACACAGCAGGAACTCAGGGAGTAGGGGGTGGGGTTTCTAGGCATAAGAAAGAGATCCCGCTGCTGCTTAGCCTAGTCACCCTGAAAGACACACAGAGCCAGTAGATCACAGAAGCCCCCACTGCCTTTTGAAACTGATGGGATCCCACTGGCCTATTTCCGTTCCCCAGCGGGAACCTTGGAAACAACTTGCTGGTTTCCTTTAACAAATCGTCACCTCGTTTGCAACAGACCTGGCATGAAATCAAAGCACAGAGAATCCACAGCAAGTGACATGCCCTCTGGGCTCAGGGGTCACCAGGAGGGTGCTGGGATTGTAGTGTAAGAGGCTACACTCACCAGACTGGCAAGATGGACCCAAGGAGTCAAGGGATTGCCTGAGACTCCACAGAAGGCCGTGGACGCACCCAAGAAGTCTTTAATTCAGTGGGTGAAATCTAAGGTCAGAGCTCATACTTGGTGCAAGATCGAAGCAGGGACTCTCATGTTTTCACACGAATGCCTCAGGAGACAGTCCCCATAGACATCCATCCCTGGATGCCCAGGGAAACGCTGCCCATCTGGGTGATATGTTCACTGTGTTCCTGCTGATCCTCACTGGTGGAGACAGGAAACTAGCTGCCCTGCCAGGCAAAAGCCAACGTGGACCCAGCCAGGAGAATCTGAGGATATAGGGCCGCTCCAGCGGGGACACACTCAGAGCCTAGCGCAGGATCCTGGCAAATACTAAGATCTCATGGAGGTGTCTGAATAGAAAAAACACAGTTTTCCTCTCCATGCTGGGCCCACAGCTGTCCGAGAGCTTTGTAAACCAGGAGCACAAGTTGCCCTTGGGTGAAGCTAGGATATGTTGGGGCCCAAAAATGGAGCCATGCGAGATTATTTCCAAGCAAACAGAGCTCAAGGGTTTATTCATAAAAAAACATCACTGGTCAGGGCACCAGGCATCTTTATTAAGGCAGCGGCAACTCCAGCTGTGGGCAGATGACAGCCTAGAATCAAACCACAAGCAGGAATTGATACCTGCTGCCCCTAATTCCCCACCTGTGTCCCCCATGGACACAGCACCAATATTTAAAAAGCCTGACTTTGGGAGGGCTACCATCTCCAGCATATTAGAGCAAGTGACAAATGGACAATGATGCTGAGCCCCCATTAAGGTCAGTTTCAGGCTTTACTGATGCCATCTTTTCCTCCATGATGCATTCCACAAAATCCAATGTGCCACGGCCTAGCTCGATGCTAGACCCATGTTTTCTGGTGACCCAGAGTAGTTGTTTCCATGTCAGGACAATCCTAGAAAGACAAAAACCACCAACGGCCTTTACACTGAATTAGAAGAATGTGCCTTTGTTCAAACCATGAGAGAGCTCCTGGATTTTCTCCCATCTTCCACAGGAATTGAGACGGGCCCACGAGAGGTCCAGGCTGCTTGAGACTGGGCTGTTCCTTGAAGCAGACTTGACCTGCGACTCTCTTCAGGCTTCTCCAACTTTCATCCTTGGTTCATCCTGGGCTTCCCAAGGCAGATGGCACCTCTCATGGACCAACTCTGCAGGAGCCCTCAGTTCCCCTGGTCCTGACCACTTTCAAACCGTCAAAGCCAGCCTTCACCACAGCTCTATCCAGGCTCCCCTGGGCCCCACCAGGCTTTCGTTGTAGATGTTTCTTGCATGGCAATCGAAGTAACACTCTCTCAGACATGGGGCTAAGCAGATCTGACATTCTGGTGTCTAACTCTCTCAGAAAGTCACCCTTGCAGAGCAGAACTATCCAATCCTGGCAGAAAATTTCCTGCTAGCAGGACAGCCCTTGAGGAACAACGGCAGCACCTCAAGGGTCCCAGCTTCGGTCCAAGTTCTTACCGAGCACAAAGACTTAGAGAAACTGCACCAAGCTGGCGGGACTTGTTTTTCCCATGGTTCAATTTTGCCATCTCCACGGTCCTGGAGTTAGAAATGGTAAAGCTGATGCCTTGTGCTGAAAGGGAGAACTCTGCAACCATCAAAGGGTTCCAGTCAGGAACCTTCCCATGGACTTAAGCCCCAGAATCTGCTGAGAGCTGTCAGCTGATGAGATTTATTCTCTTTAATCTCTTCTGCTCTGGGGATGTCCAATGAGCCGCACAACCCTCAGAAGGGAGTCAGGTCCCTCTGGTTCTTCACAGGTGGTGGCACTTCAGCTCTGTCATGACTGCCCACTAGTAGGACACCTGAGGCGCATCAAAACCTATGGCATGGTGTTCTATTTCTCCTGGCAGCCCCGAGGATATTCTGCCACCTGGCTCTGCCATGCAGATTTTTGCCAAGATGACACAGGGCAAACCCTTCGTTCTACATGGGCCTCTGTCATGGATTCACAGGGGCTGGTCTCTGCCCAGCCTGGCACCACCACCAGGGAGCGAACCCTTAGAGAGCCAGATCCCATGGACCTACCGTCCCACCAGGGCCAGCCCAGGGCCTCCGCGACTGGAAGGTCAACACCAGATGGTCCAGCCAGGCTGGGATGGCCTCCGACTTCCTCTCTGTCCACCCTTGGTCTGCCAGGTCTGAGCTTTGCCAGATCGCTACCTTCCAGATCTAGGTGTCCAGATGGCCCCTCTGTTGGTTCAGTTCCAGATTGACCCACTCCTCCTGCCCTGCGTTAACCTTCTCGTACCCACTGAGTGGCAACACAGCATGTGGAGGGATACTGAGGCACGCCTAGGTGTCATACAAATATTATAGAAAACTCCCACTTCATCACACCCTCTTCCCCACATACTATCCTCAGCCCAGCGACTGGCTGGAGGGAGAAAACCAAGCTCTGGAGCAACACCAATGAAGCTCCGCAAACCACCAATGAGACAACCAGTCCTCATGATTACCTGATCACATCTCCCTGGGTCCCCCCAGCATTACCCGCACCTTCCGCCAGCTCAGCCACATGGGATCGGGTCCCGCCCGTCCAGCAGAGGCCAAGGAGCCATCTTGAAAACCCAAAGCGAGGAGATAAAAGTCAGGCAAGACCTGCATTGCCAGCCAGGTCCTCATCCTTAGCTGGGAAGGCCAGATCAGGGCTCCCCACTGAAACCCATAGCACAACTGGACACTAACTGGCTAGTGCATCCGACCCCTCACTGGGTCCTACAGGCTCTGCCCTGCCTGGTCCCCATCCTTAGCCTGGCTTTTAGCACCTAGATTGCTGGCTGCTAGACTCAGTCCCCAGAGATCTGGGGGGAAGGGAGGGCACCCAGAGCCGCTGGCAAGGCTGGGTGTTAGCATTACCACCTGGCTTCTGCCCACCTCAGACCTAGCACAGCCGCGATTCTGCTGCCACGGGAGTGCACCCAGCTGGCGGGAGCTGGTCTCCTCTGTGCCAGCAGATGCATCCCAATGGCGGGACTCGTCCCAGTAGAACACCACACTGCCCCAGAAATCACAAACAGTGCTAACCTGTCAGCACCCTCGGGGCACCCAGCCACAGTGGATCTTCTAATGGGGGGATGTCCCTCACTCCCACCCCATAAGCCCTCACCAGACGCTGACCTGGGGCAGGGCAATGCTCAGCTGTCTCTGCAACGACTCCTTCTCGTGGGCCAGCTCGCGAAGTCGGAGCTGGGCTGTGCCCAGGCTGTCCTGCGTGTCCCGCAGCGTCTCCAGCAGCCGCTCGCGCTCCGTCAGCATGTTCACCATCAGCTGCTCGAAGTTTGCGTCCTCGGCCCCATAGACGGAACCGCGGCGATTGTCCTCGCTGATGGTGGGCATCACTTCGCACATCATCATGCCGGGCATGCGGGGCGGGCCCCAAGGGGCGCCGCAGGAGGCAGGGGGCTCGGTGCCCCAACCTATGAGGGCTGAGGGAACGGAAGAGACAGAGAGAGAGAATGAGGCAGAACTCGGATGCCTGGATTCCATCCCAGTTCTGGGCATGGAGTGAGGTCTAGTGGTTAGAGCGATAGGGCCTAAGAGCCAGGACTTCTGGATTTTATCCCAGCGTTTGGGGCGTGGAGCGTTCCTTACTGACAAACCAAATTAATTTAAAGAAAACTCAGAAATTCCTGTAACTCCCTAACTTGGCCCGTGTGGGGCTAAGTGGCCTGCTCTGCCCCCTGGGGGGAGACAGTAAAAAGTGATAAATAGCCAGGGTGGGCAGGGAATGAAAGGGTTGAATCTCCTCAAATTCATTACAGGGAGTAAGAGCTGGTCTCTTCCCCCAACATCTGGTAACACTCCCAGTGGGGAGAGGTTTGGCTGTTAGAGGGTGTGTATAAACCCCTTCCTGCCCCAGGCCCTCAGGGGATTGATGCAGACAGCTCTGGGGGGGGCTGGAACACTGTGCGGATAGCCAGGTCTTGATAGGGTGCTGAGGGGGAATAGGAGGTGTGGGTATCACTGTCCCCCAGGCAAAGTACGGCCCTGACTAGATGCTTCCCCTTCACCTGCCTGGAATCTCCCCGCCCCGGATACCCGAAGTGGGGTTGGGTGTGTAACAGGTCATACCCTGCCCTCCAGTATAAAATCAGGTGTGTGCAATAGAGCATGTTGCACGCCATGACACACACGCACAGCAACATTACTGTTGGCAAAGCCACACACATCCACCAGGAGCAGAACGTACTCCCCTGTGCAACAGACATGGCACCACATGCTACTGACATAAGGGAACATGCAGCCACACACACACACACACACACACACACACACCCAACTCTGCAACCCAGAACCAAATGCTACCAATACTATGCAACACCCAGCCAAAGTATGACACCCACGGTTGCAATGGTGCAACAAGGCAACACAAACTGCAACACATGCTGCTGACAAAACAACACAACCACAGTGTGACAGTAACCACCCACAATGCAACACACAGAGAACCACATGCTACTGACACAATGCAACACCCAGCCCCGGTGTGACAGTACCCACCCATAATGCAGCAATGCAACACACTTTACTGACAACACAGTGTGATGCTCATCTGCAACACAACAACGCAACAATGCAACACATACTGCATCACTCGCTACTGACACATTACAACGCAACCTCAGTGCAACACCCATCTTCAAGGCACCAGTGCAAGACTCAGGCTGCAATATATGCAGCCCCAAATGCTACAAACACAAAGCACCCCATACCCACAATGCACCAGTGCAACACAAACTGCAACACACACTACCAACACAGCCCCAGTGCAACATCCACACAGCAACAGTGCAAGGATGCAGCACACACTCTAACACATGCTACTGACACAATACAACACACCACAGTGCAACACCCATACACAATGCAAGAATGCAATGTGCTCTCTCTCTCACACACACACACACACAGTACCAATCCAATGAAATACACCCACAATTCAAGAGCTAGATGCCCGGCATTACACACTGCACAACACACTACTGACAAAGCAACACATAGGCACCATGGAATAATGCAACACACACAGCATCTCCCCCACCCGCTGCAGGGCCAATGCCTGCAGACACCTCGTCTGAGATATTTATAGACAGAGACGGACTGGTCCCCCCGCCCCCGAGGTCTATGCATAGACACATTCAGACGATACCTGTGCACCGACACGCACCAACGCACGCGCCGCACAGCCCCTCGTGCAAACCCCATTCTACACCTTCCCCCACATCCCTGTCAGCCCTCCAGGAAACAGCATCAGCCTCCCTAAGGGGATCCAGCCATCCCCCTCAGCACCAGTACAGGGTGCCCCAGCACACACATGTGTTGGCATGCATGGTCACCTGTTCGGCACACACCAGCAAGGCTGGCCCGGTACAGCCCATCCCCAGTGGCACTGATGGCATCATACACAGCTGAGGGCAGGTGCCCACCGGGTCGCACGGCAGCCCCACACAGCTGGAGCGGGTCGTGTGGGTGGCAAACACACGTCAGGGCTGAGCCCAAGTGGGGTCAGGCAGGACCTGGGATCCCATCATGCATCCAGCTGGGGGAGGGGTGACAGATGGTTTCTGCACCACAGACGGTGGGGGGGGAGGTCGCTGGCATTCTGGGGAGCAGGAAGCCCACACACACATGGATCCCCCCTTCCTAGCACAGGCATCCCCCACCAAGTCCTAGGGGTCAGATATCCTCCCTACAAATGGATTGGGGGGCAGCTCTGACCCACAGAGTGAAGAGAAAATTGGGGGCTGTCTCCTCAGAAGACAATGTATTTCACGGAGGAAATGGGGCCATTGTCCAGGCCCCCAAAGCAACCCCCTCAACTATAGGTTCAGTGGGGATCATCCCTCCATCAGCTGCCCTGCCCCACACACTGTGGAGGTGGATTCCTACAATGAACACAGAGAAGATTCCCCCAACATATAGGAAAATCCAGCCCCCCATCTGTGGGGAGAGACGCAGGGGGGCCGCCAAGCACGGGGTGGGGCTCGACTCATAACAACCTGAGGCTGAAGGGGGGAGACAGGATGGGGAACGAGGGGGATGGGGTGTTGGCAGGGGGTGGATGGGGTTGACCCAGGGACCCCAGAAATGGGGGAGGGACAGTGGCAGAGGCTGAATGGAGGAAGGATGGGTAAGGGCCGGACTATGCTGGGGGCAGGGGGATGATGGGAGGGGCAGGGCTAGGCTGGGGGGGGGGGGGTGTGGCCGGCAGGGGAGGTTTGTGCTAGAAGGAAGGGGGGGGCCCGCCCGGTTGGTACCTGCGGCGGCGGCCGGTGCTCACGCTGCGGAGACCGAAGCAGGAGAATGGGGGGGAGGGGCGGGGATGCCTGTGGGGGAAATGAAGGGGGGCAGAGCAAGGTGGGGGGCACAGCGGGGAGCTGGCCCAGACGGGAGGGAAAGGGGGCACGCGGGAGTGGGAAGTGGAGGACGCTGTGGGAGGTGGTGCCTGAATGGGGTGCAGAAGGGATGGTTGGGGGCGCACGCGGGGGGCGCAGGATGCACGCTGCTAGGGGAAGTCGGGGAAGGGGTGCAGGTGGGGAATGGGGTGCACGCGGGGAAAGAGATGGAGATGCAGGCGGGGGGAGGGACGGGGCGCAGGGATCCAGGCTTGCGGAGGTTGGGGGGTCGGGGCCCACCCCATTGGTACCTGCGGGGACCGGTGCCG
The DNA here is from genome assembly GCA_007922175.1 of Pelusios castaneus. Lineage (NCBI taxonomy): Eukaryota > Metazoa > Chordata > Testudines > Pelomedusidae > Pelusios > Pelusios castaneus. The sequence continues at coordinate 666,332 of ML685943.1, read as the reverse complement.
ATGCTGCGGAGCCGGAGCCGGCGGACGCCCGGGGGTCGCGCCCCTCCCCGAGCTGCCGGAGCCCGGCCGGACGCGGCTCCCGGCCCCTCCGCGCCGGGCCCCCCCCCACCCTGGCGCCGGCCCCTTTAAGAGAGCGCTGAGTGACGGGCCATTCGGCCAGTTGTCTCCCGCCAGACTTCGGGGCGGCCTCGAGGCCCCACCCAGGAGCGGGGGTGGGAGGGGGCGGCTCCGAGCGGCGGGCATGAACGGCCAATGGCGGAGGGGCTGCCGGGCTAGGGAGCCAATGGGGGAGGGCAGAGGGTTGGGCTCGCTTTAAGGATGATGTCATCCGGCAAAGGGGCAGGGGCCAGAAGAAATCCAGGCACTAGGCGGCTGTGCCGGGTCATCGCCT
>ML685943.1:560118-665541 GCA_007922175.1 Pelusios castaneus | reverse complement strand
GCCGGCAGGGGAGGTTTGTGCTAGAAGGAAGTGGGGGGCCCGCCCGGTTGGTACCTGCGGCGGCGGCCGGTGCTCACGCTGCGGAGACCGAAGCAGGAGAATGGGGGGGAGGGGCGGGGATGCCTGTGGGGGAAATGAAGGGGGGCAGAGCAAGGTGGGGGGCACAGCGGGGAGCTGGCCCAGACGGGAGGGAAAGGGGGCACGCGGGAGTGGGAAGTGGAGGACGCTGTGGGAGGTGGTGCCTGAATGGGGTGCAGAAGGGATGGTTGGGGGCGCACGCGGGGGGGCGCAGGATGCACGCTGCTAGGGGAAGTCGGGGAAGGGGTGCAGGTGGGGAATGGGGTGCACGCGGGGAAAGAGATGGAGATGCAGGCGGGGGGAGGGACGGGGCGCAGGGATCCAGGCTTGCGGAGGTTGGGGGGGTCGGGGCCCACCCCATTGGTACCTGCGGGGACCGGTGCCGATGCTGCGGAGCCGGCGGACGCCCGGGGGTCGCGCCCCTCCCCGAGCTGCCGGAGCCCGGCCGGACGCGGCTCCCGGCCCCTCCGCGCCGGGCCCCCCCCACCCTGGCGCCGGCCCCTTTAAGAGAGCGCTGAGTGACGGGCCATTCGGCCAGTTGTCTCCCGCCAGACTTCGGGGCGGCCTCGAGGCCCCACCCAGGAGCGGGGGTGGGAGGGGGCGGCTCCGAGCGGCGGGCATGAACGGCCAATGGCGGAGGGGCTGCCGGGCTAGGGAGCCAATGGGGGAGGGCAGAGGGTTGGGCTCGCTTTAAGGATGATGTCATCCGGCAAAGGGGCAGGGGCCAGAAGAAATCCAGGCACTAGGCGGCTGTGCCGGGTCATCGCCTTCCCCCGACATACACCAACACAGGAGAACCTGCATCCCCGAAATGTAGCAGTGTGGGGAAATGCACCAATCCCTGAACCCCAGACACACGCACCAACCCTGCACCGCCAGAGAATTGCACCAACCCAGGAAATAAACCAACTTTGACCCCCTGAGAAATGCACCAACCTGGGCAAATGCACTAAACTTGACAGCCTAGAGACATTCAGCAGTTCAAGTCACACAGACATGCATTTGGCTTACTTGTAGAAACATGCGTTTCACTGCATTGCATGTATTGCTGTGAACCACCAGGAGAAATGCAGCCTGGTGACTTACACCACTGTATAGCAATGCAAGACGACATGGCCTGGAGATGCATGAGCCATCCAGCCTGTAGCATATCAAATTGCCCCAGCCTGGAAAGATGCAACCCCAATGCATGACCCATCTCGGCAGCAGGGAGAAACACAGCCACGCATGCACTGCTGTGTCCTGGTTCATGGGTGCAGAGGAGCACCATGGAGGAAATGCAGTAATCCATGCAATGTGCCAACCTGCAACATGGCTATGTGCCACCTGAAGAGCTTGCAACTGGCCCTGCAACGTGCTGCCCCATTGCAAGATCTGCAACAGGCAAAAATGCAGCCCCCCCATGGCAGATGAAAAGGAAGCATCCAGCCTGGGAGCTGCACCCATGTGTTAGGCACAGCAGCAGCCACCATCCATCACTGCAGGAGCAAAACTGCATCCGTGGCAGCTGCTTCAGCTACCTCCAAGCCAGGATGTGGATGCAATGCAGGGACAGGCAGCTGTGAGGAGGTAGGGTGTGTGATATCTAAGAGCACAGGCCATGCTAAGGCCTGCACTGGGCTCAATAAACACAGCTAACTCCAGGAAAACCAGGCTTGGAAAACAGATTGAAATCAAGATCTTGAAAGAGGGGGGAGCCTATAATTCAGAAGCAAACCCTCCCCGCTTTCAGTCAAATATCTGTTTGCAAACAGAGCATGCTGCCCAGGGAACAGGGTGTCATGATTTGGAGGATCCCTCTAAAGAGGACGTAGAGGGGCCTGTTCAGCCCAGTTGCCCTAGGTCTCATTTCCTGCCCAACCCATGCCAGCTGCTCTCCTTGCCCTGAAGCTGCATCAGTCACTGCTCCTGAAAATGGTACAAAGTGGGGGCACTGGCCTGCCTCCCCAGACTCAGGTCCCAGGCAGGTCAGGTCGCTGGGTCACTTCAGGCACCAGCTCGGCCCCTGCATTCTGCTTTGAGGATCCTGTTTTCCAGTGAAGTCAGACACCAGCTGGAGCCAGCACACTGTCCTAGTGGGGACAACGCTGTGATGCAGGGAGGGTCACCCCAGTCTATCCGCCAACCCCCATCCATCACAGTTCTAGGGCCACTGTGCTGTATCCAATTCAGGGGTCCGTGAGTGATGGGCAGGAGATTACAGGGGCCTCCAAGTAGATTCAAGAGTCCAAGGCCAGAAGGGCCCAAGACAATCACCCTCCCTGCCCCCCCCCCCCCCGCTAACCCAGGCCCTAAATTGGCTCTGAATTAATTCCTGCCTGACATGGGGCAGAACTGGTAGATTTGGCCCAGCCCAGGCACCCACCAGTACCATTGCCTCCACCACTGCTCGGGGGAAATTGTTCCTTAATGAATTCCCCTGCTGAGAAAAACTGGCAACTGATTTCCTGGGCAAATATGTCCAGCATCAAGGCCTGAGCAAATCCTTGCTCACTCCCCATGTAAGTACCTACAGACAGGGACTGAGCCACCCCTTGATCATCTCTCAGTTCAGCTCGATAGCTGGGTCTCTCACTCACAGGAAGGTCTTGTGAGCCTTGAATCCTTCTTGGGCCCCTCTGCGATTTATCCAACATCTCAGTTGTGGGCTCCAGCACCAGATACGGGATCCCAGCCGTGCAATCCCAGGGCTCAGTGCAGAGGTGAAATAACCTCGCTGCTTCTCCTGGAGAGTCCTTGGTTCACCCCTCCAGGATCATGCTCTCTAGGTGGGGGGGGGCACCCCCACCCCAAGCCAAGGAACAAAGGACGCAGATGCATGTGTCGCAGACTCACTCGGATCATTTTATTCACCTGCAGGAGGCCCCTGCTGCCAGGACAATCAGAGTCACAGCAGAGGAAACGAGCAGGTGCGGGACGAAGAGGGACAAACAGCAGGACCTGAGAGCAGGTCCTCTCAGACCCAGGAGTCCTGGATGCCAACTTCATCCTGTGATCTCTCCCTGGGAATTGCACCCCCCGTTTCCCTGACAAACCCAGCAGTCCCAAACCAGAAAAACTGACTTGGAGGGGGTGACTCACTCCCAGGGGAGGGCATGGCCTCCATTACCAAGCTCCTTTCCTGGCCCCCCCAGCTGATCTGGGGGGAACAGGAAGGAAGCACAGCCCCCATCTGCCAGGCCCCATCCCTTGGCTTCGGGAAGGTGCAGGACAAGGGAAATGGGGGGTTGTTACAGATCACAAGTGGTGCTGTGAGTCAGAAGTGAGGGGCACCAGCACAGCTGGGGCGGGGGGGGGAGGGCTAATCTGTCACAGGGCTGCACTGCAAGTCAGGAGTGAAGGGCCATCGTCTTCATGGTGTGTAGGTCAGGTCTAGGGGCCCCGCCTCAGCCAGTCATGCAGCAAAGTCGCCCCCGCTGGCAACCCGCTGAATTACTGAGATGTGGTCCCTCTGGGGTGGGGCGCGGAGGCAAAGAGGCACACGCACTGGGGACAGGAAGTGAAGGAAAATCCTGAAAGGGGGAGGTGATTTGGGGGGAGCAAATTACTCCAGGATTCCCCACCCGCTCTCCTTCCCTGCTCGGTCTCCGTCCCTTCCCCACTGTCAGAAGTTGAGGGTCATTCCCTGACACCTCATGGATTCACAGGGGCTCACACTCACACACAGGGGGCAGCTTTAAATAGGGGCAATAAATAAATATGGTTCATAGAGGGGTCACAGAAATAGACCCGGCTACACACAAAAACTGGGGGGAGATCTTTGGGGTGCAGGGCCGGAAGGGTGCAGCTCCCCCCCAGTGCAGGATGAGATGGGTGTTATCCCCGTGACTCCAGAGACCTGGGAAGAGAAAATGGGGACTTTGTCAGAGCAGGAGCTGGGGAGGAGAGCAGGTTTGGGGGACAGGAGGTTCGGGGGAACCCTTACGAGTAGCTGTGGTGCTGCTGGCGCCGCCGGGCGGTGCGCATCTTCTCGAACCGGGCCTCCATCTCCTCCAGCACCTTGGGCGTGTAGCGCACGACCAGCTTGACCGTCCCCTGCGCTGCCTTGAGTAGCTCCACAGCCTTCTCATGCTGCTCCCCCTCCACGCTCTACGATAGACAGATCCATGGGGGTCAGGTGGACGGACCAGCCCCCCGGAACCTCCTCCTCCTGCTTGCCACACACACTGCCTCAGTTTATCCACGTGCTTGACCAGCACCACCATGCCCCCTTGCCCCACTCACCACGCCGTTGACGGACAGCAGCTGATCGCCCCGCTTAAGCCCCCCATGTCGGCCAGCCACGCCGCCAGGGATGACGCGGGAGATGTAGATCGGCGAGTTCTGCTCCTTGCCACCCATGATGTTGAATCCGAGCCCCTCTTCCGTCTTGGGCAGCTCCACCACCCGTGGGTGGGCGTGGCCCTCGCTTGCTGCGAATGCCGCCACAGTGGCCTGGGGACACAGACCGACAGAGCTAGGGAACAGCTGGAGTGTGTGTCCCTGAGGTCAGGGCCTGGTCCGCTTCATGAGGGTGTGGTGGGTTCCCAGGGGCAGGGCCATAGCCAGAATGTTGGAGAGATGAGGGGTGCTTGGGAACGGAGTCTTGGTCCAGATTTCAGGGGCAGGGGGTCCCCAATGTGGAGCCTTAACCAGATCTTGGGGGACCTCAGGGGCACAACCTTGGCTCAGATCTCAGGGAGCTGGGGTGTCCCCAGGGACGGTACCTTGGCTGTGGCATGGGCCCGGATCTCGACACTGCCTGCGATATCCAGTGTGTCATAGAGCTGCTCATAGACCTAATGGAGGAGACAGGAGGGAGGGACTGTCAAGGCCATGGGTGGGGGGAACCCAGGAGTCAGGAGGTGGCTCCTGCATGCCAGGTTGGGGCGGGGGGCAAGTCAGAACACAAGGGTCTCAGGTAATTCATCCCTTGTGGGGAGAATGAGAAAAACAGCAAGAGACAAACCCCAGGGGGAGCATGGTGGGGCACAATAAGGAGCTCCCCATATGTATCAGTTGTGAAGGATGGGTCAGGGGGGGAGGGCGGAACCTCCTGGGGGTGAAGGAGAAGGGGACTCAGGCAAGTCTCATTTCACAGAGGGGCCACCGGGCCAGGGAGCCCTTGACCCCCAGCAGGGGGGTTGGAATTGGAGGGCTGAGGGGGGGGTTCCAGGGAAGTCTGAAGTGGCCTCGAAGGTCACAGGAGTCTGGAGGTGCAGGGAATATAAAGGGTGCATACAGTACAAGGGGTGGGGTGCAGGGGGTGGATGTGGGTTTGCAGGGATGAGTGTGGGGTGCACACAGTACAGGAGATGAGATGCAGGGGATGGCTGTGGTGGTGCAGGCAATTCACAGGTGCAGAGGCAGACGCGGGGGTCGCTGGGAGGGTCTCACCTCACGGATGGCCGAGCAGAACTTGCTCTGCAGAACCCGCTGCAGGGCCTGGAGCTTGTGGGGGGGCAGCTCCCCGCTTCGCTGCAGCCGCTCCAGCAACTCCACGGCGCGGGCCACGTCTGCCGGGACAGGGGGTCACACGGGGGGCAGGGACCCTCCAAAGAGACACCCCGCCGCCCACATAGCCCCCATCCGCCACCTGCTCCGAGACCCCCAACTCCCGCCCCCCCAAGCCCACATCTCACCTCCCTGTCCCCCAAACCCCCGCATTCTTCTGACCTCTCTCCAGCCCCAGTGGCTCGCTGCTCAGCGCTGCCATCTTCACGCATCAGCCCCGCCCCACGCTGCACCGGGAGGGGGGGAGATGGAGGGGCTGGGGGGGGCGCGTCTCGCTTTCGCACGCGGGGTGTGGGGGGCTGCAGCGATCCCTGCCCAACAACTGGATGGGGGGACGGGGGAAATGTCTGCGCGTACACCTGTTCCCGGGAGCGCGCAGCGGTAGACCTGCGGGTGCGCGCGTGCGCGTGCACGTGCATCGGAGCTGGGGAGGCGCGCGCCTGCGTGGATCTACCTGTCAGAGCACGTCCGCCCGTGTACGCGCCTCACAAGGCTGAAGGGGGCATCTGCTGTCACCGCTCCCCGAGCCCCTGCCCAGCCCCAAAGAGTGCCTGGGGTCAGATCTATGGCTCCCTGCGTGCGGGGGAGGGGGTCTTGGCCCCCTCCTGCACCCCACGTCTCCCTTCACCGCTTGGTTCTGGCCCCACGACACCCACTGGCCCCAGGACTGTGCATTGCGCCCCCCTCGCCCGGCCCAGCTTTTAGTAGCCAGCTCAACCCTGCCCCGCACGCTGAAAGCAGGTGGGGAGGGGAAGGCGAAAAGCTCCCCCCATGTACACCTCCCCCGTTCTGTCCCACCAGCGCCTGTTCACTCGGGCAGCCTCGCTGGGGGGCGGTTCCTGGTTGTGTCACCCCGGTCAATCCGTGCCCATCACCTCGTGAGCAGGTCTGGAATTGTCCCCCACGGCTCCGCCCCCAGGCCCGCTTGTTGCTCAGAGCGCCCCCCTGACCAGCATCCAGTGGCACTGCGTTCCGCAGGTCAGCCTTCCTGGCTGGGGCAGGGAGCCGCGCTTGCCTCTGTTGCTACCGCAACTAAGAGAGTCGGAGGAGGGGCAGAGACCCTAGCATTGAAGTGGGGGGTGGGGGAGAACGGGGATGCTGACATGACACGGCTAGGGAGCTCGTGAAGTCCCCTTCTCCAGGTCAGGCAGGCAAAGCCCTAGGGGGCAGGTCAGCCCCTGGGCCCATGGTGGCAGGTGCTCATGCACGGCTGGTCTCCATCCCCCCCACAGTGCATCTTTGCAAGGACTGAACCATGCAGGTCTTGCTACAGATTGTGGGTCAATCCTGGGGGCACTGGGCAAAGCTAGCCCAGGCTGGATTTCAGACCACCTGCCAGTGCTGTGAAGATAGCTACAAATGCGGGCCACTCCCCGGCTCTGCACTGCATCGAGGGCCCTTGGAAAGAGAACAGGCTACACAGGTAGAGCCTGGGGGTGCAGCAAATGCAGCTAGGGATGAGGCAGAAATGCAGGACGGTAGGGGGAGGCATAAATCCAGGGGCAGCAGAGCGCATTAGTCAAGTGGACACGCTACAGTACAGGGACCCTAGGCCAACTTTGGGGGCAGACAATCAGGTGATCCCCAGCTCTCCATGCAGGGAACCAAGGATGATGGGTAAAGGGGGGGATCCTAGCGGGGCAGGGGATATCTGGCCCTGGCCTGGCTGGAGCCTGTTTCCCCATTCTGGTGCCCACAATCAGAAGCTGCTCCTTGAGGACAAGGCTCAGGCCCCTGGTAGGGTTAGGTGGCACCAGCTTGGTTGGGTGGTTACTGCAGGCAACTCCCCGGATACCCAGGCCCACTGCTTGGCTCTAAGCCAGTGAAGGGGAACGATGGCAGTTCTGACCATTCCTAGCATGATGTTCCTCGCCGTCTCTGCTCCCTAGCCCTCACCCCATTCAGAGGGGCGGAGCTGCCCCCCATAACAACACATCAGGGCAGATACATTAAAACCCCTTTATTGTGGTGAAAGAAAACCAGATGCAGAGGCTTCACACAGATGTTGAGGGGGGAGGGTGATGCTACAGAAACTGGGGGACTAACTTACCCACCTAAAAAAAGAAAAAAAAAAAAAAAAAAAGTGGCCAGGCAAACACCCAGTCCAGGGCACCATGGGCCCCTCACTCCAGAGGCGGCTCCAGCAGGTACCCGTTCTCCGTGGACATGTAGCCATCTCCAGACTGCATGGACTCCTGGTCCAGGAACATGTCCTGGCTGCTCTCCTCCAGTGGCTCGGCCATGCCGTTGTCCTGCCCCCCCCTCTCGTCCCGCTTCTCGGCACCCCGCTCACCCCGCTCCCGCTTGTGCTCGCGCTCCCGCTCGCGCTCCCGCCGGCGCTCCCTGTCCCTCTCCCTGTCCCTGTCCTTGTCGCGGTCACGGTGGCTGCGCCGGCGGTCCCGCTCCCTGTCCCTGTCCCTCTCCCTGTCCCGGCCCTTCTCCTCGCCCTCCAGCTTCAGCTCCAGCCTGTCCATGGCCAGGTCACCTAGAGGTGCCTCCTCGGCCTGGCCGTCACCACCCTCAGGCAGCTCCTCCTTCTTGTCACGGTCACGGTCACGTTCCCGCTTGCGCTCCCGGCTGCGGCTGCGCCGCTTCCGCTCCCGCTCCTTATCCTTATCCTTGCTGCGCTCCCGGCTCCGCTTGCGCTCCTCTTTCTCTCGGCTGCGGGTGCGGCGCCGGCGCTCCCTGGACCTGCTGCGCCGGCGCTCCCGCTCCTTGTCACGCTCCCGGCTCCGGTCCCTACGGTCGCGCTCCCGCTCCCGGTCCCTGTGGGGAGAAGACCCCAAGAGTCACACAGCCGACCAGCAGGGGGGAATGCAGATATACCTGCCATGCTCCCACATGGCCACCCCTCAATAGCCAGCTGTCTCCAGTCCCCACCCCTAAGATCTCTGACGGCATAGGCTGCCCTCCACTCACCGCTCGTCATATCTGGAGGTGTCGTCTCGGCCGGAGTGCCTGATGTTGACATCAGCACCGCCCCTCCGGGTGCCCCCCAGGCCGCCACCTATAAAGAAAGCACAGCCTTTCAGCACTCTGCCCCCAGAAGTCTGTGGGGTGGGAAAGGTCCTGGAGGATTTGCCCCAACTGTCTGCAAATGGGACCAACAGCTTCAGGCACTCAGCAACTCAACACCAGTCCAGCTGTGGGCATGCTGGGAGGGGCCCTAGTCTTGGTCCCTCCTGGACAGGGGTGCCATGGGGCGTGCCAGATTCCCCCCTGGCTGGTCTGTGGTCACTCCCTCTGCTGTTCTGGTGGGGTGGTTGCAGGGCAGGATGTGGGGGGTCCTTACTCACCCAGCCTGCGGGGGCGCCAACCCTTGACCGTCCGGCCTCTCTCCACGTCCACCAGAACTCTCCTGCCATCAATTTTCTTGCCATCTGCATGCTTGTATGCCGCTGTAACAGATTGGGGTGTCCACAAGGGTGGGGGGAAGGCTGCTGTTAGGCACAGAGTTCACATACAACCCGCCCGCCCCCCATTGGGCACACAGCTCCCCCCCACCTGCCCCACGGCTCCCCAGAACTAGCCGAGGGGCTGCCCCGCCCTGCCATGGGGTGGCTTGCCCCAAAGCTCCTTTCCCCACCCTCCTGTGCTGCCCTGACTTCAGCAGCTGGGCTCATGCCAGAGCACAGGATGCCCTGACCACATCCAGACCAGTCCCATAAGCCACTGCTTCCGGGCTGAATGGAGCAGCCCCTCGCCCGCCAACCAGCCCCCCTAGAGCTGCAAGGAAAGGAAGGTTACCGACAACTCAGATACCTACATCTGCCCCCTGCTGCTCCCCAACGCCACGCTCACTGCGTGGGACACAGGCAGCCCCCCAGGGGGTTGGGGGATAAACCCCTCTGAGATAGGACACAGAACACCCTCTGCCCCCCCAGCCCAGCCAGACAGCTAACCCCGAATCCGCCATGCACCCCCACCACCCAAGCAGGGGGTATTACACCTACAGGAAGGAGAGGGAGGGGTCTGAGTACAAACTAGGTGTGACACGCGCAAAGGTTTTACAGTCTGGTACCTGACTGGCACCTCCCGACCCACTCCACCAGTCACACCCCTGCCCCCCGCCTGTTGTCACCAGAGGAACAGAGTACAGATCTCTATGTGGTGGCTACAGATGGCACCGAGGCAACGGGGGAAAGGAGGGGGCACTAGACGGGCACCGCTCACGAGAAGGAAATAAAAGCGTTTACCTGGAGAAACTACTTACAAAACATTTCAACTTAGCGCCTCAACTCAATGCATCAGGCTGCTAGCGTTGGCGCGAGAGGCCGGGCTCCGCCCCCATGCCCCCGGCCGGGGCACTGGAATTGGTATTGGGGGGGGGGTGGCGTGGCTGCCAAGCGACACCTCGCTGCCTTACCTGTCTTGGCAGCGGCGTAGGTGCACCCCCGACGGGAGATACAGTCCCCTGCCCCCACCCACCATCCTGCCCGCCCACCCAGGAGCTGGGGGCACTACGGCATTGAGGGAACACTTACCAACCCCACAACGCCTCAGCGGGGAGCCCCCGCCCGGCCTGGCACACCTGCCCTGGCCCATCCTTGCCAGCTAGCTTGCCATAAGGGGCACAGCTGTCAGACCTTAAGGGGGGCAGGTCAAAGCACCCTAGCCTCCAGACCACCTCCATCCAATGCACTTGTGGGGAAATCCTGCCCCCAAGAACCTCCTGATGCCAACACAGCACACCCCGGGTGGAAGGAAGACCCCTGCACTGCCCTGGCTGGAATGGGGCCTAGATGTGGCTCAGTGGCCCAGGGCTCCAGCAAAGGCTGGGGTTCACGGGCCATGTCTGTACATGTGGCTGGCCCCAGTCAGGAGAGGCGGTGGATGACCTGAGACCAACCTTACCTTCCCATCCCCTTTATACTAAGACATCTTAGACAGAACCTCTCCCCCCAACTGCTCAGCCTCATCAGGGAGAGGCGTGGGGCCTCTGAACTCCCATCACCCCCAAATCCTGGGCTCAAAGGGACACTCGATCCCTGGGAGCAGCACGGCTCTGTTCCCTTGGCACTACCCATCACAGAAGCCTGGCCAGTGGGGACCAACATTCAGCTTAGCCAGCACAGCTGCTGGGGACAGGACTTCAAGGCTCACGCAGGGAGATACTGTGGGTCCTACACAAATGGGAGCGGCACCATCCTCCTCGCCCAGTCTGACACCGAGGGCTCGAAGGAGGCTGGAACTGGGCTGGGTTTAGTGCCCTCAAGGGCCTGCGTGGCTCCTCCCCTCGTGCTCACTCATCCAGGAGGGGCCACCAGGCGCCGCTCTGTCACAGGGCTCAGCCAGTGCCCCAAATGCATCCCCGCACAGGACAGCTGCACCCCCAAAGGCCAGCACACCTCAGTGCCCTCGGGCAGCTCCACGTGGTGGGCAGGCACCAGGCCCGGGGAGCAGAAACGTGGTTGAGAAGTGAGCAGTGTGATGTGGCTAAGGCTGCCCTCAGCTAGTGTCACTGTGTCCTGCCTACCGGTGTGTCGGCCCCTTCCCGCCCACAGGGATCCCCATCTCTGCAAGCCACGGGGCACAAGTCCAAGGCTCAGCCGAGACTGACACCCCAACCGTGGGCCATGGAGCAGCTACTTCACCTCACCAAATGGGAGTGGCTAGAGGCAGTCCTCCAATATTCCCCTTCCCACTGAGACACACATGGCATGGACCATCCTGGTCTGGGCAGTGAGATGCCCAGAGTCAGGGTAGCTTGAGGTTTCCAGGAGAGAACACCCCCAGCTGGAGATGTGGAACCACTGGGAGGATTAAGAGGCTGCCTGGATCCTGGTCTTTGGGGAGGAAGAGCTGGAGAGACGCAGTCAACGCTGCGAGCTCCCCTGTAGCAGTGCCAGCGGCTGCACCGACGATGGGGCAGGGCTGAAATCCTTGCCTGGGACATATTCAAGTTCTGCTTCATTGGCCACATGGAAGCGATCTACACAAGCTACCGGCTGGCCTGCTCTTCCCTACCGTCCTTCCCACCACCTCCGATGGCAGTTCAGAACCCGCAGCCGCCCTCTGTCTCCACCCAGCTAGAGAGCGGAAGCCGGAAGAGAGCTTGAGCTTCTCCGGTCCCTGTCCCCACCGCAGCGGGAGCTGCTCTGTCCACTGCTAGGTGCCTGCCGCTGCCAGGGCCTGGCTTGTGTATAGGTGTAGGGTGCTGTGAATTCTTACCAACATACAAACCCTTATACCAACCATACACTGAGGAGTTGTAAAGGGGAAGCATTAGCATCAGCTGCAAGCCAGCAGTGGCAATAGCCATCAGAAAGGTGGCTGCAGTGACAACAAGAAGACAGAATTAATACACCCCTCCCGACAGCATCGTTCACAAGACAACTCTTACTGCACCGCGGTCGCCTACTTCCGCAACAGCTCGCGAGGGCCCAGCCCCCCCACCCCCCTCGAACCGAGCCACTCCCCTGGCTTCACCTCTCCTTGGCTCAGCCCCGGGGCAGGAATGCCTCACGAAGCCATACGGTTCAAGGGGGAGGGGGATGCCGAGTTTAACCATCGCCCATCGGAGCACACGCATCCTCTCACTCACGCCACAGCCAGCAGCACCTTGATTACATTAACCTGCCCTTCCAGGAGGCAGGGGGACGTCTCTCAGTGTTAACCCTCTGATGGCCAGACCCCGGAGCCCCCATCCCCGCCTCCATCATTAATGTCTAGCTCTGTGGGAGGAGGGGGCTGAATCTTCCCCCAGGGAGCAGAGACATGGAACCTGGGTGTGTACTGGTCCCGCAATATCCTTGCGCTCTGCTCCATTACTTACCTGGGGAGCGGGACTGCACTCAGGTGTTAAACATGCGTGTTAGAGAAAGGTAAAGAGGCTGGGGCAGGGGTGGTACTCACAGTGCATGTCTCGCTCATGTTCGTACTCTATGAAGGCGTAGCCACGTGGCTTCCCAGAACGCTTGCTGTACACCATGTAGATCTGGGGGGAGGCAGCACATTAATTACCCAGCCACGCCCCTCCACATGATGCTTAGCTCTGATTTGACCCAAGCTCCTTAGGAGAAGCTACCGTCCCTTCCTGCAGATCAGCAGGGGGACCAGTGCACTGACTGGGGGGTGGCACAGCAAACTGGTAACCATTACCAGGCTGGGAGGTAGCCCACCTCGGAAGGCAAGGGTGGCAATCCACCCACCTACAACAGCTTTGCAACCTCCTTCCCCCCAACCCTACTTTGGGCTGGGAACCCCAGTTACAACATTGTTAAATTAAAGATGAAAACACCAGAAATTGTGAAATTGACCAATCTGCAAATCCTATGGCCCTGAAATGGATGAGAACAGACCATGAATTCGGTAGAGCCATTGTCTCCGTGCAGAGCTGCCAGTGTTAGGAGCCCACCAAGGGCTACGCAGGCATGGCCCAGGAAGGAAGGAACAAACTCCCAGGTCTAAAAGCACCCCTGCTCAGCCCCTCTCCCGCCACACTCATCTGGGTTGGAAGCTCCCAGGGGTGGAGACTCCCCCACTTCTCCAGGAGACTGTTCCCAAGGTGAATCACTTGCCTGACAACAGGTGGAATTTGGCAAGTTGCAACTGTTCTGCCAACTATTGAGCCCGCTAGGGCCTGGCGTGTCTCCCCTGGCAGGGCTCAGGCTGCAGCCGAGTCCCCTGTGGGTCGTTCTGACACATTAAAGAGACAGGCTCCTTGAGGCCAGCTGCAGGCCAGATGCAGGGGGAGCTCCCAGGAACAGCCTCTTACCCGTTTGATAGGGCCATAGACCTCAAACTCTCTCCTCAGCTTGGATTCTGTTGTGTCGTAGTTCTGTGGGGTTAGAGAACAAGGCATGAGATGGCTGTTGTTGGCCGAGGGTGGCGGGGAGGACAATGGGTGCCCTAGAAAGAGCTCCAAAGCAGAGGGAGAAGATGGTTCCAGGAAGCAACTTACCACTCTGGCCACAAAGAGGGTTTTGAAGGCATCTCCCTGGGCATTGGGGTCATTGTGCGGGTCCCCTGGATGGGGAGAAAACAGGGCTAGACACACGGAAAGGCCAGAAAGGACACAGCAATGGCTGAGGCCCCCAGCTGCTGGGAGTGAGATAAACCCTGCTCCCCCCATGGTGATGGGACCCCATTCTATCTACTCACACATCTTCAGCTCATTCTCCACCTCCTGCTGCCTTCGCTCAATTTTCTCTCGTCTCTGTAGGAAGAAAAAGGAAGGATGACAGGTGAGGGTGGGCACACCAGCCAGTGATGCCCCAGGTTGGAATCAGAGGGGGGCTCTGGAATCTTAGTCATTTGGGGGGAATCACTAGTGCCTCCCAGGCTCTTCAAGTGCTACTGCATTCACTGCTTCATCCTCACCGCCCTCTGTGGGGCTGTTACCCCCAGTTCCCAGACTGGGATGCTCATGGACTTAGCCCAAAGTCTGCACAAAGTTAGTGACAGAACTGTCAGTGAGAGAACCCAGGAATTCTGGCTCCCAGCCCCACAATTCAATCACAAGACTACATCACCCAAGGGAGAACAGTAGAGAATCTGACAACAAAGCACCTCTCCAACTCGCTCCTTGCTCACATAGCACAGAACTGGCTATTTGTGGGCACTCCTGGATGAGCCCCCAAATCCCATCCCCCACATTGGCTGTAATGTCCCAAGAAGGGTGGGCATCAGCCGTACCTTCCGCTCCATGCGCTCCTCACGGGTCTCGGCACGGGTGGGTGGAGGGGCATCACGTGGATCCTGGGCAGAGGAGAAAAGAGTGTTAGCAGGACATCAAGCAAATGGTAGCACAGAGATGGGTGGAAGGGGGGGAAAAAACCCAGTGGCTTTGGGAACAGAAAAAGGTGAGGACAAAGTGGCCAGCTCCTCCACCAGGAATCGCCCCCGTCAGTGCCACCCTGCTGGGGTGGGCGAGCTCACCTCAAACTCCCGGATGTACGGTGCGATGCCGCAGTAGGGCTGGTTGTGGTGTTTCTCATGAGGCAGCTTCTCCAGAGGGGGCAGGTAAGGGATGGGGTCTCGTGGGGCAAAAAGCGCCAGCAGGTTGGGGGGCAGGAATTGGGTCATCTTGGGAAATCTGGGGGGGGTAGATGAAGAATTGTTAGATACACTATAAGTGCACGAACACCCCCATCACCAAACATGTGGGGTCACACCCTGAAGCCCTGTTTCCTGGAGTTCTGCTTCCCAGCTGCACAGCACACCTCAACTCTTCCATGGAGGCTGTCAGCCCTTGGGCAACCCGTGTTCTTCCTCTGTGCCCCCCACCAGAGGCTCCTCGGTCATCCCCCCCAGCTCCTTCCCACATGTTATTTTTGGGCCCTGCACTCCACACATGAATTCCCCTCCCCTCAAACTGCCCACACCCTACCCACTGCTCCCCACTCCACAATCCCCTGCCTCCAATCCCACCCTCCATCCTAGATCTTCCCGATCCCGGCCCCTCACTCTCTACTACCCACTTCATCCCCTTCTTCCACTGCTCACACCCAGGCCCCTCTCCACCTGCTGCCCCCCAAGCGCCTGGGACCCCGGCCCCTAGCTGGCTCACTCGCCCCCAGGCCTTCCCCACATAAGGCCACCACTCCTGCTCACCTCCATGGCCCTCGGCTCGGCCCCTCCCCCGGGCCCCAGCCGCCGCCCTCCAGCTCTCCCCCCCACTCCGCCTTGTGGGTCCCAGAGCTGCCCCACCTGCCGCTCCCCTTCCGTCCCCTCCTTCGCTCACCGGCCGCGCCGCAACGCGCTCCTGCCGCTGGCGTCCGCCTGTCTGGTCTGGGCCTGCTCCCTGCCCGCTCTGCGCACGCGCGGACTCGTCACCGCTCCCGGATTGCTCCGCCGCCAGGACTCAAGCGAGGAAAGAAGCGCTGCCTTGTGAGAGGTAGAAGAAGGATCCTTCCGCCTCCGGCTGAGAAAGTAGTGCCCTGGCAGGGGCGCTCCTGGCGCCGTGGTGGTGACCCCCAACCTGTGCCATAGCAACCAGGACCCTGACCCTGACCTGTGCCATAGCAACCAGGACCATGGCCCTGACCTGTGTCATAGCAACTAGAACCATGACCACACCTGTTCCATAGTGACCAGGACCCTGACCCCGACCTGTGCCATAGCAACTGGGACCATGACCCTGACCTGACCATAGCAACCAGAACGATGATCCCACCTGTGCCTTAGCAACCGGGACCATGACCCCACATGTGCCATAGTAACCAAGACCCTGACCTGTGCCATAGCAACCAGAACCATGATCCCACCTGTGCCATAGCAACCAGTACCCTGACCCCAACCTGTGTCATAGCAACCAGGACCATGACCCTGACCTGGCCATAGCAACCGGGACCCTGACCCCACCTGTGTCATAGCAACCGGGACCATGACCCTGACCTGGCCATAGCAACCAGGACCCTGACCCCACCTGTGCCATAGCAACCAGGACCCTGACTCCAACCTGTTCCATAGTAACCAGGTCCATGACCCTGACCTGTGCCATAGCAACCAGAACCATGACCCCACCTGTGCCATAGCAACCAGGACCCTGACCTGTGCCATAGCAACCATAACCATGACCCCCCTGCGCCATTGCAACCAAGACCCTGACCCAGACTTGTGCCATAGTAACCAGGACCATGATCCTGACCTGGCCATAGCAACCAGAACCATGACTCCACCTGTGCCATTGCAACCAAGACCCTGACCTCTGCCACAGCAACCAGGACCATGACATTTGACCTGACCATAGCAACCAGAACCATAGCAACTCTGACCATGACCCTGACCTGTGCCATAGCAACCAGAACCATGACCCCACCTGTGCCATGGCAACTGGGACCGGGAACCTGACCTGTGCCATAGCAAGCAGTGCAGTGACCCCTTACTTGTGTCATAGCAACCAGGACCATAAGCCCTGACCAGCCCAATAGCATCCAGGCCCATTACCCTGAACCATGCCATAACAACCTGAAAATTGGGAGGCAGACCATAATACTCCCCCCTCAATGGTATGCCTGGGGTAATCTTGAGGTTCCATACTTGGTCCATAGCAACCAGGGAGATGGCCTCTAGGAACTAGGACAATGACCCTGACCCCAGCTGGGCTTGGGGTATAGACTCCACAGCCATAGGGTGGGATCCATACCCCCCCCCAGGCCTGGCATCGCAGGGTCACGGGGGGGTCTGTACACTTCAGGCTTGGCACTGTGGGGTCACAGAAGAGTCGGTACACCCCAAGCCTGGAAGAGCAGGCAGCTCTGAAGCAGAGATGCCTACAGGTGAACAGCAGGTGGCGCTGCCAGACTATATGTGGGGCACAGACACCCTGGGCCAGAAACCCAAGAGGGTCTGGGAGAAGGAGGAGGTTGTGGGGTGGTCAGGGATGATTGGCAGGCCACAAGAGGACTCCTGGGTTCTGTCCTTGGCTCTGGGAGAGGAATGGGGTCTAGGGGTTAGAGCCTGGTGTGTTGCATCCACACAGGGAAGCTGGCCCAGTTCCTATTATTCAGATAAGTTCAGAAGCCACCTCATTACTTAATTAACCCTGTGTCTCATGCCCCCACCAGCTCCAGGCAAGTTAACAGCAGCTGTTCGTGGGCTCTTATGTCACACCCCGGAAGGGGTTATTTTATTATTAAAATAAAGACTTTTGTTTCTTTGCAGCACTTAGGTGTGATTACCCTCTGTTTGTTGCACTAGATTAATGCACCTCATTAATTAACTGTTTGATGAGATTCCATTAAAAAATCCTGGAATGGACGGCACATAAAGTCACCCCAAGTAAAAATGCTCACCTCCCTGATAGTCCCAGCTTAGTTTTATACTTATTAATTATTCCTCGGTGTTTAATGGATGGTAGGACTAGAACCCAGCAGTGCAGGCTCCTAGCCCCCCACTCTAACCACTGGGTATCACGCTCCTCTCAGAGCTAGGGACAGTCCCCAAGAGCTTTGGCTCCCAGCACCCCAACCCATGTCATCCCTGGGAGCTGTCTGTTTCTCCTCCTCCCCCCCGCTCCCCCCCCCCGTTATTTTTAGTGCCCTCTGAGCTGAAGGGGCAGTGGTGTGGGGGCGGGCGCTGGGGCTTGGCACAGGGGTGATGGAAGTCATAGCAGTCGTGAGAACATGACACCTCCCCAGACTGGGAACATGTTTACAGCCAGAGATCCCGGCCGTTGGCATCAGGGACAGACGGACGGGTGTGGGGCTCAGAATGGGGGGAGTTTAGAAGTGGGAGATGTGGGCAAAAGTGGGTTGGAGGGCCCACAGAGGAGGGAGGCAGAAGAGAGGACTGGGAAAGTTGTGAGAGTAGAAGAGTGGGTAGTTTGGGGGAGACATGGTGTGAAGGTGGGAGTGAACCAGGGCTGGAAGAGGGGGCACAGGCTACATTAGGAAAGGGGGAAGTGAATGAGAGGCAGAGGAGGTGGGAACACCGAGTGAGTGAGGGAACGAATCAGTAGAGGGCGACGAGAGAGGCAGGGGCCAGCCGGGGTGCCTGCAGTGGGGACCCCATGGCCCCTACCACCTGGCCCTGACCTGCCTCACCATGGAGAAGCCAGTGCCACCAGTGGGGGGACCAGCTGAAGTGCCCAGCCCCTTCCCCCTCTGCCTACACCGGGACTGCTGCGAGCGAGTGGTGATCAATGTGGCGGGGCTGCGGTTCGAGACGCAGGCCAAAACCCTGCGCCGTTTCCCTGACACCCTGCTGGGTGACCCGAAGCGCCGGCTGCACTATTACGACCCGCTGCGGGGCGAGTTCTTCTTCGACCGCAATCGGCCCTGCTTCGACTCCATCCTCTACTACTACCAGTCGGGCGGGCGGCTGCGGCGTCCTGCCAATGTGCCCATTGACATCTTCCTAGAGGAGCTGAAGTTCTACCAGCTGGGCGAGGAAGCGCTCAGCAAGTTCCGGGAGGATGAGGGCTTCATCAAGGAGGAGCAGCGCCCACTGCCCGGGCACGAGTTCCTCAAACAAGTGTGGCTGCTCTTCGAGTACCCTGAAAGCTCACAGGCCGCCCGCATCATCGCCATCATCTCCGTGTTGGTCATTCTCATCTCCATCGTCATCTTCTGCCTGGAGACGCTGCCCGAATTCCGGGATGAGAGGGACATCTCGCTGCCGGTGAGTGAGGAATGCAGCATCCCTGCCGCTCTGTCCCTTTCACTGCATCCCCTTCATTCGTCCCCACATCCCCCTCCACTCCACTCTGTGACTGCCACCCCATCCCTACACCCATTCCACCCCATCCCTTTCAGTGTACTTCCTCCACCCAACCCTGCCACCCCCATCTCAGCATCCTCTTTGCCTTGAGATCCTGTTTGAGTTCCGGGAAATCACTGCTAGCAATTACAAAGAAAGGGGGACCCCTTACAACTACAGCATCCATATCCCCTACGCTGCACCCCGCCCCTCCAAGAACTGGGAGAGAACCCAGGAGTTTTGGCTGCCTGCGGGGCGCCTGGCTGAGTGGCTCAGGAACGGTGCTAACTTGCTGACTGGCCTTTCTGCAAGGATCCCAGCTTGCAGCAGCTGGCAGATTAACAGCTCTGTGAGGTCCCAGCCACCCAGCACCATCCGCTCCCTCTCTGGGTTGGGTGTTCACACAACGACCCCCACCCTGCTGGCTGACTGCACCCCCACCCCCACAAAGTGTCGGTGTCTGGAGTGGGGGGATCATTGATGCAAATTTGCCAGCTTTCATGGTTGGGGGGCATTCCCAGGGGAGGTGAACTGTGCTGCATGCCACCCTCTCACTGAACACCCCCCCTGCACCTCCTGCATCCCTGCTGTACTGCCCCCCCAGACCAGGCTCCCTCCCCCACTGGGTCTCCTAACCCTTCGTCCACTGCATATCCCTGCCAGGTCCCCCATCACCGGGCCAACAGCAGCCACCCACACACCCCCAAGAGCCAGCTGGAGGACCCCTTTTTCATTGTGGAGACCATCTGCATCTGCTGGTTTTCCTTCGAGCTCGGGGTGCGCTTCGTGGCCAGCCCCAGCAAGCCGGCCTTCTTCAAGAATATCATGAACATGATCGACTTTGTGGCAATCATCCCCTACTTTGTGGCACTGGGCACAGAGTTTGCCCGGCAGCGGGGGGTCGGACAGCCAGCAATGTCCCTGGCCATCCTCCGTGTCATCCGGCTGGTCAGGGTCTTCCGCATCTTCAAGCTCTCACGGCACTCCAAGGGGCTGCAGATCCTGGGCCAGACCCTAAAGGCCAGCATGCGGGAACTGGGCCTGCTCATCTTCTTCCTCTTCATCGGCGTCATCCTCTTCTCCAGTGCCGTCTACTTCGCCGAGGCTGACCATGACGAGACCAACTTCACCAGTATCCCTGAGGCCTTCTGGTGGGCTGTGGTCACCATGACCACGGTGGGCTACGGCGACATGTCCCCAGTGACCGTGGGTGGCAAGATCGTGGGCTCGCTTTGTGCCATTGCTGGGGTGCTCACCATATCCCTCCCAGTGCCGGTCATTGTCTCCAACTTCTCCTACTTCTACCACCGGGAGACGGAGGGTGAGGAACAGGGGCAGTACACCCATGTCACCACCTGCCCGTGCCGCCCGCCCACCCCCACACCACCCGCCCGCCGGGAGAAGCCCCACAGCAAGGAGGAGACATACTGTGGTGACGGGGCCCTGATGCCACCTGGCTGCCAGCTCCTGGATGGGATGCTGCCCTCCGTCTTCTTGGGTCCCCAGCAACCCAACCAGCGCCTGGTGACCCAAGTATGACTTTGCTGGCACCTCTCCCCTCCCATCGTCTGACCTTTCACCACCCCAGCCTCTCTTGGTGCCTCCCCCAGAAGGCCCAGTGCACATGTTGGCCCATCTCTTGGGCCGCAGGAGACGTTTTTCCAGGGGAGATCTGGTCTTGGTTTTGGCCACTTTGTCTTTAACTAGAATGGGGCCGGGAATGAGGGGTGTCTCCTGGCATGTGGGGACAGTGGAGCATGGCATGGGGCAGAACAGATAATGCCCCTCTCGCCTGGCTCTGACACCATCAGAAAACTCTTGACGCAAACGGCCAGATAATGATACCTTCCCCCTCCCCCAGTCCCATCTCCCGCTCCAGGACTGAGAGCAGCTGGCTCCAGGGCACCCTCTGAGCTCACCTCAGCGTGTTCTTAGGTTACATCTGCTGGACAGCACACTGGAACATACCCCACGCAATCAGACCCCAAATAGCAAGCATGGGAATAAATAAGGGAAGGCGTCTTGCCAAGGCATCTGAGTGAGGCTCACAGGGCAATACAATCCTGGCCACTTCAGAGGCAGAGGGCAAGGGGTGGGGGCTGGGGAGGTAGTCAGACCCCTGGGGAGACCATGAATGCATTTCATGTGCCAGATTGGGGTCATCTCCCTACCATTCCTCCCGTTAAATGGGACACCCTCACCCTGGTTTCCCACCTTGGGCGCCATCCTTCCTTTCTGCTCCACACATCAGTTTGGGACAGGCCTGGCCAACCCAGCCCCTCCCATGGTGAAAGCTGGTGATGGGATAGCTGCTTCTGTCAAACCCGTCTCTTCCCCTCACCTTTGGGACTGTGCCGTCACACTGGGTTTGGTAACTGGCAAGAACTGTAAGTTCTCCTCTCTCCCCCTGAGTGCAGTGCTGATCTTCCCAGGGGATGTTTGCCTGGTAAACTGGGCTCAAAGGCACCAAAACTGAGGCAAAACCAGCCAAGCAAAGAGGAGAAAACTTGGTTACTGGCTTCCATAAGGGTGAGTGCTGCACCATCGCCCTGACTTAGCCATGACTCAATTCAGTTAGGGCGGGATTCAGCATATCCCCAACCTAGCACAGTCCAGTGCCCACAAATCCCCCAGTGAAGCTTCCCAGGTCATTCCCAATCCAACTCAGTGCTGTTCTTTTCCCCCAATCCTCCAACCCTATGGAACTCAATCCCCTTCCAACTCAATCCAGTCCAGTTCATTCCCAACCCAATCCAATGTAGTCCAATTCCATAACTCCACACAACTCAATCCCTTTCCAACTCGACCCAATCCAGCTCATTCCCAAACCAACTCAATGCTATTCTGTTTCCCCAGTCATCCAACCCTGTGCATTTCAATCCCTTTCCAACCCAACCCAAACCAGCTTGTTCTCAACTCAACCCAATACTATCCAGTTCCCCAATGCATCTCAATCCCCTTCCAACTCAACCCAACCCAGCTTGTTCACAACCCAACTCAACATAATTCAGTCCCCTCCAATCCCCCAGTGCAACTCAATCCCTTCCCAACCCAACCCAGCCCAGCTCAGTCCCACCCCAACCCAAAGTAGTCCAATCGCCTTCTCTACGCAACTCAGTCCCTTCCCAACCCAACCCAGCCCAGCTGAATCCCAACCCAACCCAATGCAATCCAGTCCCCCCAGTTCCTCAGTGGAACTCAATCCCTTTCCAGTTGAACTCAACCCAGCCTGTTCCCAACCTAACCCAAAGCACTCCAGTCCCCTCCCACTTCGCCTCACCCAATGCAACTCAGTCCCCTTCCAGTTCTTTTCCAAACCACCCCAATCCCCTCCCAACCTAACCTTCTCCTATGGCCAAAAGAAGGCAAAGCTGAAACTTCTCTCACTCTAGAAGAGTGCATTGCATTCCCCAAGAGTGCCTGGGCCCCCCGACTACCCTGGTTATGAGACTCTTGGCTTGCCACCAGAATCACACACCTCTGGCTTGTCTCCAAGCTAATGCACCAGCTGAGGCAGGGACAGGGAAGCTTAGGGGAGCCCCAAGTCTTAAACATTGGTGTCTGCCATGCTCAGAAACTCCCAACAAGCCGGAGGGCAGTGTAGCACTGGCGAAGAGGGACATAGGATGGAGACAGAAAAAACTCCATTCCCCCTTCCTCACATTGTCCCCCTGGCTACAGTCAACTTCCCTAATTCATTGTCTTAATTTTTGTTCCAATGGTCTTAAGTGCTGGAGTGGCACTGGTAACAGACATGAACTGGAAGGTCACTGGCCTGGCGGGAGGGGCATGTAAGGGTGGGGCAGGGGCACAGCTACAGCACAATCATGGTGCAAACGTGCAGGAATGACAGCGTACTCGTGCCTGTGAGTGGAGACTGTGCTAAACGTTGTGTGACTGCATAGTACCCATGGTGCCACGGCTGGCCGGGTGCCATGCCTGCGTGGCCAGCTAGTCACAGCGGTGCATCGCCCAGGTGAACGACACATCTGATGTGTTCGTGGAGCCCCCAGAGCAATGTGGACAACACAACTGGGCCTGCAATGTATCCAGTGCAGTCGTGGATCTCCTGATTGGCCTGGCAACCCCTGCTAGGGCCATCCTGCCAGCATGGGTGGGCCTCCCTCCATCACCAGCGCAAAGCAGCTCCTCCAGAGGGACCTGGCCAGCGCTCCTAGCCCAGCCCCAAATGTATCAGGAACTGCTGGAACAACTGAATTTTTGGGCCTATTCAGCGCAGGGCAATTAAAGCAGACAGCTGGGCACCAGCCTAAAGGCCAGATTGCAGACCTGAGGATGTGCTGCCCCCATGGTTACTCTGCTACCTTGTTGACTCCGGTGGACAGAGCCTCCGCTTCCCAGCAGCCTGGCAAGGAATTGTTTCCATCATCGTCTCCCATCTGCTTCTTAAGTGAGGCTGTAGACATGGGAGCCTGCAACCCGGCCCATCGGGTTTTCTCCAGACACTGGAGTCTGCAGATAAAGGGCTTCCCCTGATGCCTCAAGTGCCTCCAGGAATTTGCACATGGGCTTCTGAGCTTTGGGCTTTATTTTTTAATTGAATATTATTTCTCAGAAGAAAGATGTGGCTGAAATTTTCCATCAGTGGTCACTGGGTGAGAGGGGGGGAGCTAGATTTTTTTCATAGGGAGGTTGGGTGATTGCAAAGGGAAGACGTCATTGCCAACCACATTCCCAAAACAAATCAGAGCTACTTATATTCCAGACAGAATGAGGGCCCCATCGTGCAAAGGGCTGCACAGATTCTGACCAGAATCAGGGCTCCTCATCTGAACAGACAAAGGAGAAGGCCCATTCTCCCCATTTTACAGATGGGAAAACTGAGAGATACCCAGTGGTGTGACTTGCCAGGACTCTTTAATCCCATGGGGCTCATGATGGACACTGAAGAGTTGAGGAGGGAAGGTCTGGATCTGTAGAGCCCACCTGGATCCAATTTCTGCCCATCATCTCAGAGGCTCTGGATCCCACAGAGCCAGTTTCTCCCCCTGGCTTTTGGTCACCTCTGGACTTCATGCTGCTTCCCCATCATGAGACTGTCTCTCCCACATGCCCCCTCCCCTCAATTGTCCTGTATCTTGGTATGAAAAGACACCTGCTGAGCTGCAATAAACCCACCATCCCCATTATTTATTGAAAAATTGAGATGGGAGAGTCTGGTCTGGTGTCTCACTGCTCTGCTCCCCGGGGGGGTCTTTTCCATCCCCTGCCCCCCCTTCCTCCATGGCCTGGTCCAGGGCCCTCTGCCATGCACGGAAACCACCTCCTTGCCTCTATCTCCATGGCTGGCATAATGGAGAAATGACCCCCCCAGCCCCAGAGCTGCCCCTTGCAGGCCTGTTCCCTGGCTGGCTCCACCCATCCTGGTACCACACTGATTTACACCAGCCAACCCCCATGGAACAGTAAAGCCCAGCGCATAGGGTGGGGAGCGGAGCACAGGGGGCATCCAGGGTGATCTTAGTCCTTCCCCACCCCCTTGCTAGGGGCAGGTGGGGGGAATCCATTCGTCTCTCCTGCTGAGGTTGCAGGGTTTAAATTTAGGCTGGCGGAATAGCTGGGATGCCAGGGAGGTATTTAAAGAGACAGCAGCATGTCGCGGTAGGGGGACAAGGGCAGAACACTGGGTCATCCCATGGGGCAGACACAAGCTGGCTGATGGTGCCAGTTTGTGCCCCACTGCAGTGACCCCCCCCCCAGAACAGGAGGAGAGTGGACATTAAGGGGGGGAGCAACGATACAGAGGTGAGCTGCCAGAGGCAGGGACATACAGACAGAAGGGGAGGAAGGCAGACCAAGAGATGAGGGGATGGACAGTTGGACATGAGCTCCTGCCAAGGGCCTTGACAGATATTAGCCCCCACCCAGCTGGGCCTCTCCCATTCCAACCCCCAGGCCTAGAACAAGATCTGCCCTCCCAGACACCCTGCCCCCTACCGGGGTGATTGAGATAGATAGATAGATAGATAGATAGATAGATAGATAGATAGATAGATTGGAAAGAGCAGAGGGGCAGAGCTGATTTTGACAAAAGGAAAATCCAGGTATCTTGGCTTCTAGCCCTGCCCTCACTCTAACCACCAGACCCCACTCCTGTCCTGGGGGGAGGGGGGAAAGAAGAAGGGGTTAGAACCCGGAGTCCTAGCTCCCAGCCCCTGCAGCTGCTGTTCACCCCACCCTCAGCTTTCACATCTGGTGCTTTTACTGCCCAGAATGTGATTTCCGGCCATAAAGACCCGACGTTCACTACCCCCCCGCCCCATGCCCCATGCCTGCCCAGCTGGGATGGGGCTCCTTGCTGGGGGGTGGGGGTGAATGCAACCAGCTGAGCTGGGGGGAAAAAACCTGGAGGGGGAGGCCCTGGCTGATGGGAGATACCCATCTACAGTCATAACTCTGGGGTCCCAGCAGTGCCCAGCCAGGGAACCCCAGTATTGCAAGTTTCCCCTGGCACCACCAGCTTCCAGAGGGCAGTGCCCGCCCTTCCCTCCTCTAGCCTCAGATTCCTCTCTTCTCCCCAGACCCCTGGAGCTGCCCACACACACACACACTGACCAGTGAATGCCAGCAGCCAAAGCCGTGACTCAGAGCAGATGGGGCCCATTACCCAGCCTCTGCCTAAGCGGATCTGGCTGGGGGCAGAAGTATATGGCAGGAAAATCCAGATCAGCTATGGAACCCAGGAGTCCTGGATCTCAGCACACCTCCCCTGCCCCCACTGCTAGACTCCATTGTCTCCCACAAACCAGGGAGAGAACCCAGGAGTCCTGGCTTCTCCCTCTCCCCTGCTCTCACCCACAACACCCCACTCCCTTTCCGGAGTCCCTAGGTTTTGGGAGACATGGCTGTGGGGCTGGCAGGGGAGGGAAAAATCTTGTGAGACAATGAACAGGTTTGGGAAGCCAGAGGTTGCTTACAGCATCTGCAGAACATCTGGGCAGCCCCGAAGGTGATCGGGCAAGGGAAGCACATCTGGCTGGGAGGTACCATGTCGGGGTTCCTCGGCTGGCTGGACTCCGAACTGAGTGTCTGATACCCTGCACCACAAGAGGGGCAGGAGACTCCTTGGCACAATCCCTTCTGGAGTCCCCCCCCACTCCCTGTCCCCCCAGCATCCCCTGCTCCCTGCAGCATCAGGAAGAACCCTGACTGTGGGGGAGAGCACCCCCTGCTGGCAGCAAAGTTGTTTAACAGGAACCTGGCCCCTTTGGAGAGGCAAGGGGACCCTGTGCTGGGCTGGGGTCCCTGGGGGCTGCCAGGATCCCTCCTCCCTCTCTGGTTACACTGTTCTCCAGGCTACCCTAAGCACTAGGTTTTGGGACGGTCACAAGTCAGAGGTTGCTGCCCGCGGCTGGGAGGGAAGGATGGGGCCCTGCAAAGAGGAAACTCATCCCAGGGGCCGTTTCCGCCCTAGAGGGGGAAGTAAACTGGCCTCATTCGTCACGGTAATGGAAAGGGGAGCCTCCATGGAGCGCCATGGAAACCGCCTCCTTGGCTTCCCCCAGGAGTGTCTCGGCCCTTAGCTGGTGCCCCTCACTTCTGACCCCCATCCTCTTGCAACCCCAGCCCTGGACTCCTCCTACCCCCCCACACTCCCACGGGTGTTCAGAGCATGTGGGTGCAGGGGAGACGCCCCTGCTGGGAATCTGTTAAAACACCATCAACACCAGGCTGCCAGCTCACCCCCCGAAACCCAGCTTGGCCCCTGGCAGCAGCGGGGTACCAGGGGATGGGGGCAGAGTCAGTGCGGCTGGCATGGCTATGGGGCAGTGCCAGGGGAAGAGGGCAGGACTCCACAAACGCCATTCGGCACAACACACAGGCACCATGAGACAACACAGCCCAGTCACCACAGCAAAATACCCCCCCTCCCAGTGCAGTGCAACACACCCCCTGCAACTCCTGACACACCCGCCAAGCCCACCCCCCACTCGGGTAGTTCTGGGGGTACCCACTTGCCTTCTTACCCCCTCTGCCCCCAGATGAGGGGCCATCATTGCCTGGATCTACGGTCAGAAACAAGGGCAACCGAGCACTGTCGCTGGGGGTGGCGTGTGAAATTCTTCCCTCCACCCAGCTCCTACCTCTCCAAGAAATGGATTAACTGTGCCGCCAACTGGAGAACCACTCCCAAGGGCGATGGGGGGCATTTATGCTGAGGTGCCACTTCAAAGGCGCCCACTTTGCAGAGCAGCATCGTGCTTTGGGGTGGGCATCTCAGAATTCCGGCCCTGGGGTCCCATGGAGAATAGGGCATAGACCAGCCTGTGAGATTCAACCCAGACCAACTGAGACCCACACAGAGTGGAGACAAATGGCAGCTGACTGGTGAGCAGTTAGAGTGAAGAAAGGAAATCTTGGTTCTAATCTAGGCATTATTTTTGGAGCAGGTTCTGGCCTGGGCTAGGCAAAGGATCAGATTAGTTATTCATAGGGCCTCTTCTGACCATAGCCCTAGGAACCTGTTGTGGGTCAGAATAATGGAAGCCAGTGGGTTACCTGTAAACCAACATCCAAACGTGATTGCTGGAGGCCTCCTGTCCAAGGACGTCATTCAAACATCCAACATAGCATGTCTAGCCCTTTCCACCAATGCAGTTGCACTGCTCCATTGCTTTCCCAGGCGAGGATAAATGGGGTCTTTTTGCCCCCCCTTATGTGATTATCAAGGTCCAGACACACCAGGAAAGAACAAGGGGGCCTGTGGACTCAAAAGCCTGGATGCCACATTTCCGCAGGGGCTGGTTGGTTGCCGGGCTGGGAAGAGCAGTGGGGCCACTGATGAGCAGACAAGCTATTTGGGGAACTATAATCAGGGCAAAAAGAGCCAGTTCGGCACCTCATGAGCCTTCAAAACCCAGATCCCTGGGCCTGAGAGGCAAGAGCTGCCGGAAACTTGACATGAGTGAGAAACCTGCCTGGACAAAGAGTGTGCTGGGCTGCAATTGAGCGTCAGGCAGGAGACAGCAAGTTTGGCTCAGTTTGGTTTCTCTCCCGCCCCATGGCTACCTGTCTCATGGCTAGCAGCATGGAAATCTCTGCTCTGTGGGAACAAACGCTGTCTGGTCCTAAAACCCTCTCAGGGCCATGGCTGGGCACTGGCAGGTGAGTCCTTGGGCAACCTACCAGGCGGGCAATGAGAGCTTGGCTTAGGTGGTGGTGAATTTTACCATCTCTGGGGAGAGGGACTGGCCATGCTGGGAGATGTCTCTGGGGAACTGGAGGACTGGGTCACAAGCCAGGCCAGCTTTGGACAGACAGGGCAGATGAACCAGGGTGTCGGCAGCTAGCACGAGCAGCAGTTACACCAGGGATGGGGGGCTGACCAGGACAGCACCCCTGGAGGTGCCAGGAGCTTATTTTCTGGCAGGCCCTGTGTGGACCTGGAGCTGCCCCACGAGGCGAGATTCCCAGAGAGATGTGGCTTCCTTATCGCTCACCTGGACGGATACGGGTTTTCCCTATTGTCAGCAGCAGGCTTTAAAACCTGTTTCCCGTTATGTAGTCCCCAGCCTCCAGAGGGACAGCCAGCAATGGGAGGGGCTGCAGGACCTTGGCTTTGATTAGAGACCTCCCAGGATGCTGCCAACAGCCACAGACCACAGAAGCAGCGTGGTAGGTGTGGCAAATTTCTCAGGCCCATCAGGAGGTCCTGTTACAGCTTAGCTGATGTTGAGGGGTTCTTAGGGTCACACCCCCCACCCATACACCCCATCAGCTCACATGTTCACCAGCTGATACAACCCACAATGTGGACACACACAAATATACATCAACAACCCCTTGTAGCCACCAAGCTCACTGAATTCACTCACATGCCCACTAATTCATCTCTGCACCTGTCACGTTTTATAGCTTGTTGTCATGTTGCATCCTGAGCCTTCTTATAAAAAAGTGGTTTGCAGGGAATTTCCTCAGTTGTTTGTTTGCTTGTTTTTTTAATAGAAGGGAAAGAAAAAGGACTGAAAACAAACAAACAAAACCAAAAAATCCTCCAAACAAACAAGGAAGCCAACCAAATAAATAAAAACGAGCCAGACAGTAGCAAAAAGTGGATTTACAACCTTAGCAGCCGTTTTCTTGCCTTCGTTTTGCAGCTGTGAGGTTTCTTTCATGAAGTTTTTGTCTCAGAATTTCCTAAGTGGTTTTTTGTTTGTTTGTTTGAAAATATAAACCATCAAAAAGTTTCAGGCACAGCTGTGCATCCCCTTTACTTCTGATTTTACTTTGCTGTGTCAGTGGTCTTTTCAACACATTTTTGGTATGCCATTTCCTAGTTTTTCTGCCATAACAATGAAGGAAGAAAGGCAATGATCGGCTCTTAGACCCCAGCAGGGCATCATTAATTTGCAGTTAATTTGTCACTAATTTGCATCCTCTAAATCCCAGGCTTTGGCTTATTTGCAATTTTTTCCTATGAAGTTTTTTCACTGGTGATATCCTAGATTTTTTTACCCACAAAGGAAGACAAATACGTCACTAGACACTAGCAGAAGGAGTGTGACTCATTGCTGTAGTTTAGATTCGTGCATTTGCAACCTCTCTTAATTTCTAGGTGCTTTGACAGCCTTTTAAACAAAGTATTTTCCATGGAATTTTCTAGGGTTCTTTAAAATGCCAGGCGGAAGATAAACACAAGGCTGGACTAGCAGAAGGTGCAGTCTTTGCTGCAACTTCACATCAGTGTTTCTTTCTTTGCACTCATAACGCCTGCTTTCCTGATTTCCGAGCGCTCTTTCAACCAGGATTTTTCTTGTGCAGTTTCCTAGGTTGTTCTTTTTGAAATTATCCTAATAGAAAAGGTTTCCCTCCCTGTCGTTTTCGTTCAGTTTCATGCAGCTTAGATTCTCCCAGCCTCTCTCGAGTAATTGGAGACACCCGGCTCCACTAATAACTCCCCAGCTCCGCACCTCCCAGATGCAGGAACAAGGGCCGATGTTCAGATCACAAAGGGAAGATGAAAAGTGGAGGCCAGGCAGGGCTGGGACCTTCAGTCAGGTGGCTGGGGGTGAAAGGAGGCAGCTGCCTTGTTGAGGGCTGGAGAAGAGGCCCTATGGGGAGCAGGGTGGGTTTCAAGGGTGGGAGTGATTGGAACCTCGTGCCAGAGAAGGAAAATCATTTTCTGGATAATGCTCCAGATTTCCCCTCAGAGAGGGCACCGGTGTGGGGGGAATGGGACACAAGGCCTTTCCCCTTGAGGGGGCACCAGTTCCCACCCAGCCCCATGTTGGGGGGCTGGCTGGGGGAGGGGAGAGGAAGAGGGATAACCCCGTTTCCTTAGCTGATGCCTCTTTCCCGACTCTGCATTTTTTCAACCTGAGCTAATCCGGATTCTTTGTATCTCCCCTCCTCCACCCATTTGCTCCACTCCCACCCGTGCCAGGGCGTCGAGGAGCAGCCAGACCAGGGCAAGAAGCATAATCGGCTCAGGTGAGCCAGGGCAGCAGGAAACGTGTTTGGTGTGGTGGGGTTAGTTACAGCCTGGCTGGGGGCCAAGGGGGCTGAGATCAGAATCCAGCCTTGACCTCCACTGTGAACAGGAGTGACTCCAGATTGACCCTGAGGGAGCTGAGGTCAGAATCTGGCCTTGCCAGACTCCACTGCAAACAAGAGTGACTCCAGATTGACTCCAAGGGAGCTGAGATCAGAATCCAGCCCTGTCCCCATGGCTGACCAGGTGACTCTGGATTGCCCTTGTGAGCGGAGGAGTCTGGTATGGAGGACCTATCCCTCATGGACACCCCCCAGACTGGGCTCATACAAAAACCTGCTGAGCGTCAGGGCCCCCCACCCCCACAGTCTAGGTGGCTGTGAGCAGGCGGGGAGGGGGGGGAGGGAATAATTGAAGCCAGACTTGGATCAGGTGAGGGGCACATGAGGGAAGGCTAGGGAGGGGGATAATTTGCAGAATTCCCATGGGATGAGCCCCCTTGTGCCCCACTTGCTCAGGGGGCCCCCAATCCTCCCCTTGGGAATTTCCACTCTCCCCCCTTAGTCTCTGCTCCCATCTGTCTACCTGGCTCCTGCCCCCCTCTTTGTGGTTCCCCGCCCAGCCCCTCGCCCTCCCTGCCGGCGGTCCCCACCCCACCAAGCCATTCCCCAATAGCTCAGCCGTGCAAAGGGGCGGTGTCCCCCCCCTGCACGTGTCCCGCCCCCCCAGCGGCCTGCCATTGCCTGGCAGCCCGGAAACGCAAATTCCAGCCCAGCGCTGCGACGACATTATTAACTTCTCATGTTGAAACCCGAAGGCTCGTGGGGAAAGGATCGACGGCGCGGGAACCGGCTGGTCGTCTGTCCGTCAGCACTGGCCCCGTGCCTCCAGGGCTGGAAAGGGGGCCTTAGACCCTCAGGTGGGTGGAACAGCAGAGGGCAGCTTGGCAGTCAGGGGTGAGGGGCACCTGCAAAGTTGGGGGGCCCCCAGGGCTGGTTGAGCAGGGGGCTGTGGGAGTGAGGGGTACCGGCAGAGTTGGGAGGATAGGGATGGGCTCGCAAGGGCTGTGTGTTGGGAGTGAGGGGACTACCAGAGCTGCTCTTTGGGGTGGCATGGGGGGCTAGGATTCATGCCATACCCCATGAAGGGGGAAAGGGGAGGGCAGCTTGTGCACAAGAGTTGGGGGGGCTGGGCCCTCCCAGGGCAGGGGAAATAGTTCCCCCCACTCCACCTACGGGCAGGAGCCGCTCGCAATGGAAACCAGCTGGGCCAGATGAATGAACTGGGGGGAGTCTCCCAGGGAGACGCTGCAGGGCCTGGATTTCATTAGCCAAGAGCCGGGGCACGGACAAGCCTCACTGCCCACTCGCGCCTGCCCAGGCACAGCGGGGAGCCAGGATGCCTGGGTTCTTTCCACAGCACTGGGGGTGGAGAGGTGTCTAGTGGTTAGAACTGGGGGGGGGGGCAGAGCCAGGATTCCTCGGTTCTATCCCCAGCTCTGGGAGGGGGAGGGTCTCGTGGATGAAAAGAAGTGCAAGTCCCTCCTAGCTCCCTGCTCTAACCACTAGACAACACCACCCCATCCCAGAGTCAGCTACAGAAATATCCCTGTTCTCTAGGCAGATGTGCCCACTCAAAGCCCAGACCCTGCAAAGACAAGGGGAGAGTTCTGATGTCCTCCCAACTAGAAGTCCCCTAGGAAGCAATTCATCATAAACCCAACATCATTCCATTCACCAACCCCTGGATGTGAATTAAGCCTAAGCCACCCCAACCTGCCTCCCCTTGAGAGGCCTTCACTGTTAGACCGTGGGGGGAGGGGGGGGGGATAGCAACAGGCCTGGGGGGTGTCCAGGCTGGGCGAGCAGGGGCTGCAGGTCGGGAGTGAGGAGCACCACTGTACTAGCTCTTCCCGGCACCGGCAGGTTGGCGCATGTCTAGCTTAGCTGCACATACCTGCTCCCCGCACAGGAGGTCATGGCGCCAGGCATTGTGGGTAGCACTTTATGCAAATAGCCTAAGGGTCCGAATCTAATCTCTCTAAAAACTAGTTATATACTGCTATCCCCACCTCCCCACCAGAGCCAGGAGAATAGGAGGGAACCCAGGAGTTCAGGCTCCCATCCCACCCCATCCCCTACCAGAGAATGCAGGAGTCCTGGCTCGCAGGCCTGCCTGCCATTGCCTCTCACTCCAGGGCTGGTGAGAACGGGCAGCTCAGTACAGGGATGAGAGGGCTTCTCTGTGGGGGAGGGGGCCAGGTGGGGAAAGGGCTGGGAGCAGAAACCTATAAGGTTCAGTTTCAAAGATGTGTGTGCATTAGTCCCCCCGCCCCCAGATGTTTCTGCATCTGGATTCCATCGCCCTCCCCCACCCAGCAGCCGCCAGTCTCGGAATTTGCAGCTGTCACTGGAGGCATCACAGCTGCCCTGTCTGTGAGGAGGGGGGGCTGTAGAGGGGAACCCAAGACAGTGGGGGCCAAGAACCCGGGGGTGCGCAGCCCAGGAATCCAGAGACTGGAAGTGATGGGTTCTAGAAGTTCACACCAGAAGGAGTGGGTTGCCATTTTCTAGAGCCCAGTTCTACTCCCCCAATGTCAGCATTTTAAATTCAGGGTCTAGATTCATGGGGTTCTAGAGTGTCTGTTTGGTGTCATGTTCTGGATCACAATGTCATATCAATAGCTCTTCTGGATACTAGTGCCATTTCATGTCTGGGTTCTAGATACCAGAGGCATTTGGGACTGTTCTTGATTACCATGTCATGCTGTGGGTTCTTTTCCTGAATGTTTTTGGAGGCTGCCTGCTCTAGAGCCCAGGATGCCTGTCTGCACTCTGGGGCAGCAAGGGGAGGCACTTTCTAGATCCAGGTCTGATTAGCGGCATGCTTTGGAGCCAACCAACATTTCCAGCATGAATTCTAGGCCCTGACATCCTGCCAGTACCTGTTCTAGAACATGTTGGCTTGACAGCTTGGACCAGTAGTTCTGGGCTCTGCCATGCTCTAGAATAACCTTTCTCAATGACTGGTCCATGGACTGGCTCTGGTCTCCCTGGCACAGACTAGGAAGTTGGTCCCTGGTACCAAAAAGGTTGAGAAACGCTGCTCTAGAACACATAGCGTTCTGGACCCTGGGGCCTGACCTGGTGGGGGCATTGAGAGCCGGGATTCTGTGGTTCCCTCCCTGGCTCTAGGGTTTAGTGGTTAGAGCGAGTAGGGGTTGGAGAGCTAGGATGCTTGGGTTCCATCCCCAGTTAACATTAATCTACTGTATTTCTCTTCCCTTCAGGATTTTGGGGCGACTCCCTGTCTCCAGCTGCAGTGACCAAACCCACCCCTCCAGCTCTTCCCTTGGTCTTTCCTCCCACGCCTCCTGGACCAGATGACATCAGCATGACCACAGAAGCCCCCAGGAAAGGGGCCCCAACCCTACACTGCCCCGGGGCCCCCCACTGCTGAGCCATGGAACAGCTGAGCTGGGAGCCTCTCAGGGCTGTGGGGGGCTGAGCCAGGATCGTGCTGGAAGGACCCTGCACCTTATAGGAGTTGGCAGTGGAGGCTTGTCAGCTGCAAGAGGGTCATGACTCGAACCCAGGGTCGGCTTTGCAGGGAGCTGGGTCCCCCCCGCTGTAGGAGGTGCTGACACTGCAGGTAACACCCAGGGTGCCACTCACACCTGACCCGCAGCACCTGCCAGCCCAGCCCTGGGCTCCCCCCACCCCAGCTCTGCCGGTGCACCTCGTGCCCGACCCACTGCCCCCTTCTACATTGCCTCCTCCTCCACCCTGCCGGCGCCCCTTACTCCCAGCCTGTGGATGGGGCCACGTGTATCTCAGTGCTGGGGGATCCTGGGGGCTGGTTTTTGGAGGGGAGGAGCAGCCAGCTCTAACCCCCCTTTTTCTCCCCCCAGGTCCCAGCGGTGATGCTGGTTCTGCTCCAGGCCATGATCACCTCATTCCTTTGTGCCATCCATGCTGCGCCTCTTCACCTCCCCTCCCCCACTGTCTCAGATGCCGGGGTCCCTTGGGATGGGTCACCCCCTTCCCTGGTGGACTGGGAACTGTCCTCCCCCCGCGTGGCCCTGTCGAGCCAAGCCCCTGCTGGACCCCCCGTGTTGCTGCTGCTGGAGGAGCCAGGCGTGCGGGCGGCACCAGCCAATGGGACACTGCGGGTCCGGCGGGCCGAGGGGGTGGAGGCGGCGCGCCGTGGTGAGATGGCCGTCTGCGACAGCGTTAGCGTCTGGGTGACAGACAAACGGACGGCAGTAGACATCCGGGGCAAGACAGTGACGGTGCTGTCCGAGGTGCAGACGTTGACTGGGCCACTCAAGCAGTATTTCTTCGAGACCAAGTGTAACCCAGCGGGTGGCACCGTGAGCGGCTGCCGGGGTGTGGACCGGCGCCACTGGCTCTCCGAGTGCAAGGTCAAGCAGTCCTACGTGCGGGCCCTCACCATGGACTCGGACAAGCTGATCGGTTGGCGCTGGATCCGCATTGACACGGCCTGTGTCTGCACCCTGCTGAGCCGGGCCGGCCGGCCGTAGCCAGGGGCGCCGAGGGGCTAGCGGGACATGGGCGCTGGAGACTTGCCCTGCCAGCCGGCGAGACATGGCTGCCCTGGCGCCCACCCCACTGGGAATCGGATCTGCTCGGATACTGGGACTTAATCCTGCCGCCTGCGGACTGGGCCAGGTCTTGTGGACGCTGAGGGTCAGCAAGGGGTCTGGGGGAAGCCAGGCTCTGGGGGCCGTGGCCTCCAGAGGATTTTCTGCCTTTGGTGTCTGTTCACTATTTCCTACCATATTTATTACCCCCCTCCCCCAAGTTCTGATCCAACATGTCCCTTCCTCCCCTGTATTAACTTATTCCCTGCAGTCCCCCCTCTGCCTGTAACCTGCGATGGTTCCTTGAAGCCAGAAAAGACCCAAAGGAAATAAACCTGGCGTGTCCAAGTTGTTCATTGGTCACGACCAGGGGCCCCCAGAAAAACACTCCTGGGGATTCATACACCTGTGGGGCACCCACCTCAGAAGTGTTTGGGAGCCTGTGATTCCCATCTCCAGCCCCCCCACCCCCAACTCTGGTGGTGTCTGCAGGCCCCCCCCAACCCCAGCACTTCTGACCCCCATCCATTCCCTTGGGGGTGGGGAGGGTGGCTCCAGACAGGCCCCCCAGAAGGCCAGTAACAGCCCCATGGGCCCCACGTGGGGGGGGGGAGAGATTCCTAGGTGTTTGGCTCCACCTTGTGGCAGGAAGGAGGCAACTCAAGGGCTCCCTTCTCTGGTATACCTGTCTACTCTATGCTGCTGGTACCCATGGACACACCCAGCGCAGTACCACCCTCCCCCCACACTTCTAAGCAATGTGTGTGCGGGCGGAGTCATTGCCTCCAGACTGTCCCAGCCCCCTGCAAGGCTAACCCTCGAGGCAGGTCCTGCTTCAGGGAGTCCCACAGATTAACAGTGGGGCAGGGTGGAAGCACCCATGGCACAGCTGCCCCATACAACGCCCCCCAGTGGATTAGCAGACAAGGCGGGGGGCAACATCAGTGAGGCACTGCAAGGGGCGGGTTTCCCCCAACAGCTCCTCCACCCCCAGCGCTGGCCGAGATGGAAATAGAACTCAGGTGTCCGGGCTGCCAGCTGCTCCCTGGGCCTGGTGCCAGGTCACATGGGCTGGGTTCCAGCACCATGGCAACGTGTCACAAACATGCCCACACCACAGGCAGGGCCAGGACCGAGGCTGGCATGGCTGGTACCGTCCTGCCCACGCTTGCGGGCACCGATGTGGGCTGGGGTGTTGCGGCAGCCCTGTGGCATCACCACCAGGCCAGGCCCCTCACCAGCAGTGGGCTGGGGTTGGAGATGCAGCCCGCACAGCCCTTCCCACCCCCTGCTGCCCGCGTGAGTGCCAGTGGGCGGCCCAGATGCCTGGGTTCCCTCCTGGCTCTGGGAGGGGAAATCTAATGGCTATAGTTGGGGGTCTGGGAGCCAAGATGCCGGGGTTCCCTCCTGGCTCTGGGAGGGAAATGGGGTCTAATAGTTGGCATGTCGGGGGCAGGAACTAGGATCCCTGGGTTCCCTCCTGGCTTAGGAGGTGAGTGGGTCTAGTGGGGGGAAGGCTGGGAGCCAGGATGCCTGGGTTCTCTATCCAGCAATGTGGGGCAGAAAGTTACGGTCTCTCAATC
Source organism: Pelusios castaneus (assembly GCA_007922175.1). Lineage (NCBI taxonomy): Eukaryota > Metazoa > Chordata > Testudines > Pelomedusidae > Pelusios > Pelusios castaneus. Next base: position 629,189 of record ML685943.1, on the reverse strand, counting down.
TGTATCCCCCAGTCCACAGTCCACGAGCCATTGCCCCCTGGCTCAGAGCAGCACCCCCAGGAGGAACTGATCCAGCACCTGGCGACCACCACAGGGCTCTGCTACACTAGGAAAACCCACGGAGGGGTCCTGGGGCAGCCCCATGCCCCACTGCCTGCCCCGCTGTGGAAAGTTCACCGCAACAAGGACCCCCTGGACAAGGCATGGGAAGGGGCAGAGTGGGGGTGGGGGCTGGGAGCCAGGACTCCTGGCTCTGGGAGGGGAGTGGGAGCTATTAGTTGGAGCAGGGGGGCTGGGAGTCAGGACGCCTGGGTTCTATCCTGACTCTGAGAAGGGAGGGGCTGGGAACAGGACACTTGGGCCCCACAGCTCAGTCCCTGGTCCCAGAGTTGGAGCATCTATGATGCAGTTGAATCGGGGAGTCAGATTGCATCTTGCCCCACCCCCCCAGTGGCAGCCTTTGGGGTCAGCTCTGAGTCCCCCTTATTGTGGGGGAGGGGATCATAGATGGGAGGCTGCTCTTTAGAACAGCTAACGGGACTCCAGGCCTAAGTCCCCCCACACTGACCCCCTCCCTGGGGCGTTCTCCCTCAGCTGCAGCTCCGCGCTTGGCGGGTCCCGCTTGTCCCAAGGGCCCAGTCCAGTGAGACTCAGCACCAGTTCTCTGGCTGGCCCAACCTGTCCTCTGAGCCTGCCCACCAAGCCGGCCCCCAGCCCTTCACCCTGGCTGCCCACCACACTGACAGTGCCTCCAAGGTAGGGACCCCGGAGATCAGAGGGGTGGGGGACACAGCAGGTGGGTGGGGTGAGGTGGAGGGAGGGGGATCTCAGGACTGGGGGTTCCAGGGGGCAGTGGGTGACAGGGTGGGGGGGAAAGTGGGGTGAAGCCTAATTTCCATCTCTCCCGGCCCCCCCAGTCCATCATCGCCAGCACCGAGAACAAGCCCTTGGCAGGATCCAAATTCTTCATCCGCGATGGGTCAGTTCTGCGCCGACTGGACCCATACAGCTCCGTCACCTGCCGGGACATCCGCGCCTTCACCCTGTGAGAGCCTTGAAGGGGGTGTGGGGGAACAGCCAGGATGTCTGGGTTCTCTCCTGCCTCTGGGAGGCAAGTGGGGGGTGAGTGGGACTGGGAGCCAAGATGCCTGAATTCTGTTCCAGGAAGGAGAATGTAGGGAGACAGGGGAGGGACTGTGACTGGGGAGGGGCAGGACACCTAGTTTGACATTCCCCCCATCTCTCCCGCAGGCAGGAACTGCACGGCTACGCCCAGAAGGATGCTCTCACCTACTGGCAGTTTGAGGGCTACCCTAAGGCCTGGGGGCATGGTCTGCGGGAACCCCCCCTGGGCAAAGACTCACAGCCCCAATTCCAGCCCCCTGGGCCCCCACACGACCAGGTTCTCTTCCCTAGTCCCACCCACCCACGCCGTCTGCCCATGCTGGCACCTGCTGTACCACACCGTGGGGCACTGAGCCTGGCTCAGGAATCCTATGGGCCCCCCACCCACTCCCCTGGCCAACAGACCCCTCTGGAGCTGCCCCCCACCATCTGCCCCACTGAGGCTGTGCCCCAAATCCTGGCTGTCCCTCTGATGTACCGACTGGAGAGCCAGAACTATGGGAGCAGGAAGCCTGGGCCCATCTGAGGGGCTCCCCTCCCCCCAACATGCTTCCATACAGTGCTCCTGTGTTCTCTGTTTTTCTTCCTAGGAGGAAGGGGGGGTGCTCAAGAACAGGCCCTTCGCTGTGCTGGGAAGTCCCCTTCCACCACTAGGACACCTGGGTTCTCTTTTAAGGCAGGGAGGAGAGGGACTTGCAGGCAGAATTCTCAGAAGAGAACCCAGGCATCCTGGCTCCCAGCCCCACCCCCCAGCGCCCTTGGGGGGATTTGCTCAGGCTGCTGCTGTTGAGGCCACGAGGATGCAGAGATTTTTCACCTGGCAACGCAGCAGGCGTCAGCCCCCGGCTTCCGGGGCGAGGCCGAGCTGCCCTTGGTAAAGGAGATGGAAGTTGAGAGGATGCAAGGCAGTCCCTCACCCCCCCTTCAGAGCCAGGATAGAACCCTGGAGTCCGGGAGCCCAGCTCCCAAGTTGCTATGGCAGGGGAAGGGGCTGGGTACCAAGACTCCTGGGTTCGCTCCTGGCAGATGGGCCCCGTGGGCTGAACACCCTGGAAACCTTGGGAATGAAGCCATCCCCTCCCTCTGCCAGGGAGGACGGCCTTGGCTCCCCTGATTGTGCTGGCTGAAGCTGGAAGGGGGGGTGCGCGGGGGTCAGGAGCCGGTGGTATAAAAAGGGCAGTGGGAACAGCTGGTGCCGATTCCCTCCAACGGCAACATGAGACCCTCACAGGTGAGAACGCTGAGGGGCATATAGGGGGCAGGGAGCCGTGTGCTGTCCCGAGGACGAGGGTAGATGGGGGACGAGGGTCCCTGGTGTCCTGTGGGATGGGACGGCTGAGAGGAGCTTGGGGTGCAGCCAGTGCCCCAGCCGGCCCCGTCTGCCCCCTCTGCTCTCCCCCAGCGCGGGCTGCAGGCTCTGCTGTTGGCACTGCTGCTGCTGGGCGGAGGGTCCCCAGGCGCTGCTCGTGGGCACCGCTTCTGCCGCCCCGTCAACGCCACCATCGCGGCTGAGAAGGACGACTGCCCTGTCTGTGTCACCTTCCCTGCGGCCATCTGCAGTGGCTACTGCCAGACCAAGGTGAGGGGCAGGCCATGCGCGGGGCGGGGGGAACCCCAAAGAGATGGGCTTGGGAGGGACATAGGGGTGCCTGGGAAGACACAGCATGGGCATGTGGGGGGCACAGGCCCGGGCTGGGATGTTGTGTGCCCTCCTGCCCTACGCCTCTCTCCCCAGGAGCCGGTGTACAAGAGCGTGCTAACGCCTGTCTCCCAGCACGTCTGCACTTACCGAGCTGTGCGCTATGAGACGCTGGCACTGCCCGGCTGCCCACCTGGCGTGGACCCGGCCTTCACCTTCCCAGTGGCTCTGAGCTGTCACTGCAGCCTCTGCCCCATGGACTCCAGTGACTGCACTGTGCAGAGCATCGGGCCCGACTTCTGCAGCGCTCGGGGGGGCTTCGCCTCGGGCGGGCCCCAATAAACGCTGTGTCCGCCAGCCCGTGTCTGCCTGTGTGCGTGGGGGGGATGACAAATCCCACCCTGACCATTAGCCCCCACTGCCCCCCATTCCCTCACCCCCAGAGCCGGGGTAGAACCCAGGCATCCGAGCTGCTAGCCTGTCTGACGCTCAGCAAATATTTTCCAAAACATTTATTTTACAAAATCAGAAACTCAAAGAAATGGCTCGAGGAGGAACGGGGGGAGGGACGGATGTACAGATGGGATCACGAGGTGTCCATGGTGTCTCCCTCTGCAAAAGATGGGGCAGGTTAGAACACGTGGGAGGGGAGGGGTCTTTGGGGAAAGAGTAGAGGGCAAGCTTTGGGGGCAGGTGCCAGGAAGGGCCTGGCCAGGGGGATGACAAGACCCCACTGATCACCCTGCTGAGCTGGGCAGGAGCCCGGTAGCTAGAGGACACCCTAGGTGGCTGGGGCGCCTGTTCCCCATGTCCCGCAAACCCCTGGCACTCACTGAGCTCATTGAAGAGGAAGGCATCCTGGTACTCCTTCATGTACTGCGTGGAGCGTGACTCATCCAGGAAGAGAGAGTACACCCGCTTGATGTCCTCCACCTGCACCTCTGTGCCCTGGGGGGTGGGGAAGCATTATAGGAGCCCACGGGGTGGGGGGCAGCTGCCTCCAGGGCCCTGCACAAGGGGCACCCTCAGAAACCCCACCTGGGCATCTTGGCTCTCACTCCCTGTTCTGCCCCCTAGGCCCCCTTCCATTTCCAGAACCTAGTGTCCGGGCTCCCCACCCAACAACTGTACCCATTGGACCCCAAGCTGGGAGAGAACTCAGGAATCCTGGCTCCCATCCCACCAGTGTACCCACTACACCCCACCCCCAGGCGCGGGGCAGAATCCAGGTGTCCAGGCTGACCTTCCTCTTGCGGCACACTAGGCTGGCAGCGGTGATGAGCTGGATGGCATAGCGCAGCGAGGTCTCCAGGCCAATGCGGGTTAGCACCGTGTAGGCATCTTCGTTCATCTCCACGTCCTCCTCCTCGCACCTGAGGGCAGAGAATGGGCTCAGGACACTGCCACAGGGGAGGCTCGCAGCCAGTGCCTGGCTGGGGACACTGCTATGGGGAAGCTCACACAGCAGGGGGAGGGTGGTGGGGGCCACTTGTGACAGAGTGAGAATGTTTTGGAGGAAGACTGTGCGTGACTCAGTTTCCCCTGAGCTGCACGGCTAATGAGGCAGATGGGGAAGAGGCTGTTTGCTCTGGGCAGAGACCCAGGCACGATCGATACCAGCTGGCTGGGCCTGGCCCTCCCATGTTTGGGGAGAGCCGAAGAAGACAGTGGCCTCCCCCAACTGGCCAGACATTTTGCACCAAGCAGCTCACGCCCGGGGGTCCCCATGCAGGACCTGTCCATGTGACTGGCTGGGTGTGGGGGCTACCAGGGGGCTGCTGGGAATGGAGAGAAGCTTTGGGGTGCAGCAAATGAGGAGGGTTTGGGGGGCTCAGGCCCGACCCAGATGTTTTCTCTGTGCTGCGTCCAGACACTCATATAAACCCTTCTGTGTTCACCCCAGTGAGAGACTGACCCTAAGGGGGGCTGCGCACTGCAGGGGTGCCCCAGGAGGTGGGGCCAGTGCCAGGCAAGAGCACCAGCTTGTGGATCTGTGACAGCTCGTCAGGCCAGGGGGATCCCTCACCGTATCTTTAGGATCTGCTTGGTCTCCTTGTCACTGTAGGGCGTGGTGGAGATGATCAACAGCCGATCCAGCAGGTCAATGGGGATCCCGTGGGGGCTCTGGTAGCTAGTGCCACGGATCCTGGGGAGAGGAGGGCCTTAGAAACAGGGGGTGGGCTTCCAATCCTCACCCCTCTGGGGTCAGAGCCACCTGTCACCCTGGCCCTCACCAGGAATGCCCTAGCCCAGCTGTGCACAGCCCCTCACTGGCTGGGCTGCCCCTTCTCGCCATGGCCCAGCCCTGCCTCCCGCCCCTCGTCTGCCCACCTGGTGATGCCACGATTGGTGGCCATGATGAGCACAGGCGCCATGTCGCTCTCCAGCGCCCGGTTCAGGAAGGAGAAACATTCGATGTCCAGCATGTGAACCTCATCAATGAACAGCACCTGGAGGGGCACAGTGGGGTCACCCTGCCAGCCCTGCTCAATCCCCACTCCTCGGTGTAACCCTGTTCCCAGTCCCCCCCGTGCACTCACCCCTGGGATGACCTCAGCCTTGCCCTCCTCACGCCATTCAGCCACCTTGGCGTTGATCTGCTCCCGCACCTCTGCCTTGATCTCCCCGGTGTCGCCTGGGGAGAACATGGAGCTGGGGGGAGGCACTCTGGATGCCTAGCCCTCTACGGAGCCCCGGAGGGGACATGCACAGACTCAACACTCCAGGGGAGGGATACGGGCTCCAAGCACCCCCCCAGGTGTGTGTGTGTGGGGGGGCATGACAAAACCTCCCTGGGGGCAGTGAGATGCCCTAACCCAGGGATTGGGGGCTCAGCCACTGGATGGTAGGGTAAGGCCTGTGCCTTCCCAGGCCCATAGCCAAGAGGGCCTGGAAGTCCTGGGTGCAGCTGTTGATGGGCGTAGTGGGGAGGCAATGGGGGGCCACGAGGACGGGGTACCTGAGAAGAGGGCCAGGAAGCCCTGGGTGCGACTGTTGATGACGTCGATCTCATGCAATGACACAGTGTGGACGACCTCCTTGCGTTTCTGCAGCTCTCCGTCCGGGCACTGCACGAACTTGGTCTGTAGGGAGGGGCAGCTCAGAGCCTGCCTGCTGCCCCCAATCCCTCCCTACCAGCACGGCACAAACATGATGAGCCCACTTGCTGCTGCTGCTCCCAGCCCCACAGTGTGCAAGCGCCATACCTGTGCGCCCATGGCATCATAGTCCCGTGCCCGGGTGAAAGAGCGCCCCAGCTTGCTGATCTTTCCGGTGGCTTTGTCAATGGTGATGACATCCCTGTTGGGGGAGAGGGTGAGACCTGGCTGAGCGGGAGGAGTCAGGGGGCAGAAAGGGGAGAGACCAACCGCACTACAACATTGGGGGATGCAGTACAGCCCCCTCGGGGGAGCTGCTCCTCATGGGGACGCCTGCTGGATTCCTGCCCCTGCCACCCGTGTGTTTTCCCTTGCCCTGCCCCAGGCCCTCCCCTCCCCATTGCCCTCCACCCGTGCCCCAGCCCTTCCCCTACCCTCCAGCTCCCTGCCTCACCCCGCCTGCACTTTCTCCTTTGTCAGTGACTCGATCATCTTGGTGCCCAGGTCATAGATGGTTTCCATCTCTGTGGTCTTCAGTGTCAGCTTCCCCACCTTGGCACCCTGTAGGGGGTGGGGGTGGTGAGTCAGCCACTGCATACAATCTCCCCCCATCCTCCCTCCCACCACGTGGGCCACACCCAGCAGAGGGCAAACCTGGAAGGATGGGAGAGAGCTCACAGCAACACCCTTGGCCTGGGCAGGAGTCATGTGGGAATGGGAGGGGCCTGTTTTGGGCAGTGGGGTGGAGGGACACAATAGGTGGGGAATGGGAGGGGGCTGTTCCCAGGAGGAGGAGCCAGGTGGGGGAGGAAGAGGCCAGTTGGGGGGTGGGGGGGAAGGAGCAAGATGGGGGATGGAAGCCCATGGCAGTGCAGGCGGGCTCAGCCCCCAGGGGTCACCCCTTCACCTGCCTCTGCCCCACTCACTGTGCCGGTGGCCGGTCGGTCGATCTGAATCTCCACCACTTCCCCCTCGATGATCTCGGTCTCCTCCCTGTGGGGAAGGCAGAGGGTTGGGGGTGGCAGCCTCACCTCACCCCTGCCCGCCTCACCACAGTCCCCAGGGGCACACAACCAGCCACAGCCAGTGGGGCAGGCAACTCTGTGCCCACTGCAGCATCTAACCACAGCCCCCAATGCCCTTCTGTCTTTCAGCCCCCTCCTTGCCCAGAGCCATGGATAGAACCCAGGCATCCTCACTCCCACCCTTCCCCCTCAAACCACCCACACTCCCCTCCTCAAGCAGGGCCCTGCTCCTCACTTGATGCGCACACCGATGGAGCGCCGGAAGGCCTGGGTCAGCGCCTCTGTCTTGCTCATCTCCAGGGAGAAGATCTCACTGCCAGCAATGGCTGTGAAGGGGGTGTCCATTCCCAGTGCCTGCGCCATGCCTGTGGGGGGAAGCTGGTTACACAGGGATGCTCAGCTTGATGGACTGAGATGCCTAGAGAAGAGTGCCAGTATGGAAGGACCCCTGGAGATGGGGACAATCCCAGGACACAGAAGAGGGGCAGGATCTCAGGGGCCCTGTACTGGGCAGGAGAAGATGGGGAGAAGGGGTCCCAGGTCGGGGCTATGATTCACTCCCAACTGATGCCCCAAGATACCCTGGAAGGAACTCCTTGCCGACCCATACCCATGGCGATGGCCGTCTTGCCGGTGCCCGGCTGGCCAGCAATAAGGGCGGCTCGGCCCGCGATCTTCCCCTCCTTGATCATCTCCAGGATGACGCCCGCAGCACGGCGGGCAGCCAGTTGGCCCACCATGCCCTGTGAGACCTGTGGAGAGCGAAGGGTGGGTGATGGCGAAGGAAGGAAGTGGAAGGGATCCAGCTCCCCCCCCATGTAGAGTCCACTGGCAGTCCCTTCACATGCAGCCCTTGCTTCTCCCCACAATCTCCTGACTCCCCCATCTAGTCCCCCAGAAGCAGCCCTTCCCTTTTCCCGACTCACATGCAACCCTTCTCCCATATGCAACCCTACCAGCCCACAAAGCCTCCCACAGTACCCAGTTCCACCCCACCACTCCCCAAGGACCCCCCCATCCCCATGCTCCCTCATACAGTGACACCACCCCGGTATCCTGTTGCACAACTCCCCCTTTCCCTCTCACAGGCAGTTCTGACCCCACTGACACCCCGGAGCACCTCTCCCAGCCACCCCACATACCTGCCTGGGCTCCAAGGCATCGTCCAGGCCCAGCCCTCGGATGTGGGAGTGGGCACCTGGGGGCACAAGGGAGGAGGATCAGGGCTGCTCTGGCAGATGGGGGCCGCGGCGCCCCCCACCATCCCAGGGTAAGGCGTGAGCCCAGAGGGCGGGGGCGGGGCCAGGCTGCCCCATGTGGCCCCAGAGCCCTGACACGGCCACCTCGGATCACAGCCTGGGCCAGCCGGGTCCCCCAGACTTTCACGTGCCCCTCCCCGCCCCCATCAGCCCCCGCCCCCACAGGTCCAGCCAAACCCCCATCAGCCCGCCCCAGCCAAGGGCGGGTGGCGGTTGGTTGCCCAAGCAACGCCTCCGCGGAGACAGCCTCGTTCCCAACCGGTTGCCATGGCAGCAGGGGTCACAGCCCGAAAGCGGCGGGGGGAGAAGGAGCGGACCCACCGATGCGTTCGATCCGCGTCACGTCCCGGATCTCAGGCACTTTGGTGGTCTGGGGGGGGAGGGAGAGAGAGAGAGTGAGGGGGGATCCGCTCCGCCCTCCCCTTCCCCCGGGGTCCTCCACCCCCCGATCCCCCTGTAACCTATCCCGGCAGGCCCAGCCCGGCCCGAGGATTCCCGGGGGGGGGGAAGGGCAGACCCCCGTACCGTTGCCATGTTGCTGCGACTCCGCAACGAGCCACCCGGCGCGGACCGGAAGCCGGAAGTGACTGGCTGCGAGTCTCGCCGCGCGCGGGGTTGACGGGGAGCACTCTGGCCGCCGCTCTATGGCCAACGGTCCACCAGTCTCCCAGCCCCGCCCCGGAATGGGGGGGAGGGGGTGCTTCCCCTTTAAGACCTTGGCGCACGTACCCTCCCCTCCCCCACCGCGCCCTGCCTCACCCCCCCGCCCTTCGTCATCGGCCGCGTCAGCCAATCGGAGCGCGGGGAACGCCGGAGCGCTCCACTCTGAGCCACAGAGCGCAGGGGGGTGTGGTGTCGCGTCGCGAGAGGCCACGCCCCTAGAGTGGGTGGGGCTCCGGTGCAGCAGAGTGGGGAGGGGCTGGCCCAGCAGCCTGAGTCTTGAGCTTTGGGCTGGAGCCGGTGCGGGGAGGTGAGTGGGGAGTAGTCCCCGAGCGTCCCTTCCTCCACGTCCCCCCGTATCCCGCCCCCACGTGCTTCTCCAGCCCCCCTCACGGTCTGCCCCTGCCCCCCACCAACCGCAGCTGACCCCGGGGGTCCGGGCTGTGTAGGTGTCCCAGGGCTCTGACCTCCCACCTCCCGTGGGCCTGCGCTGGGGAGCCAGCAGCCCTCATCTGGCGAGATCCCCCACTCGTCTGTCTGTCTCTTCCACCAGCTTAGCACCTAACCCCCCCAGTTCCCGAAGTGCTGCCCCCCAGCCTCAGCCGCCATGCCCCTGACCCGCAGCCTCTCCGTCACCTCCTTGACGGGGCTGGAGGACTGGGAAGATGAGATCGACCTGGAGAATGCCATCCTCTTCGAAGTGGCCTGGGAGGTGGCCAACAAAGGTGAGCCCGGACGCCTGGGTTCTCTCGCCAGCCCTGGGAGGGGCTAGTGGTTTGAGTGAGCATGGGCTGGGAGGCAGCACTTCTGGGTTCTTTCCCCAACTCCAGGAGGGATTGGGGAGTCTAGTGGTTAGAGGAGGAGGGGCTGGGAGCCGGACTCCTGGCTTCTTTCCCCAGCTTAGGGGCAGAGGGGGGAGGCTGTGCTGGGGAGCCAGGAGGTTGCATTATGGGTAGCTAGACCATGGTCTGCTCTGGGGCAGAGGGCAAGTCCCTGTGGGCAGGTGTCCCTGGGTCCCCCAGTACCTTGGGGTGGGGGACAGGAATGTCAAACAGAGGGGGCAGCTGGGATATTGGGGAGCCTGGAGCCTGGCTCTGGGCCTCGGCCAGAGTCGACTATGTGGCAGAAAGAGGCCCCCCCACTGCTACCCCATCCCCTCCTTCATTACATCAACAGCCATTGAGCTGGCTCTGTACCAGGGCCGTTGTGCCCACTTCCCTCTGTGCTTGCCCCCCCCGGGTCCCACGGGGGGCCAGGGAGCAGAGACAGACTGGGCCCAGCACAGCCTTGGCGCTGTGTTCCCCCTGCAGCGCTTATCAGGGTTGGGCCAGCACTGACAGCTGGGGGATCAGGGCCAGCAGGGGGTGGGATCTTTGGGGGTGTCCCAGCCTGGCTTGGAGCCTCTGGGATTGAGGCTCTTTGCTGCATTCTTCAAAAGGAGGTGTGAACCCTGGTGTCCAGGCAGCTGGATACCAGCCCTGGGGCTCCCATTCTACTTCCTGAATACCACCCCCCCCCCCCCCAAACTGTTCTATGGCTGCTAAACAGCACCTCCCTCACTGTTTCAGAGGTTGCATCTGGTGCCCTCCCCATCCCTATGCCATCTGGTGGGAGAGGGGGGAGATGCTGGTGCAGAGAAGGGGCAGATCCAAGCTGGAGCAGTGTAACTGTGATTTGGGGCAGCCCCCAGTGGGGGGTTCTGGGCACAGGCTGGCAGCTGGGCCTGGTTTGGCTGGGACAAAGGGCCAGATTCGGTGGGGTCCTTGACACTGGGGAGCTCTAGAGCTGGGGAAGGGAGGGAGGGTCCACAGTTTCAGGGAGCCAAGCATGGGGTTGGGAGGCCTGCTTGGGGGTGTGGATCAAGGGGATCGATGGGAGAGTCTCCCATTGGAGTTCCCAGAACGCATTGTGTCCTGCTGAGCCATGGCCTGCCTGGGCCCCGTGCACCATGAGACAGTGGAGGGGAGGCCCAGTTTCAGAGGTGGGATCTGTATCGGGCAGGGTTTGTGTTGGGGGGACCCCATTCTTCAGTTAAAGTGCCAGGGGTCTGGTTAACCGAGGGGTCTGTTGGGGGGTGTCTGTGCTCTAACACACACACGCACCCCCCGCAGTGGGGGGTATCTACACAGTATTGCAGACCAAGGCCAAGATTACATCGGACGAGTGGGGCGAGAATTACTTCCTGGTGGGGCCATATCTGGAGCAGAATGTGCGCACCCAGGTGGAGCTCATCGACCCTCCCCACCCAGCCGTCCGTCGCACCATTGACTCCATGAACTCCAAGGGCTGCAAGGTGAGAGTCCCTCCTGGGGAACCCAGGCATCCAGGGTGTCTCAGACTGCAAGGGGAGACCCTTTGGATGCTGGGGATGGGACCCAGGAATCTGAGCGCCATAGACTGCCAGGGGAGATGCCCCCTCACTCGAAGCACCATAGATTGCAAAGTCTCAGCCCACCTAACCATGTTGACCTGAAGCCCTTCTACACACCCAGAAACCCTGACTGTCACCTCCAGTCCCCGGTGTTTTGGGGTGGGGCTCGTTCACCCCCACAGCTCACTCAGCAGGCACCCGTGGGCTATCCAGGCCCACCCCTGCCTTGGCCTGGTCCCCTGAGGGGGGCTATCTTTAGCTACTGGGCTCAGGTTACCCCCCAGGAAAGGTCACCCCCCACACACACGTGATGTTTTTCTCTGATGCCCAAAATAACTGCCCCAAAGTGCCTTCCTGGCGGGGCACTGGGACCTTGCGGCAGAGCAGGGAGGCTGGGATCCTGGGAAGGGCACCCTCTCTGGAGGGGGTTCAGATTCTGAGTGGATGGGGGGATGGGTATATATGGGGAGAATCAGGATTCTGTGGGGGTGGGAGCTGGCTGACATTGTTGGGGTTCCAACCCTGTTCCTGGGGTGGGAGGGTTCACCTTTCTCTGGGGTGATGGGGTGGGGTTCCCACTGGATGTCTTGGGTTCTGGGAGGATGTGAGGTGGAGGTGGAGTCCTGCCTGTGGGTGCTGGGTGTCAGGGATCACTGTGGGTGGAGGTATGGGGGGACCTGCCAGTGGGGTGGTCCCTGGGTCTGACGTGAAGGGGTTTCTGGGGGTCCAAATGCAGGGAAGCCCCTGGATGTGGTGTCAGAATTCCTTGCCCCCCTCACCCCTGCCTCCCAGGTGTACTTTGGGCGCTGGCTCATCGAGGGCAGCCCCTGTGTGGTGCTTCTGGACATTGGTGCCACAGCCTGGAGCCTGGACCGCTGGAAGACGGAACTATGGGATAGCTGCGCTATCGGGGTTCCCTGGTACGACCGTGAGGCCAATGATGCCGTCCTCTTCGGCTTCCTCACCGCCTGGTTCCTCGGGGAGGTACGGGGGGGGGGGGGTCGGTCGTTGCGCCCCCGTGGGCAGGGAGGGGTTATTGCCCCCCACGCCTCCCAGCTCAGCTGTGCCCACAACACTCCCTAGAACCAGGATCTCAGGCCCCCCAGGCTGCATCACTTGCTGCCCAAGCAACTGATTTCCTGGTGTATCGGAAACAGAACCCAGGCGTCCTGGCTGCCAATTCCCCTCTGACGCCCTGGACCCCACTCCCCTCTTAGAGTTGGAGATGGAACCCAGGCATCCTGGCTCCAAACCCCCCTCAGGCCCACTAGTCACCCCCATCCCTGGCACCAGAAGAGAGCCAGGCACCCTAACCACTCGCTGTCTGCCGTAGTTTGTGGCTCAGTGTGAGGAGAAACCGTTCGTCATCGTCCATTTCCATGAGTGGCTGGCCGGCGTCGGCCTCGTACTGTGCCGCACCCGCAAACTGCCCATGGCCACCATCTTCACCACACATGCCACGCTGCTGGGGCGCTACCTATGTGCGGGCAGCGTCGACTTCTACAACAACCTGCAGGCCGTGAGTGGGGCGGGACAGGGCTTGGGGACTGCAGGGTGGGACATGCTATGGGAATTCATGCCCCCCCCCCCCCCCAAGCTGGGATAGGACCCAGGCGTCCTGGCTCTCAAACCCCCCGCCCCAATATGCCACACCCTTCCAGGGCGTTACCGCTCTGTCCTTTCTTACCCTCCCACCCCAGTTTAACGTGGACAAGGAAGCCGGGGACCGACAGATTTACCACCGCTACTGTATGGAGCGCGCCGCTGTGCACTGCACTCATGTCTTCACCACCGTCTCTCAGATCACGGCCGTGGAGGCCGAGCACCTGCTCAAGAGGAAACCCGGTGAGGGTGGGAGCTGGCTGGGCTGGGTGCGCAGGGTCCTTCCAGGGTGAGGTGCAGGGGCTGGATACACGGGACCCCCTCCCGGTGCTGAGATGCAGCCCCTCTTGAGTGCGCACTGGAGCTGTTGATCAGCGTCATAGAACAGCAGGCGAGCCATGGGAAATGTAAGGCCCAGTTATTTCCCACTAACCTCGTGCCTCCTATCTCCTCCCTGACACTGCCTTTTTCCTGCCACCCCTCTTCCTCCCTCCCCCCCCCCCCAGATCTAGTGACCCCCAATGGCCTGAATGTCAAGAAATTCTCTGCCATGCATGAGTTCCAGAACCTCCATGCCCAGAGCAAAGCCCGCATCCAGGAGTTTGTCCGGGGACACTTCTATGGGTGAGTCCTTGACATCCCAGCTTTCTGGGCCCCCCAACCTGCCCCGTCCATCCCGCCAGCAAAACCTCCAGGCACAATCTTGCACCAGGATTCCCATCGCCACCATGGTAGAACCCAGGAGTCTTGGCTCCCAGCCAAACCTAGTCTCTTCCCCCCCCCCCCCGCTGTAACCAGTTTTTCCATTCCTGGTGGCATTCCCCACAGCTCCCCTTCTGGTTGATTTTAATACTTCACCTACTGCTTCACTCTCCTGTCAGCGGTGTGAAGGGAGCTAACGTCGCCTACCCTCCAGCCCTCCAACTTGTTTTCCTGCTCCCGATGCTCCACACTGACCCACAGGTGCCACATTACTAATCCATCTGATTCCTTCAGTAACTCGAGGGTCACCAGAAGGGGGTGCCTGGCAGGTGCTAGTGCGCTGCCGCGCTTTGCTCGCTTTCTGGCTGGTTTTCTAAGCAAGTCGCTTTTCAGTGAGGTGAAACTTGGGGTGTGCAAGAGAAATAGATGCCTGAAAGGTCGCAGTCATCTGGAATGGCTGAGAGCCGCTGCAGTAAAGAACTAAGGGGGCGCATATGCTCAGACACCCCCTCAACCCAGTGTTATGGCTATTGGACTCCTGGGTGGGGAGGCAGCTGGCTCTAGGTTGGGGCACGGGGGCTGTTCACACAGGCTGGTTGGTTATACGAGGACCCTTCACTCAGGGGCCGGGTATTTAGAGGTTTCTCTCCCTAGAAACCTGGACTTTAACCTGGACAAGACCCTGTTCTTCTTCATCGCCGGGCGTTACGAGTTCTCCAACAAAGGGGCTGACATCTTCCTGGAGGCCCTGGCCCGACTCAATTATCTGCTCCGGGTAACTGGAGGGGGGGCACACACATGAGGTTCTCTGCCCCTTGTGGGTCCTTTGATCCCCCATCTACACACTCTGGGGGTCTGAGTGAGGGGTGTACAGAGAGGATTGGTGCAATTATAATGCAAGGGGTAGCGGACACAACAGCTGGTTCCGGGTTCCTAGAGAGGTGTTTATTGGTGGTTCCCATTTGAGCCGGAAGGACATCTCAGGTGGGGTCTGGCCAGGATTGGTCCTGGTCCAGTTCTGTTCCGTACCCTCAGTGATGACTCGCAGCACGGCACGTGCACTGATGTACTCGGTGGGTGGCACCAGCCGGACAGGGCTGCGAGCACTTTGGAGGCTCGAGTTAAAAGTGGAAAGGAGCAGGGCCCAATGGGGAAATGGTCGGGAGTGACTAGGGTGAAATTTGGGGAGGACGGATGTGGAACATTCCTGAGGCCCCTCCCCTACTCATCCCCATTGCACCCCCAGGTCAACGGCAGCCAGGTGACCGTGGTGGCCTTTTTCATCATGCCGGCTCGGACCAACAACTTCAACGTGGAAACCCTCAAGGGCCAGGCCGTGCGTAAGCAGCTCTGGTGAGTCCCTCCCCAGGGACCCAGGCATCCGGGATCCCAGCCCCACCTGCTTTAACTGCTAGCCATCATTCCCCTCCCTGAGATGGGAACGGAGCCCAGGCATCTGAGTCCCCAATTTCTCTCTCTCTGCAGGGACACGGCCAACACTGTGAAGGAGAAGTTTGGGAAGAAGCTGTATGAATCGCTCCTGGTGTAAGTCACCCCCAAATTCTGCAGCCTGGGGAGGGTACAGGGGGTGCCTCAGGGTGTTGGCTTCCCATCGTGGGAAGCCATGTGGGGGGAGCAGGTGGAAGAGCTGGTGGGATGTAAGGGGGAAGGGGACTCTGGGGTCTGGTTGTGGGGGCACCTTGTGGGGCAGGTGAGTTTGGGGCATCCAGTTCTGGGCTCTGCCCTCTCACTAACCACCCCCCCTCCCCCAGTGGGAACCTCCCGGACATGAACAAGATGCTGGACAAGGAGGATTTCACCATGATGAAGAGAGCGATATTCGCCACCCAGGTACCTGGACGCCTGGGTTCTGCCCAGCTTGGGGGGTGCGGCTAGTGATTATAGTGGGGGCGGGGGGGCTGAGAGCCAGGTTCTCTTTCTCGCACAGGGAGGGGAGTGGGGTCTAATGGTGGGGGCTGAGTGTGATCTTGTGGGTTGGGAGCCAGAACTCCTGGGTCCAATCCTGTCCCGGCTGAGATGTGTCCCTCTGTCCCAGCGTCAGTCCTTCCCCCCTGTCTGCACCCACAACATGCTGGACGACTCTACGGACCCAATCCTCAACACCATCCGCCGCATTGGCCTCTTCAACAGCAGCGCCGACCGCGTCAAGGTGAGCCAGGGCTGCCCTGCCAGGGGGAGGAGGCGCTACCCCACCAGGGTTAACTCTCTGCCTCTCTGCCCCCCAGGTCATCTTCCACCCTGAATTCCTGTCCTCCACCAGCCCCCTGCTCCCAGTGGACTATGAAGAGTTCGTGCGAGGCTGTCACTTAGGGGTTTTCCCCTCCTACTATGAGCCATGGGGCTATACTCCAGGCAAGGAGCTGGGCACTGGGTTCTGTCCTGTGGGGGGTGGAGGCTACTGGTTAGAGCAGGGCCTGGGAGCCAGGATTCCTGGGTTCTCTCCCTGGCTCTGGGAGAGGAATGAGGGCTAGTGGTTACAGCAGAGAAGGAGGAATGAGAATCAGCATGTCGGGGTTCAGTGCTTTTCCCCCGTCCCAGGGACGCCATGTCTCCGCACCGGGGGAGGGGTCCGTGTCTGACTACCCCCCAGAGGCATCAGGGGAGGGGTCACCGTCTAGGTGGATTTCTCCAGCTGGCAGTTTCCATGGGACCTGGTGCTCTGTGGGTTGTGACGTGGGTGAGTCAGGCAGGGGTAGGGAAGTGGGGACAGGGTCCCTGCTCGCTGCCCCAGCGTGACCCTGCCCCTCTCCCACCCCCTACAGCTGAATGTACCGTCATGGGGATTCCCAGCATCTCCACCAACCTCTCTGGATTCGGCTGCTTCATGGAAGAACACATCGCTGACCCATCCGCCTATGGTCAGTACCGGGCCCCCAGCGGGAACTGACCCTCTGAGATCTGGTGACCACCCCACCCATGTCCTAGGCCACCCCAGGATCAATTCCGGTAGAGACAGCCCAGCCCAGGCAACCACTGGCTGGTGCTGATGACTACTCCACCGCAACCCTGGGAAAATGTTCCCTATTGAATTCTCCTGCTGGGAAAATGTAGCACCTGATTTCCTTGGTGAATGTATCCCACATCAAAGCCTGACCCTGGGATCATGTTAGCTCTGTCCCTACCAGACTGAAGAGGCAGAGAGCAAATCTTTGCTCCTGACGAAGATACTCACAGACGGGGATTGAATCACCCCTTGATCTCTCCATTCAGCTTGATGGCTGGAATTCCCGAGTTCCTCATTCGCAGGCAGGTTTCCTGACCTGTGAATCCTTCTTGGACTCTTCTGCCGTTTACCAGCATTCTTCCTGGCTTCCAGTGCCTGGGATCCCATCTGGGGTCGCTCTGTCACCAGGGGGAAATAACCTCGCTGCCCTGATGTGTGATTCCCTGCTCAGGCGGCCTGGGAGACCTTGATCCTGGTGGGCTCAATGTCCAGGAGAGACACTCTCCCGACTATGCACACAACCGGCGTTCTTAGCTCCAGGCACGTCCTGTTAGTTGGTCAAGGGAGTGGGGAAACGGAGGCAAAGATAAAAGTATTTCACACACCCACCTGCTCCAGGCTTGCGTTTGGGGCCAAAACAAATCCTTAGTTTTGCCACCAATTCTTCTTGATGGTTCAAGGTTCGGTAGAAGCCGGGGTTTGGTTCCGGGAGAGGAGTGGGTTCTAATGGTTAGAGCGGTGTCTCACTCCACCCCCTCCTCAGGGATCTATATCCTGGACCGGCGGTTCCGGGCGCTGGATGACTCTTGTACCCAGCTGACATCCTTCCTGTACAGCTTCTGCCAGCAGAGCCGGCGCCAGCGCATCATCCAGCGCAACCGGACCGAGCGCCTCTCCGACCTGCTGGACTGGAAGTACCTGGGCCGGGTGAGTGGGCAGGGGGCCCACCGACTCCAGGTTATAGCCTGTGGGGCGAGGGACAGGTGGGGAGGAGTTGTGCTGGTGCAGGGGTGGGAATACTGACTGCCTGTGGAAATCCCTGGAGCATGGAAAGAGCTGGAGGAGAAGGCCCTGTGGGGTGGAGAAATTTCTCCCTTCCCTTCCCTGACCTCTGTGGGGACAGAGCTCTCAGTGGAGAGAATCTGCTGCGGCTGGGGTCTGTCATGGAAGGGAGCTGGTGAAGGGGTAGGTCCTGACTTGCCCAGCTCCCCCATAACCCTGCTTGTCTCCCCCAGTATTACATGTATGCCCGGCACATGGCGCTCGCCAAGGCCTTCCCCGACAACTTCACCTACGAGCCTCCTGAGCAGACAGCGGTGAGTGTGAGCCCTTGTGCCCTGCCCCGAGGGGTTCCCGTAATCCAGCCCCCACATCCCTCCAGGGGGTCCCCCTATACCCAGGCCCCACAGCCTACCCTCGTGGGTCCACATCCCAGTGCTGGATGAAGGGTCCCTGTACACCCAGCCCACATCTGAGGGGTCCTCTTAAACCCAGCCCTTGCACCCCACCCCAGAAGGGCTGTGGGTGAGGGATTCCCGTGTACCCAGCCCCTGTGCCCAGTCTCCAAGGGGTCCCTGAGTGCCCAGCCCCCAAAGGGCTACATCTCAGTGCCGGCCCTATCTAGCGTTTCTCCCTGGGCAGGCTCAGGGATTCCGCTACCCCCGCCCGGCCTCTGTGCCGCCTTCGCCCTCCATCTCCCGCCACTCCAGCCCCCACCACAGCGAGACAGAGGATGATGAGGAACGCTACGATGAGGAGGAGGAGGCAGAGAAGGACCGGCAGAACATCAAGTCCACAGCCGTCATGGGGCCCGTCCCCGAGTGGCGCAAGCCACCCAAGAAGGGCTCCAGCGAGGCCAGCACCTCCTCCAATGCCTCCAATGCCTCCACCCCCACCCTGCCCTCCAGCCCCAGCGACGTCAGCAGCCCCACCAGCTCCATCATTGAGGAGAGGAACTAGGGGAGGTCTAGACTGGTCTAGAGCTAGAGGGCGCCCCATGGCCAGTGGTCATAAAGACCCCCCTGCCTTTCCCCTTCCTCTGCTTCTGGATCTCCTTATAGAACTCCTGCCCTGTTAATGATGGGGTGTTGATGGGTTCTAAATGGCTGGTGCTAGGTTCTAGGTCATTCAAACCAGGGGGGTGCTGGTAAGATGGTTGTAAACATCCCTTGCCTGCCCCCTGTTCTCTGATTCTGAAGCAGTGAGATGTCTGTCCTAGATCAGTGGCATGGCGAGCCCATCTCCAGTATGCTCTAGGACCCTCTGCACTTAAGGATCTGGGCCACCCTCCAAATTCTCTATGACTTCCATGTTGTCTGTAGTGCTCCAGTGTTTGCCACTGCCACGTTCCAGAGTATGGCGGCTGGGGTGGGCTATTCTAGAATAGTTTGTGCTAAATGAGGAGGGAGGTCAAATGCTGGCTCAAGCAGGGTGGTCTCGAACAGGGTCTGGCTCCAAGAGATGCGGTTGATCTGGGTCATAATAGAAGACCACCCACTTAAGGATTCAGGGCAGTCCTGGGTGTTCTAGAATGACAGCCCCCTGTGTTCAGGGAGCTTGAGTGTTCTAGAAGGTTGTGTTTCAAAGGGTTTGGGAAGTCTAGACTGGGACATCTCAGGGATATGGGGTACCCTGCATGATTCTGCAGCATTCATAGACGTAGGGGTTTGGGAGCAGTCTAGAAGATGGCCTCTGTTGCATTGGACTCCCTGCTTTGTTCTAGAGTGATGTGCTGAAATATCTGGATTCTGGAGCTATTTAGAATGAGGGGCAGTCTATGTGACCTGCTCCTGAATGCAGCAGACTGAGGTGCAGAGCTCCAGATTGTCATGATGGTCTAGATCAGTCCAGAATGCTGTGGGGCCAAGAGATGTTGAATGGTGGTGTGTTCTTGAATGGCATCTGTGAGGAGGGGGGGACCTATGAACTAAGGAAGATGGGTCAGTTCCTGGTTAACCTAGATCATTCTAGAACAGCAGCTGCTGAAAGTCCAGAAGCATTCATAGCCTAGAAAGAGGGGTTCTAGATCACAGTGTCGCTCAGGCTCAAGCCTTGTATTTAGATTGGAAAGAGGCTGTCTTGTACTGTGTTCTAGATTGCTCTACTTGCTAGTGTGCAGGCTAGAAAGCCAGACTGCCTGGAAATCATCTCTAGGTTGTTTTAACACACTGGACACCAGTGTGGCTGGGCTGCAACAACTTACCAGAACTCCTCCTCTGAAACACAGCCTGTGCTGGCTCACTGTTGGCACAGCAGGAAGGCTCCAGGATGCTGTGTTGTGGTACAGTGTGGGGTCCTCTCCTGTAGTCCCATAGTACCAGACTGTTTGAGAACTTCCTCCCCTTCTATGCTATCCCCTGGCTGCCCTCTGCTGGGGAGTTGGGGCTCAGATGGCTGGACCGGCTGCCAAGATGCAGCTACCTTTGGTCGGAGGAAACAGGTGGCTACAGGGTGCTCCCCCCCTTATGTCCCAGCACTCCCAGCAGAAGGCAAGTCATCCTTTAAAGCCAGTTTGGCTTGCTGTCCCTCAGGGCTGGCTCAGTCTGGCCTGCCCCTTGCTCTGTGCCTGCACCAGGTGCTGCACCCACTGGGGCCATGGGGGCCCCTGGCTTGTTTTTATTTATGGCTGTTGCACATGTCACTTGATTTCCAGTGTGTGTCTCCCTGGCCCTGCCAGGCCTAGGAATAAACGTGAGCTAAACACACACCGCTGCCATGTTTCATGGGGAGGGCAAAACGTGGCCCCTTGTGGGGGGGGCTGGGTCTATGAGGACCCCTCACCCACCCAACACTGGGATGTAGCTGCTTACGGCTGGAGCATGAACTGGGCTTCTAGACCTTTGAGAGGCTGGGCTCCTGGCAGGGGGTGGGGAATGAACAATGGGACCCCAGGTCCCTGCCAAAGTTCCTCCTCTGCTGTGGTAGGTCCTGTGCTTCCCTCTCATACTGGGGCAGACAACTGCTTCACTCCTGCATGTTCTTGTAGGCCCGTCAGGGGAGGAATGATCTCCCAGCCATGTTCTGCTCCTTCCTCCACACCTTATCTTCTCATGCTTGAGCCCTGCCTTTCCACCAGAGGAGAGGCTTTTAACAAATGCTGGGCAGGAGCTAGATTAGCTGTAGGGGTGCTGACTAACCCGTGCTCAGCGACTGGGGAAAACCTCTCACTATGCACCCCAGACCCTCCACTCTGATCCTGTCACTCCCCCATGTAGCACCCCTGTGCCCCCCTTCCAGTAACCTAGGGTAAGGGCTCCTTACCCCAAGGTTTGCCTGGGTCTTAGGGGGAAGGTCCCCCCTCAGGGCCCCAGCTGCCACCTCCCTCTGAGCCACATTTGCCCCAGTTCTGTGGAGTAGGGGGTAACAGCCCAGAGGCATCCATGGTGGCGTGGGGCTGGTACAACCCCCCACGTGGAGAAAGTCAGGATTGTGGTGTCCCATCCCCCCCCCCCACACACACCTTCCACACATTGTGTTCTAGTGACAAGCCTTTATTCAATGCCAGTTACAGATTTCTTTCTAAGGGGGAATGATGGAGAGAGGGGAAGCTCACCCCAGGATTGGAAGGGGAGAAGGGGCACCCCAGCGGGGAAGCAAAATTTAGAGGGCCAGTGGCACTGGTCAGCAGCTCAGTCGCTGCTGTCGCCCAGGGTCAGGCGGTCAAACAGGTACTCGCCCAGCCCTGAATCAGGTGCCCCTACACGGCGCAGGTTGGTCAGGTGGTCACCCAGTTTCTTGATGAGCTTCACCTCCTCATCCAGGTAGTGGGTCTCCAGGAAGTCGCACATCTGGGAAGGGTGGATGGGGGAAGAGTTAGCGACAGGGTGGGGGCTGGGGGCTTCTCCCCCCACCCCCAAGGACTCTGGGTTCTCTCCCCAGCTCTGCCAGGAGTGGGTGTCTAGGGGTCAGTGTGGGTTCTCTCCCCAGCTCAGGAAAGGAAGTGGGGTTAAAGCAGGGGGACCCTGGCCTCCAGGGTGTGTCACTCACATGAGGGTCAGCGTGACCTGTGGCCACCTGGTGCAGATCCAGCAGGGCTTGGTTGACGGTTTTCTCCAGCTTCAGAGCAAAGTCCATGGCAGCCAGCCCATTACCCCACTCGTCCTTCTCTGGTTTCTGGGGGGAAAGGGGCAGTTAGGGCTGTAGCTGGGGGGGGGGGCAACCAGGTCCCCTACAACCCTTCCCCTAGATCCCACCTTACCCACCAGTCTTGCACTGGCCCCCATCCATTGCCCCCCTTGCCCCCCCATTCCTGTCACTGGCTTACCTGGATGTCCTGTAGGAGGACGCGGCCCCCACGGCGGTTCTGGAAACCCATCAGCCGCTCAGCTTGTTCCCGCTTCTCACCTGACAGGTGGTGGAAAAATTCAGCGAAATGGGCCAAGGCCACATCATCCCGTCCGAAGAAATAGCTCTGGGGGAAGGGGAAATAAAACAAGAGACTGCAAATGTGGGGCTGCCACCAAAGCAGGGAGTGATGGAAACCCCTGCAGAGCCCCCACTCAGGCCATGAATCAAGAGATCCCCAGTCTAGGACTGCCCCAGAGACCCACCCTGAAGATCCAGGGGGAGAGCCCCCCATCTAGGGACCCCACCCAGATTCTCACAACCCCACAGCCAGAGCTCCCCCAAGGAGGAGCACTACTCCCCCACCAGGAGTGGGTGGTGATTAATCCAGAGGGAAGGGGCAGCACTGAGGCTGTTGATGGGGTGGGGCAGGGTCCATAGAGGCTGGACTCTGCCCTGGGAGCGACTGATAAACAAAGGGTGTGGTGTGGTGGAAGAGACTCCATGGTGTGAGAGAGGTATCTGTGCTGAAGCTCCAGAACAGGCACGAGAAGGGGAGCAGGGACCAGGACACCTGGATTCTCTCCCCAACGGTGGAAAGGGAGTAGGGTCCAGGGGTTAGCGTGGGAGGGGGCTGGGACACTTGGGTTCTCTACTTAGTTCTGGCTCAGGATAGAAACAGGATCTAGTCAGTGGTTAGAGCAGGGCCTGGGAGCCAGAACTCCTGGGTCCATCCCCTGGCTCTGGGAGGGGAGCAGGGTCTAGGGGTTAGAGCAGAAGATTGGGAGCCAGGCTACCTAGGTTCTTTGCCTAGGTTGGGTCTAGGAGAGAAAGGGAATCTAGTGGTTAGAGTGTGGGGCAGGCTGGGAGTCAGGACGCCTGGGTTCTACACCCGTTTCGGGTCCGGGCAGGGCGTGGAGCCGTACTCACCAGGGACAGGTGGCTGTAGCTGGCCCGCAGCAGTTGGTTCACCAGGCGGTTGGTGCCTGCCTCGCTCTCGGCGTGGTAGTTCTGGCGGATCTGGGAACTCATGGTGCTGGTAGCAGGTGTTCGGCGCTGGATGCGGGATCTGGACAAGTCTGGGTTTGGGGCTGATCGGGGAGAAGGGACCCTGCTCCGTTCAAACACTGTTGAAGCAAGAGCCAGGGGCAGCGGATCAGATCAGCTGTGGACGGCTAAAGCTGGCGGGGCCATTTATACCCGCCCCACCTCGGCTCTTCCCGGCATTGCTCCCCCCCCCCGCTCCGCAGGCACCAAGCACGTCCCCCCTCCCATACAGCCGGAAGGGAAAACAGACAAGGAGAAGGAATCTGGTGCGAGCCGGACTCCTGGGTTCTCTTTCCCTGGATCTGGCAGTAGAGGAGGGTCTAGTTAGTGGTTGGACGGGGGCCGCCCGGACTCCTGGGTTCTCTTCTCTCCCTTTCTGCTCGGGGGGCTATTTGGTGCGTCACAGCGCTCGGGAAGGCCGGCGGAGGGGGGAGAGGGGCCCCCCCCCCGGGGGGGGGGGGGGGGGGTGTTTGCTGAGTCATGCTGACCTCGGCTCCGTGAGGAGGTTGGGCTGAGTCAGTGGGGAGCCGCAGGAGGTCGCCTGTCATGAGCCACATCTCCCCAATCTAGCGGGGCTTCTGCACCTTCAGAGTCTCCTCCCGAGTCAGGGACAGAACCCAGATGTCCGGGCTCCCTGCTCTGACTACTAGACCCCAGGAACCCTGGCCCCACTAGCCCGCACTGCCCTCCAGCGACAGGGACAGAAGGCAGGCGTTCTCCCCTCCCCCGCCTGTTCCCTGGGGTCAGCCCCAGGACTCTCGGTTCCTGGTTTTGAGGTGCGCTGGCAGATCCGGCTCCAGTCGGTTCCCTGGGCTGGTCATGGGGCTCTGGGAGGGGCGGGGGTTGTTTGTGAGCCAGGGCTGGGTACAGGCTGCGGATCATCGGGTTCGGGGTGGGGCTGATCGATGGGGAGTCGTAAAAGAGCCGTCTGGGGCCGGGAAGATCGCTAGGTACAGCTGGGTGGGGGGAGGGGGGGGACTGGGAGCGGCTGGGTCCATGAAGGGTCAGATGACGTCTGTGGAGTGTTTTTTGCTGAGTTCAGCTCCCACGGGGTCTGGGCATGTGACGGGTGGGGCAAGAAATGAGGATCCAGGAACGAGTGGAAGGTCAAGGGGGTTGGGAGGCTGTTAGTCAGGACGCCTGGGTTCTGTTCCTGGATCTGAGAGGGGAGCAGGGTGCAATAGGTAAAGCAGGAGGGAGGTTAGGGGGCGTGAGGGGCCGCTAGCTAGGATCTCGTCCCGCAGGTGGTGGAAAGTCCTTGGGTCTCCAAGGAGGCGAGGGGGGCCCCCTGCCTCTCCCTTTCCAACATTTGACTCCAGGGGCCAGGGCTTCTGCCTGCTCTTAGCCCCTTTCCCAACTGTGCCTTGCTGTGGTCAGCCAATGCCCACTCCGTGACCTCTTCCCTGCTCGTGGGGACAGCCTGGCACCAGGGGATTTCTGGGGTGCAGCCCCATATCTTTTCAGCACGTTTTCCCTACCCCCATCAGCCTCTTGCCTGTGGGCACTGGATGGAAACGGATAGTGAGAACCAGACACCAAACTGGCTTCACTGTGCCCTGGTGCTGACCAGAACCCAGCAGGTTGGGCCCATCCGTGCAGTGCTGCCAGCCCAGATGGAGTTTAATTTAAAGCTCCATGCTCCAGCAATCCCAGGATTTATAGGAGACTCGGGGGGGGGGGGGGGATTTTTAGAACTTTCAGCCTGTTTTCTTTATCGGGGGATGATGACTGGAAATTGACACACACCCCTCACAGCAACCCCACAGAAGCCCCCATTTCTGTTTGTGGGGGGGAATATTGGGTTTAATTTTAAAGAAAAAAAATAACCTTTCTGGCCATTTTAGGAGGAGTAAAAATTGCCTCTGTGGCAGGCATTAGGGCCCTTCTCCCTCCTGCCCCAAAAAGATGAGAACTTTGTTTTTTAAAAATCAAAAGCCAACCATCTCCCCTCACATTGTCTGGCATCCTTTTGGCTCGGGTCACAGCTCCCCCGGACCAGACCTCTCACCCAGCCTCTGGCCTTCTCTGCAGCCCACCTCACTTCCCGCCAGGTGCTCCCAGCAGCAGGTCCAGCTGGGGAAGACATACACCCCCACAGGGAGCAACGCCCCTCCCCCCAGCTTCCTTAATGTGGAGTGACTCTTGGCCAGCCAGGTGAATGAAGGTTTTATTGGCCATCTGGACGCAGAAGGGAGTCTTTAGGTAGCATCCGGTGTTACAGCAAAATCTGTCTGGGTCAGATCTATGCCCACAGCTACCCTGACCCCTCTTAGTCCCAGTACCTCCTGCAGCCCCCCCAAGTAACTACCCCTGTCCCACCCAGTGCTTTGCACCCAGTCGGCTTCCTATGGGGGTTGGGGACAGGCCCTTGTCTTGATCCAGGCTCAGCCGCCTTTGGGTCTCTGTGTCTCTCCCCCATCTATTACCCATGAAGGACACAATGGCAATCTGAGGCACACACATTTTATGAAAAATTCCCCCTCCGTCCCACCTTGACGTGTTTCTCAGAAGGAACGGCTGCCCTCCTGAGATGTGATCTTTGCCAGCAGGAAAGTCACAAAGGTGCTGGCATGCTCACAGTGAAGTCAGTTCAGACTCTGGTGAAGTGCAACTCCCCTTGGGGCACCCATCTCCTGGGGCCACCCTTGGCGCAATGGAGCTCCCCCCAGGGGAGTCCCCCTGGGAAGAGACACATGGGGAAGCCTCCCCCTCCCAAAGTGCCATGCATCCTGCCTCACAATCAGTAGTGATACTCTGCCAGCTTGGGATGCGCAGGGTTTGTTAGTTGTGGGGAACCCATCATAGTGCAGAAATCAGGTCCATCGTGGGGACAGACTCACTCCGAGCTGCCCCACTGCCTTCCTTACCCAGGCAAACAGGCCAGCTTTCCAAAACCTGAAGATGAGGCTGGGCCCTGGCCATCAGTTGCCACATTACAGAGCATCTGCCCTCGCCTGCGCCCAAGCAACCAGATGCCATCACACCTGCCCTCTATGAGCCTCTGCAAGGGTCTTACACCCTGATCCCACCACCTGGATACATGAGTAACTCATAGGGAAACTGAGGCACACACCCAGGATTCAGAGAAAACACAGAATATTCCGACTTGGATACACACACACTATCGGCCGATTCTCAGTAAATGAAGTGTGAATGAATTTAAAAAGGAAAAGGGGGTTGTTCCAGAGTGGTTAAGGAATCCTGTACAGGCTGCTGGTTTGCAAAGTCTCTCTGGTGACTTCCAAAAGCTGGGCCGGGCCTTGGTCTGTTCTTCTTTCATGGGAAAGCCATTGTGAGGAGAACTGGAGCAGGGAAGAGGCACTAGTGAGATGTCCCAACTCCCAGATGTCTTTTATCTCTTCTGCCATGTGCTGGGGAAAGCTCCTGTCCCAGACAAAACCCACAGGTGGCTCCTCTGTGTGGAAAGTTACTGACAGATCCACATCTCCTGCTCTGGTTCCAGGGGGTGGCCCCTGGCCCCTCACTGTCCTCAGGAACAGTTAGTGGGAGAGTGTACTCTTCTCAATGGCCCATCAAGTCACAGTGGGCTGGGGAAACTGGGTGGGTGTCACCCGAGAACATACATTTGGGATCCAAGTAGGCAGCCAATAATGGGAACATCAGATGCAATGAGGAGACGCCAGGCAGCTTGTGCCTGGCCGTTGATCTCTGACTTGACAGGCTCTTCTTGGGACCATAGAACAGTAGTAGCAACAATGATACAAAGGGTTGTCTGCCATCACAGAGGGGATACTCACGACTGCCCTGTCTTGCCTGGCTTCACCTCCCACTCCTGTCCATCCGCTGGGGAGGTCTCTGCTGTGGAGGGAGCGACTGGCTGAGGGGCTCCTCTGTCCCATGGGTTGATGGCATCCCAAGCAGTGGGGTCCGTGCCCCTCCCAGGTGGAGAAAGCTGAAGATGGCATCCTGCCAGTAGAGGGAGGGTCAGTGATCAGATGTATGTGCCCCTTTCCAACCCAGAGCCCCCACCATCCACATGAGAGGGGCATGGGGTCTCTGTACTCACCCAACCACCCTGGAGCTGGATCCAGGGGGTGATTCGCTCCCACAGGAAGTTCAGGGCCCAGTCGACCAGGAAGCTGATACAGTCATAACTTCCCAGAGCCTGGTGGAGAAGGCAGGGGTGAGTGGCAAGCTGGGATCCCAGGCCCCCGCCCCACACACTACAGCTGAGGAGAGAACCCAAGAGTCTGGGGTCCCAGTCCCCTCCCCTCCCAACCACTGGATCTCACTCCCCTCCTAGAGCCAGGATAGAACCCAGGAGTCCTGGTACCAAACCCCACCCCAAATTACCTGGGCAATGACCCTATATGTGTAGTAGAAGAAGACCACGACTCGGCCCCAGTTGATGCCATCGGCAAACAGGTGCTCCGAGATCCCGGCCAATGCCTGCAGGGGGGGCTGCCCTGCCACACACTGCACCAAGCTGCAGAGAGGGGTCATCAGCAGGGAGCTGTGGGTCTGGAGTGAGGGACACCAGTGGGAGGGGGGGGCTGTAGGTTGGGGTCCTCTCACCTGTCAATCTCAGGGTTCTGACTCAGGCTTTCCCATATCTGGTACAGACACTCACGCAGGGATGTGACCCGCGGCCCATCGGGGGCGTCATGGCCCCCCAGCTCCTCTATGGTAAGTGGCCGGGTTGGCAGGGACCCTGGGCCCTGCTGCTGGAACAGGGAGAAGATGAACCTGGAACAGAACCGGCAGTGGAGGGTCACCAGGCCAGCTGGGCTGGGGGCAGCAGGAGGACATTTGCAGAGTCGGCACTCAAGACTG
Source organism: Pelusios castaneus (assembly GCA_007922175.1). Classification (NCBI taxonomy): domain Eukaryota; kingdom Metazoa; phylum Chordata; order Testudines; family Pelomedusidae; genus Pelusios; species Pelusios castaneus. The sequence goes on along the minus strand of ML685943.1, from coordinate 601,619 downwards.
GTGACCAGATGGCTCCCTGCCGGTTTTGGGGAGCCAGGAGCGGCAACGTGGCAGCAGCTGAGCCTGATCCAGACTGACCAGTGCGGAACCAGGGACATTATTGCAGCCGGGGTCGCCAACGAGCAAAGGGGCGTCCACACGGCAGGGTGGCCCAGGCACCCTGATGTTGAGCGTGTGAGGCTGGGCGAAAGGGGAATTTTCACGCAGGCCTCAGCACAGAGTTTTCCATCATCTGGCGCCTCCATCGAGGGCAGCCCAGTGGCACCCGTGGCACGCCAGCGACAGGCCAGGCTGGGCTCCCTCCCCACCAGTGCGTGAGATGCAGAGCTAAGAGCAGGGACGCCCCAGCTCTGTACCACTCTGAGGAGCAGGTCCGGTAGGGTCCTGAGCTCGCCAGCTTAGTTCTGCGGAGCTGGTTCTAGGCCAGGGTCCTGCTGCCCCAAGACCATGATATTGACCAGGACAAGGATCCAGTAAACGGAGGGTGGTGGTGAAGGGGGGCAGCACTGGTGGGGAGAGGGGCAGTGGGGAAGGCTGTACGGAGAGAGGATTTGGGGGTGAAGGGGGAAGCTGGGGTGCAGAGGGTCCAGGAGAGGCTCCAGAGGAAGGGGTGTAGGGCGGGCTACTGTAGTGGGGGGCAGAGCTCCAGAAATCCCCGTTCCCAGGGGGCCCCACTTACCCACGGAGCAGCGACGCGCCCACGCGCTTGATGCAGCTGATGGTCTCAGCTCCTCGAAGGGGCAAAGGGAGAAAAACATTCATGGGACTTCCTGCAGAGAACCCAGGCGGCCCGGCTCCCAGCCCACCCCATTTTAATCCACCGCCACCAGGCCGTACTCCCCGCCCCGCCCAGAACAGGGGACCCCGGGCTCCCAGGCCCTCCCGTCACCGTTTCCAGACTTCGCGTGTGAATCGAAAGTGGAAGCTGCCCCTCCCCCCCGCGGGGGTCCTACCAATGCGGGGTGGCCAAGCACGGGCCGTCTCCATCCTGGTGTCCCGGGCCGGGCCTGCCTCGGCCGCTGACGAGGGCAGGATCCGCTCATAGGCGCCTCCCATCCTGGGGCCGGGAGCCTGGGTTCACACCCCACGAACGGAAGCGGTGCCTGGGGGGGGGGGCAAGGACGCGGGGGGTGGGTTTAACCCCACCGGGGGGGGGAAGATCTGTGTGGTTGGGGGCTGGCACCGTGCAGCTCCCCCTGTTAACCCTTTCTCTGTGCCTCCTCCCGGGTGCCCAGGAGTGGCAGGTGAACGCCCCACTCCCTTCCCCATAAGTGCCCTGAAGGGGGCTTCCTGCCCCCCAGAAGCCAGGGCATTGGACCCCTGAGTGTGACCCAAGGCAGGAGTAGGGGGAACCAGGGTTACTGGGCCCATGTGTTGCACCCAGCAGGAGGCTCACAGCACCTGGGTCTCATCCCCCAAGTAAGACAGGACAAGCTCCAGCCCTGGAGTTTATTTTATTGTACACAGCTCCTCCCGCCCATATCAAAACAGCCATGGTCCAGAACATTACAAATGAGGAATCTTAAATACAGAGACCCTGGTTGGGAGGGACAAGACACAGCTGGGAAGCAACATGGCTGGGGCTGATTGCTGAGGAGAAATACAAAAGATATATATAAAAAAATCAGAGCCCAGAAGCACTGGCCTGCGCAGCTCCCAAGGGAGGTGGAATTGCTGCCCATGAAGGACCCCACCCCCCGGTTTACCTCCCCTTCAGATTCAGGGAGTCCAAGCCCGAACTGGGGTGGGAATGACAGTACATGGATACAAGACACCTCTGGACAGAAAGTCAGTGCATGGGGGGCAGGGGAGGCCCCCAGTGGGGGGGAATGAGGTATACTGGGGGGGACACGACAGGATGGAGAAATAGTTGATGTGACACCCCAAATTAATGACATCATTATGCCTTCTCTATAAGCCCCACCCCACCCATGACATCACTTACTCCCAGCTTCCCACCCCCAAATTATTTAAAGTCCAGTTCCCCCTCCCCCCCCAATTTCATCAGCACATGCATCTGCCCAAGCCCCCATTTGCCCCACAGGCAGGCAGCCCCCACCTCAGCACGGCCTGCCTGGAAGACAAAGGGGATCTTAGGTCCAAGCACAGAGTTTCCCAGTGATGGGGGGAGGGGCTGGCTGATAGGAAAGGAGACTGGGTTCCCCCCATACCTGAGAACACATGTTGCTTTACAAACAGCAGGTGCTTGCAGGATGAGTGGGGGGAACCTGCCCCGCCCACCTCCCCCTAAAAGCCAGTGTCTATGGCACCCCCTTTGGGGGAGAAGTGGTGGAGGAGGGGTGGGAAGATGAGGCCAAATCCCCTCCCCCACTACAGTACTGGCCCATAAGGGATCCCCCTGGCAGCATGGGTTCAAGAGAGGCAGGGGGCAACCCCAGAAGGGTTTTGAGGAGGCACTAAAGATGCCCACAAGGGGGGCTCTGCACAATGTTGGGGTGCAGGAGAGGGCACCTGGCAATAGTGAGGGGGGATCCTGGGCAGAGGCAGTGTAGGGCTCTGCCAGGTGGGAAGGGCATCCTAGGAAATCCCCTGGGAGGCAGAGGGGGAAGCTGACCCTGGGGGAAATTGGCAGGGTGAACCTCCTGGCCCTGGAGAGGCGGTTCAAGGAAGGAAGCAGAGTCTGCCAGGTCAGGCCACAGCTGCCACCCCTGAGCACTCCCCACTCAGCTCTGCACAGAATAGCTCTCCCTGGGAAATCATGTTGAAACCTCAGCCCAAATTTGCCTCCTGGCAGCAGGAATCAGCACCAGCCCCCTAGGATCTTAGCCCAGGACTCATGCTCCGTTAGCCAGCCTCACAGGACGTTCAGCACCCCCAAGACCCCAAAAGGAGTTGGGGGGAAGAGGGAGATTGAGTCCTCTCCTCAAGTCTCTAGCCCAGATGCAGGAGGACATCCAGCCCCACAGTGCAGCCAGGTCCCCTGACAACTCGCTCCCAGTCTGGAGGGAGCAGGCCAGGCTGGTGTGTTTGGTGAATCAAAGTGCATGCTCCCAGCAGGATCCCAAGGCACCAGGAAATGACACCGAGCTGGTGTGAAAGAGGGGAGAGGCTGGAGGATTCACAGCGTGAGGAAGGGGGCCAGCCCCCAGGGAAGCCCAGCGCAGTCCAGCCTGCACCGCCCCCCGCTTTGCCCTAAGACATCTTCCAGATGGTGAGAGAAGCGGTGAGCACCCCGGCGGCGAAGATGGTGATGGTCTGCCAGGTGGGAGTGCCGAAGTAGGAAAGGAGACTGTCCTGGAGGTAGGGGGAAAGCAAAGATCAGCACACACCATCACACGAATAAGGCTGACCTGATGTGCGGCTGGCTCTGGGGTGGGGGAGCGCTGCACAACAGGCTTGGGTGTTTCTCAGAGGCAGAATAGCCTAGTGCAGTTTGAGCTGGGATGGGAGACAGGGTGCATTGGTTCTCTTCCTGGCACTGGGAGAGGAGTAGGTTCTAGTGGTCTGGGAGTGAGCTGGGAGCCAGGACTCCTGGGTTCTCTGCAAGACTGGCAGAGGAGAACAAAGATGGAGCCACAGCTGGGAAGAGGACATTTATATCCATTGTGACTTTCTGAGTGAGCATTTGTGCCACCTCCCAGATTCAGGGCAGGAAATGTGGACCTGCCAGTAACTTTCCACACACAGCCTGTGGGCTTTGTCTGGGGTGGGACTTTCCCCGGGCACACAGCAGAGGAGATCAAAGGCACCCGGGACATCTCTGTGGTACCTCTTTCCGTCTCCAGTTCTCCATATTATGGCTTTCCCACAAAAGGAGTGTTTGGAAGAATGGACTGAGGCCCAGCCCCGCTTTTGGAAGTCACCAGAGAGACTTTGCAAGCCAGCAGCCTGTGTAAGGTGTCTGCTTCAAGGCCTGAACATCCCTGTGTGTACACAATTCCTTAACTGCTCCGTAACTACCCCCATTCTTTTCTTAATAAATTCACATTCGGTTCACTGAGGATTGACCGACGGCGCCTGTGACCAAGTGGGAATGTTTCCTGAATCCAGGGTGTGTGCCTGAGTTTCCCTAGGTGTTACTCAAGTATCTAGACAGTGGGATCAGATGGGAGAGCCTTGCAAAGATCCCCACAGGGCAGGTGTGTTAGTTTATGTGCTGAGATTTGGGGAAGATCTGAGGCACATACTGGCATGGGGGTAAGTGGCTGAGCCCTTGGGATTCACGGAACCTCAGATATGATGAGCTAGGCTTTCAGTGAGCTCTCACTACAACTCGAACTTATATGCAAATTTGACTCAGTTGTCTTGGGGTTAAACAGGGGCTATGGATTTTTCTCGCATTACAACAAGTGATTTGACCTCACCCTCCTCTATATGCTGTTCCCCAGTGTTTGAATCCTAACACCTATTTTGATTTGCTGTTACAGCCTGACCTGATCCTATGTCATACATTCCCCTGCATTTAATTTCCTCCCATTTTGTAACTTTCCCATGTTCAAAGCATCTGACGAAGTGGGATTTTCTCCCACGAAAGCTCATGCGATAAATAAATCTGTTAGTCTTTAAAAGTGCCACAGGACTCTGTTGTCTTTCTACAATAGACTAACACGGCTACCCCTCTGGAATTTGACTACATTGGGCCAGTTTGTCTGGATGGGTGCGTGGGCTAGTATGCCTAAAGGGGCCGGTGCCTGCTATCTCGCTAACCATGGTGTGCTACAGAAGTCCTAGTTCCAGAATATGTCAGCAACTTTGGGGAGTATGTACCCTCAGTGTGGGTCCATCGCAGGCTCCTGGATGCACAAACAACCATACACATTTGCCAGCCATGTAAATTAGGAGACTCTCTCATTTGCATGTAGCCTGGGTGGCAGTAGCAAGCTGGACTCACCCATCCTCCCTGGGCCTGGATCCAGGCCAGCACATGGTCCCGAAGGTACTCCAAGGTCCAGCCCACGATGGTGCGCACCAGCTCTGGGACCTTGGTGCAGAGAGCCTAGTGGAAGAGGAGCAGGATTAGGGTGGCTGGTGAACCAGCAGGAAGATACTGGGGAAGCGGGGGACTGTATGGGGGCACGCAGGGGAGAGGTAGCAGCAGGGGCCTGTGACAAAGTGGAAAGATTTCCCCGTTTTTGCATGAAGTCTGCATGTGCCTCAGTTTCCCCATGTACAACACAAGTACCTAGGTGGCAGAGGAGGGCCTGTGATGTGGCTGCCTCTGCACAGATAATGTCCCAAGCTCTCTAATCCAGCAAATAGCTCTGGCCCATTCTCTTTTCGAGCCAGCCAATTGGGACAAGCTGGAGTTGGACAGGTGGAGCCCAGGTGACCTGTATGCAATAGGTGGAAGAGGGATGAGGGGTGAGGCACCAGTCTAAGGCTGGGCACTGGGTCGCTTCGGTGGCTGGGGGGGGCTGAAGAAGGAAGTCCCCAGGACTGTGGGCAATGTGCTACACTGGCTGGAGATAGGGTGCAGAGCCCCATAATGGTGTGGGGCGGTCTCCTGGCTAGCTTCACTGTGGGGAGCTCATGGTGTAAACGGGGGGGGCTAAATATTTCAAGGGCAAATCTGTACCCCACCTGACTTCATGGGTCTGACACTCCATGACAGACCCTCAGAGCCAAAGGGCAGGTAGTTGTAGCTGGGAGGGGGGAAGAACCTCATAGCTGGGAGAGGGGTAGCAGTGGGGCCATGGTGGGGAGAAGAGAAGGATGGTAAAGAGGAGTCTCCTGGCCACCCCACCTTGAGCACCAGTTTGCAGGCAAAGTAGAACAGCGCCACCACGCGGCCCCAGTTGTAGGTCCCGTCGGAGAACATCTCAGCCGCCACACGGAAGAAAACATCCTTTGGGGCGTGCACTCCCACCTGGTCAATCATACTGTGGGGGACAGGATGGTTAGGGCCGCAATGGGGGAAACAGACATCACCCCTTCAAGGGATGGGAGGAATGGAGTGTAACAATTTGGGGGTGGGGGAGATGGGACAACCCTGCCAGCCCAGAGGAAGGGGGGATAGGTGACAGTTTCCCCACTTCAGCTGTACTGCCAACCACAAGGTGGGAGTAGGGATTAATGGGAAAGAGAAGGCAGCTAGAATAAGGGAGGAGCCAGACTCATCTGAGGGTGGCGGGAAGGTACTCAGGGCTGACACAATACAGGACGTCTGGAGGCGAGACAGGGCCCCACCTCTGCAGCTCAGTGTTGCTGTCCAGTTCATCTCCGATGCGACGCAGGCACTCGCTGAGCCGCTTGGTGTTGTTGTCATAGCGGGGGGGCTCCAGGCCCCCCAACTCTGCCCGGCTCAGCTCCACAGCCTGGGCGTCCCCACAGCGCTGGACCCGATCCTGGATGAACCTGTGGGGGGAGAGCAGGGCGCAGAGCCATGAGATGCAACCCTTTCCCCAACTGACACCAAGACAGCCCCTGACGCTGCTAACCCCCAACCCCACCATAGCCCCGCCCCCGAACCCCTGCCATGGCACTGCCCACAACTCCTAGCCACGCCCCCGGAACCCCCCAATCTCGCACTACGACCTCGCCACGAAGACCTAGCCCCGCCCCCGGAACCCTTGCCACGCCCACGAACCCCCGGCCACATCACAGCCCCGCCCTCCAGAACCCCCAGCCCCCACTACGGACCCGCCTCCCGGCCGGCCGCTCACCCCTGCAGTAGGGCGGCTCCCGTTTTCAGGATCTGGTCCGCCGAGGACCCTGTGGGGAAAGACCCGGGACCGGAACCCCCGTCACAGGGAGTCACGGCCCCACCCCCCACCAGCCCCGCCCCGCCCTTCGCGGCCCCCCACTCACCGCCGCCCCCCCGGCCGCTCTCCCGCTCCCCGCCCGGAGCCGCCATCTCCGCCCCCACGTGACCGCGCGGCCCGCCGGGCTCACGTGACCCGCTGCCGCGCGGTGGGCGGGGGGGGGAAGGAAAGGGCTCGCCTGAGGCGGCGGGCGGGGCGGTGACGTATCCTGTCGTGCCATACAAGGGCGGAAGGGGGCGCCCGGAGGGTCACGTGGGTGAAAGGAGGGGGTCGCGTGGAAAGGAAGCAACGGGGACACGTGACGAGGGGCCCGGCTAGTGACGTCACACGCAGAGGGGATTCGGGCCAGAGACACATGGTACCCTGACCCGATGTGATCCCTGAATGTCTCTTCTGTCCCCTCCAGCCCCTTCCCCCTGGACATGGGGGCTGGGACCTGGGGTTCCCCCTTTGCCCCCCGACCCGTGAGCAGCCCCTCGGTTTGCACCAGGGACTCGAGGCCACCCCCCCGGGGGTCCAGTCCGTGGGCCGCGGGGGGCCGGCGCCGGCCCCTAGTGGCCGAGGGACGTGGAGCGGTGCCAGACCCCAGAGCCAGGAAAAAAGCTGGTCAGCTCTTACCCTGGGTGCTGGTGGGTGGCAACCCAAATCGCCCCACTCCAGTCAGGGCCCCGCCCCTGGGTGTCCCCAGCTAGGCCCTCGGTCTGCTGCTTCCCCGGGCATCCCGTGCCTTGCAATCACCACATGACCACGTTAGGCCTGGCCAAAGCACCTTTATTGTTCAGGCAACAGCAGCACAGTGAGAACATCAGACAGTCACCCAGGCCTACCTGCGAGCAGCCTGGTCCCCCATTAGGGCAGCGTCCTGCCTCCCAGCACCCTGAGTGTGGGGTCTTTGGCTGGGGGCTTCTGGAGTAGACCCTCTGCCCCATGAGCCTCCAGCTCCATATCCACAAGGCCTGTGTGCAGCTGCTACTCCTTGGGGAAGCCAGTCTGACCTAGCATTTGCCTCAGAACAGGAGTGAATCATGTGAGGGGCGGGGGATTTGCCTACCTGTACCTCCCCCCCACCTCCCATGGAGCTCCAGCCAATCCTTGGTCCATGGTGCAGTAAGAGCTCTGAAAGAAGGGCAGCAAATTCCCAAATATTCCCATAGTGTCATTAAATACTGGTATTACAGGTACATAAGTCCCCACCCAAGGGCCTGTCCTACCAGGAGCAGCACAGAGTCCCGCTGAGGGACAGTCCTGTCCCAGCCAGCTCCCCCTCTAACCAGATGAAGGGCAGGAGGGGAAACTGAGACTAAGGCCCTCCGTGGACACATTCACAACAAATGAGAAGGGGTCACTTCCTTCTACTGTAGTGAAATACCAGCATTGTTGTAGCACCTAGAGTCCAGCCAAACCAGGCTGTAGCTCAGCCCCCCATAACCAAGATTGGGGGCCCCCCCTCACACCTCCAGCGAGATCATCCTGCCCTGACAAATTTACCATAGAAATAGACCAAGGCAGCATGACCCCAATTTAGGCAGGGGAAACTGAGGTCTGGAGCAGCTAGGGAGCCAGGAGCTGCACCCAAGGGGCCAGACGGCCCCTTCTCTTTCCACCCTTGCGGCTCTCAGCCTATGCCTGTAATCCTGCAGACAGAATCTTCTCACTTCGGAGCTGGTGGGTCAGACACAGGGAGGGGAGACGCCCAGGAGAGTCTAACAAGATTCCTCAAGCTGGGCTGGGGATGGAGCTTTGCAATAAGGGTGGCTAGATCTGGGGTTGGACGACAGGCATGGGGGTGGGTGGATGGACAGATGGGAACTGCTAGAGGACAACACATTAATTGTGAGTCTCAGCCCCTCTCTCTTCTATGGGGTAACCATGCCATTAGCAGGAGGGGGGAATAAGACAGGTCCTCCTTGCCCGCCAAAGCAGGGCAGGTGCAGCAGCATTATAGGAACTTTCCCTTTAAATACAGGCCCCAGGGTCTTGCTGCCAACTCTTCAAGTTCAGACCAGTGCAATGCAGGAGACAGATCCAGTTGGGCCTGCCAGCCCCACAATCACTGCTTCCCCCATGCCATTGTTGCTTCCAGTAGTGTACACAGCAGTTGCCTTCAGCACAACCCCGTGGTCAGATCCACACTGGGCTTTCCCCTATGTTGTTGCAATAAGGGATGTAGATAGCAGCTGGTTTCATCCAGCCCCAAGCACATTACCCTTATTGTTGAAAGTCCTACTGTATTCAGTTTCCAGCCACATTCCCTGGAAGCAGACACCCCTTTGCTAACAGGGTGGGCTGCTGGAGCACATCAGATGTAGGGATTGGGACCTGGACTGGCAAAGATCCAGGCCTGGGCCCCTGGATTGGAACCATTGTGGCACCAGGAGTGGGTGGCAGTGGCAGGAACACAAAATGGCCACCCCAACCTGGCTGGAAGAGATGGCGCCCCCAGCTTGTAGCAGTAGTAGCTTATTCTCCTCCATGGACCGGGCTGAAGCTTTGTGACCTAAAGACAGACTCCCCCCCCAGAGGAGCCCAATTGCACCCCAGTCTGGGGTTTAAATTACAATCTCACGGGCCAGAGAATTGACCCTATGCACATGCGGCTGCCCTATATTTTCTCTAGGGTCACACCATTGTCGTCTGATGAGACGGAGTAGTGGAGGTAGGGTGCTCTTGGGCTGTCGACACCCACAGCGTGACCCCTAACAATGAAATCTGGCCCCACATTCTGTAGGTTTGCCCCAGAGGCTCAGGCACTTAGGTAGGGTCTGGCTCGGCCAGGCTTGGCAGGAGAAGGGGAACTGGGGGTTCCAGACCTGACAGAAGAGTCCATTAGCAGCACATTTCTAAGAACACCCCAGCGCCAGGGCCTCCAGGATGGAGGATGGGAAACAGCCACTTCAGCGGGGAATAAGTGGCTGTGGGAGGAAGATAAAATAGCCACCCTGGGCAGCATCCCCGAAATGGGGGGTTACGTGGGCACTCCAGCAGTGTTCCAGGCCCCAGGTACAGGGGCAACATCCCAGGGCCAGGGCTGACATGGGCACCCCAGGAATGGGGACAGTGTGGGTGCTCCAGGGCATAAGGAAAGATGGGTGTGGGAAGATCCATATTGCAGGTTGGTCCCCCCAAATCCTGCTCCACTGGAGTGGCTGCGGGGAGAAATCCTCAGTCCATCAATCAAAGGCTGGCATGCCAGCTGGGTCCACCAGTCAGTGACTTGCATTGTCCTGCCTTCCTTCCCCTCATGGATCCTTTCGGGCTAGGTTCCAAGTGATCAACGCGTCCCCCTCCACTGATCAGAGAATGCACTTTTGTGGTGGAAGTCCTGCTCTCTCTCCCAGCTCCACCAATTGGGCCTTGGCACATGCCCCCCGCCCAGGAAATATGCCATGTGGAGCTGGCCCCATGCCCCTCATGGGAGAGGGATCACAGAGGCTCCCCTCCACTGACCTTTGCCCTCCTTCTGCCCCCCCATTAGGTCAAGCCCCCCCAGGAGGGTGACGCTAGCCTGTTCGCCCGCGCCGGGGGGCTCCTCAGTCCGGACAGGCAGGTACCCGTTGGCAGGGCACTCGGGGTCCGCCGGGCTCTCCTCCTCTTCCTCCTCCCCCTCTCCTGCACCAGGGGATGCCCCCTGCTGGCCGTGCCAGCCCAGTCGCTCCCGCATCAGCTGCTGGAGGCAGAGCAGGGGGATGGGTAGGACAGCCAGGACGATGAGTGAGATCAGCATGGCCAGCGCCCACGGTGGGTACGGCAGCCGCGTCTCCACCGCCTAAGAGGGAGGCTGAGGGTCAGACCTGTTTGTGCATCCCGCCCGCCCTCCATCAGCCCCAGCTCCCCATCCCCAAATCAGCCCCAGGGGCCGTTTGTCCAGGAGTCCCAGCTCCCCCACCCAACCCACCAGGGGGTCTCACCTGTGTCCTGACCCAGGCCTGGTAGGTGGGGGGGTTCAGGCAGATCTGCCCCAGGCTGGCCAGCAGCAGCCCCAGCATAGCCAGCAGGCTGCCATAACGCCACATGTACCCATAGAGCCACCACGGCCGCCAGCCCAGCATGGCCTCCACGTCTGCCAGGAACCTGCAGGGGAGGGAGGGGGGAGGGTCAGCCCAGGGCTCCACCTCCCAAACCCTGGTCCCCTGCTCTCCTCCCAACCCCCTTCCCAACCCTCTCCCTGGTCCCCCACCCAGCCCCTCCCTGGCACAACTTTGCAGATGGCATTGCTAATTAAAAGTTGAGTGGAGGGCAGGGCAGGTGCAGGGCAGCAGCAGGGGCCTTCGAGGAGCCGACAGGGTTCAGTGGAAGCAGAAGGCTTAGGGGAGGGTTGGGGCCCGAGATGAAGAGGGGCGTCCCGTAGAGCCAGACCACATTGCTGCAGGTCCCTGGGGGGTGGGAAGGTACCTGTCAGCCCCATAGATCCAGGCCACAGCCATGGCCTCACAGGCCACAACAGCCACCAGGGGCAGGGTGGCTGAGTAGTCGTCGAACATGGACACAAAGTAGCTGCCGGAGCACTGGATGAAGGGCAGGCCCAGCAGGAAGCCCCCAATGCAACACAACACTGTAGGGCAGAGAGAGAGGTTGGGATCCCAGTGGCCGGCCCCCTGCTCCCCCCCCCCCACACTCCTCCCCATACCAGTGAAGAGGGTGCGCCGGTGCTGCAACTGGGGGTAGTGGTCCAGCAGCGGGGTGAGGATGCCCTGCATGTTTCCCAGCATGGTGCTCAGTCCCAGGTTGAGCAGCATGAGGAAGAAGAGGACGGACCAGAAGGGGGAGGCCGGTAAGAGGGTCATGGCTTCTGTGAAGGTGATGAAGGCCAGGCCGGTGCCCTCCACGCCCTGCGGGGAGACAGAAGCCAGGTCACATGCCAGGCTGGAGCTCCAGGGAACCCTCACCCGGAAACAGCCCCTTCTGGGGTGGGGTGGAGAGGCTGGGTAGACAGGGATGCTGCTCCCCCGGCCCCAGGCACCTTGTTCATCTCGTCCTCCAGCTGGCAGTCAGAGAGCCCATGACCCTGCAGTGCAGCACCCAGCTCGGCAGGCAGTCCCTGGTACCAGGTGCTGTATGAGGCTGGGGACAGCACCGACAGGTTCCCCGGGGGCAGCGCCAGTGTGGGCAGGGCCCCGGTTCTCAGCAGCAGGGACAGCATCTCCATGTTCCTGGGGAAAAGGGGGAAAGTCAGTGCCAGGCATGGCAGGTGAAAGGGGGCCTGCCCCGGCACCACCACTCCCCAGGGACAGGGGCCTCCCCGTGCCAAAGGGGTCTCTGGGGAGTGATCAGAGGGGATCTCCCTATGCCAGAGGGTCTCCAGTGGGGAAATCCAGGGGGTTGCCCTATGCCAGACGTTCCCTGGGGGGGTCTCTCCACACCAGGTGCTCCATGGGGAGAGCTCAGCAGGCCAGGCTCCCCAGGGGCTGTTGGGCGTGGGGAGTCTCCTGGAGGGCGCTCACCTTGCCACACAGGCCCTGGCAACGACAGTGGCCCGGAAGCCCAACACAGCGAAGACGACCAGCGTGGCCAGCAGCGAAGTGATGAAGTTGATGCCGGCCACCAGCAGAGCGTCCGAGTGGCAGTCATTATGTCGTGGATTGTAGCTGGAGTAGGCAATGACGCTGCCGAAGCCCAGGCCCAGCGCGAAGAACACCTGCGTGGCTGCCTGGCGCCAGACCTGCATGTCGCCCCAGACCGCCAGCTGTGCATGGGCAGGTGGGAGTGAGTCCCCACCCTGCCCCAGGGCACAGCCAGCCTGGCCCTGGTGCCCAGGTGGGGGAGGTAGGAGGGGATCCTGGCCCTGGGGCCCCGGGGGGGGGGGGGAAGGTCGGAGGGGATCCTGGCCCTGGGGCCCAGGGTGGGGGGGGAGGTAGGAGAGGATCCTGGCCCTGGGGCCCGGGCGGAGAGAAGGTAATAGGGATCCTGGTGCTTGAGCCCTGGGAGTCAGGAGGGAGGGGAGGGACCCTTGGGTCACTCTCTCACCTGGGGGGTGAACATGATGCGGATCCCGTCAGCCGCCCCATCCAGCAGCAGCCCCCGGACCAGGAAGCAGAACAGCACCACGTAGGGGAAGAGGGAGCTGAAGTACAGCACCTGTGGGGGGAGGGGGCCATGAGGGGGGCTCACACCATTGGGCAGGGGGAAATTGAGGGCTGTTACCCAGCGTCCTCCAACCCCCTCCTCACACACCTGGGGAGGGTTATGAGCTAGTGCCCCCCAAGTCCTGAACCTGACCCCTATGCCCACCCCACAGTCAGACTGGAGGCGAGGGGACTGAGGAGAGAGTTGGGGTGGGGAAGGGTTCAGTGGGAAAGCCGTGCGTTGTAGGGCGGCAGGGAAGGGGAGTGGCACTCACCTTGCCTGAGGACTTGATACCTCGGATCATAGCTCCACAGACCAGGGCCCAGGCGGCCAGCAGGCAAAAGACAAGTGCCAGGTTCAGTCCCCCACTGGTGCTGATCGACTCGGTCACATTCAGCGCCTCCCGGTACCAGAAATAAGTGGTGGGGGAGCTCCGGACACATTCAGGTTCTGCCAATGCACCCAAGCCGGGTGAGAACCAGGCAATACCACCCCTCTCCCACACAGGTCAGAACCAGGCATCACCATCCCTCAACCCTAGCTGGGTCAAAACTGGGCCTGGGAGATGGGCCAGCTGTGGGGGAGGACAGAGTGCAGTGTCGCACTGCCTCCCCCTCCCCGGACGAGTATGGGGTGGAATGGAGGGAGGGTAGCATCCCCCAGTGCCAAGCGAGGGGGGCTGCACTTGTGGGCAAAGGATTGGGGCATGTCCTCTGGACCTACCTGGCTGGCTGTGATTGGTGCCCAGGGGACAGCTCTCCCAGGGCAAGGGGGAGCGGAAGGAGTGACCAAGGTAGAAGAGGCTCCATGCGATGATCACGTTGTAATAGAGAGAAACGAATCCGCAGACCTGGCACGGAAACAGGAGTGAGCCTGGGAAACAGGCCCCTCTGGGGCAGGAGGCTGGATATCTGGGGACCCCTTGCCTGATGCCGAGATGTGGCCCCTCTGAGGTGAGAATATGGGGCCCCCTTGTCTGGTGCAGGACTGCCCCCCCGGGCACACAAGGACTGGAACACGGGTGGAAGAAGGGGAACCATCCTGTCAGTGTCCCTAGCCACAGCGCTATGAGCTTTCCACAGTAGTGCCATCCCCCTCCCCGCCCCCGGCTCACCACACAGCTGGCAAAGCCGATGCCGACCAGGCGGGGGCTGAGGTGCTGCCAGACCCCGATGCTGCCCTGGCGGATGCTCTGTCCAGCCGCCAGCTCCAGGAAGAAGAGTGGGATCCCAATGACCAGGAGCAGCAGGAGGTAGAGGAGGAGGAAGGCTCCTGGGGTGGGGGGAAGAGTAGTTACAGGTCTGAATCTGCCCACAAAAACCCCACCTGAGACTCCTGCCTCCAACCTCCCATCCCCTCCAAGAACCCTGCCCTCCAACTCTCCAGCCTCTCACAACCCGAAACCCCTCCCCAAACCTTTGCTCCCCACAATGTTACCTAGAGCCCTCAGATCCCTTCCTGTCCCCACTCACCTCCCCCATTCTGGTGACACAGGTACGGGAAGCGCCAGACGTTGCCCAGCCCCACGGAGAAGCCGACCTGCGCTAGGATGTACTGGGCCTTACTGCTCCAGGCTGGTCGCGTGGGGGGCTCCTCTGGCAGCCCCCCCAAGCTGGGCTCCCCAGTGTCCTCTGACTCTGGCTTCACTTTCTCCATAGCAGCAGGGACTGGGGCCACACACACACTTGGACATGGGAATAGCCCAAACCTGAACATTTGCTCACACGATGGTTCATGCCAACTCCCCCTGGGAACCACCCACTCACACACACTTCCAGACACAGCCTCCTGCTTCAGCACTGGTCATATGCACACATGTGCGCTGCACACATAACCCCCCCCCACCATGAGTCCCCCCATACACACACATTCATCAGACCCCAGGGCCAAACAAAACTCTGCAAATAAAAAAAAAAAGACACAAGACGACTGATCAAGACAGATGGACACACAGCTTTTCACACATGCAGTTACGCTGCAGGATGCAGGGGCTGCTTATATGGAGTCCCCTCACCTGGTGCGGCAATGCAGCCCATCTGGGATGGAATGCAAGGGCTGAGAATACAGGGTCAGTGCTGCTTGTCCACTTTCCTGCCCCCCGCCCCAGTAAGGTGCCACCTGCCCTCAGCCCAAAGTGCCTTTGAGATGGCCTCCTGTCCCAGCCCCTCCCTGCTATGTGATCAAACATAGGGGCCCTAAACCCAGCCCTTCCTGTTTCCACAATCCACAGGTCCCCAGCCCCAGAAATCTATATGGTCCATATCTCTTGGTGACCCCCACAAAGCATCCTCTGGCCCTGGAAATCTATATGGTCTGTTGGCTTAACTGAGGGATCTGCAACCTGTGGCTCTGGAGCCACTTGAGGCTCTTTGGCTGCCCCCTTGCAGCTCCGACCTCTGCCCCTACAATGGGGGACCATGAGGGACCCCTCAACACCAGGGGACCCTGCAGCAGGCGCCCTGGCCCAGCTCCCCCCCACCTGTAGGCTATACCCGTTGTGGCTCTCAAAACACCTGTTTATGGAAGGAATTTTTTTAAATGGCTCTTCCTATCTTTTGGGTTGCCTACCCCATTCAAATGTATATATAGTTCCCACAAATCATCCTATGGGGCTAGAAATCTATAGGGTGCAGATAGCCAATTCTGCTATAGGGGCTCACACCCAGCCCCCTGGTGCTGGAAAGCTACAGGGACTGCTTCAGATAATCTACTATAGAGTCCCTTCCTCCCTGCCATACCCCACTGCCCACAGCTGCCTCTGCCCATCTGGACAAGGCTCTGGGAGGGCACATGGGATGGATGCTCCTTCCCTCCTGGGTGGGGGGCAGTGCCAGCCCCAGTGAGGGCTCCCATATGTGTGTGTAGGAGAGGAAGGAGGCCCAGGCGGTCTAATTGCTTTGGGACTGGAGGGTGCTGCGAGCTTCGCCATAGCAGTACCCCCAGCCAGGGAGCCCCAGGAACCTGCAGGCCTCTCCCCCAGAATTTCCCAGCACAGGAATGGGAGGATACAGAAGGGGGAGGGGACCCACCATTAGCCCCAAGGAGATGCCACCCGCTCCCAGGATCTTCTGCCAAGATCTACCTCATGGCTGAGTCATAGCCTCAGCCTGGCCCAACCTGCCCCCCAGGCTCTAAGCTGCCCCCTCCACACTTCAAGGGGTGCAGTAGTTGCCCTCCATCCTCAGCTGCAAGCAACACCCCCAAACAGCCCCCACTACTTGCATCAGAGAGGCTGCATCTCCGGCCGGGAGAGCTGGGGTCCCCAGCCCCGAAGAATATGTGGGGTCCAACATACAATAATCTAAACAGTTTTGCTAAATCTTTTGTGCTTTAACCACTACTCCTCCTTCCCCTCCCAGAGCGGGGTGAGAACCCCGGCGTCTTTGCTCCCCCACATCATCAGTTTCAGTTGGGAAGGGTAAGGGGGTTGTACTGAAGTGTAGGCACCGAAAGCAGGGAGCTAAGTGATTGCACGTGGGACCTCCCGAATCCCCAGTTGCCCCCGCTAGTAGCCCCCCACTTCCCGCTCCGCCCCGCCTTTGTGCACCCCCCCGCTCAGCCCCATATGCCTCCCCTCTCCAAGCGGGGATCTCCTACCTGCCTGGCCTGGCCGTGGAGCATGGAGCTGCAGACCGCCAGCGTGGAAAGCAATTGCATCAGCTGGGGCCAGAGCCAGCCCTTTCCCTGGTTAACTCCTTCCGGGACGGGACACACGAGTCAGCACCTAACCGCCGGCTCCTCCCCACCCCGTCCAGTGGCCCCTCCTGGCCGACCTGCCCAGGCAATTCTGGGGCCCCCAAATTTGGAAGGCCAGAGTTCCGGGGCCCCTAAAAATAGAAAAATCCAGCAGAACACATGTTCTGCCCTGCCCTGGCTGCTGGCAGGTCCTGCATGTGTTAGGCAGTGTTTGCTAGTGTGTGACAATAATTGCTAGAGACATAAATGCCATATAAAATTATAAATATTTTTATGGAGCGATAACCGATGCATGTGGTACTGAGAAATGGTTGCAAATGCCTACCTGGGCTGGGGCTCACACATGCACGAAGGGGGCCCAGACAATACGGGAAGGGGTCCGGAGATTAGGAGGGTTCCGGGGCCCTCAAACTATACTTTAACCACTGCCTGCCCCCCCCGCTATATTGTTGCAACCGGCGCTGTTCTAGCCGGAGCCTGCGGAGCAGGAGGGGGCAGGTTCAAGGGGCGATGGGGAGACAGGCAGGGGCGAGCAGAGAGCTCGCTGAAGTCGGGATACTGCGTCGCAAGGTCCTGACCCACATTGTTGCAATGGCTGGTCTAGTCGGGCCCCGACTGCCGGAGGCATTAGAACTGCGGCCCAGACAGTTCCCAGAGGGCTCCCTCTGTTCCCAGCATCGCGTCTGCCCCCCAGCGTCCACCTTCCTCCAGCCACATCCCCGCTGCCCCCCAGTGCGCCCCTTCTTTTCACCCACCACAAGGCGACGCGAATCCACCTTAAACAGATCCACCTTAAACCTGGAGGGGGGAATGGAAATTTGAGGGGGATTATTAATGTTTAACGCCTAGGGGCAGAGCTGGACCAATCAGCTGCGAGCGGAGGCAGTGGCGGCGCAGGGGGGAGGGAACGGGTCCAAGTTTTGAAACTTTGCGGGGGGGGGAGGCAGACAGGCAGATAGACATACCGACAGAGCCGCCTCTGTCTGTCCCCCCCAACTGCTGCTCCTTGGGGGGCTCGATCCCAACACTCAAGGGCCCCCCAGCCCGCCATCTTGGTGAGTGACCCCCACACACGTGGGGATTGGAGCAGTAGGGGCCGACTGTGTGGGGAAGGGTTGGGGAAGGGAGCAGTGGGGGGAAGGGAAGGGAAGGGCTGGGTGAGGGTTTCGGGGAAGAAGGCTCGGGGGGGGGTCGGGGGAGGGAGCAGTGGAGGGTGGGGGTTTGGGGTGCAGAAAGCTGAAGAAAAAAGTTTTCGTGGACGATTATGGGGCTGGGACGGAGAATGGAGGGTCTCGGGGGTGCGAGGCGGTCCTGCCCTCGCGCAGATGTGGGGCACTCGGTGCCCACCTGTGCCAGGGAGTGGGGCGTGCAGAGAGTGAGGTGCCCTTAGCCGGCGTGCGGGGGTGGGGTGAGCAAAGCCATGCCACCGTACCCCCATTGTCACATCCTCCCTCCCCCCTCAACAGCAGCGGGGGCGTTGGGGGGCAGATTCCAGTAGACAGGGGCTGCCCAGCCCAGGAGTGTTTGGAGTGGGGCGGTCCTGGCTATGGGGAGTTTGGAGAAGCGTGCACTAGCTCACCCCATATGTCTGTGTTCGGGCGTCGCTGCTGCCTGGGGTGTGCGGGACCTTGAGCCCCACCACGCCCGGACGCCTGGGTCCGCCTGACGCTACAGAGCTGGGCAGGGTCCAGACGGACGGGAAACCAGGACCAGGTCGGTTCCGAGGGGCCCAGGGGGTGAGGGGTACCGGCAGGGCTGGCCGAGCAGGGGGCCGCGGGTCGGAAATGGGGTGCCACTGAGGGTCACCGGCAGGAGCGGGGGGAGTTGGAAGAGAAGCAGGCGGGGCCCATGTGGTTTCCTGTGTGCTGGGGAGGCCGGCGGAGGATGTGGGGAGAGAGGGAGATGGGGAGGAAGGGAAGTTGCCTTATCAGTCTGAACCAACAGATGCTACTGCAGCTTATCAGCCTCAAGTGGGCCTGGGCCCCATCGGAGCCGTGTCCCGTTGTGACATCAGCCCCGGAACCCTGAGGTCTCCATGGGGCTGGGCAGGCAGCAGCTGAGTCTGCCGCCAGCTGTGGGAGTTCTGGGGGGGCTTTGGGGTCTCTCCGATTTACTATTGCAGACTGAGCACTAACACCCCCATCTCCCCACAGGCCTAGCCATGTCCTCCAAGGGGTGTCTGAGCATCACCAAATATTTCCTCTTCCTCTTCAACCTCCTCTTCTTCGTGAGTGTTGGCGTGGGGGTGTGAGTCTGATGATGGCAGGGGACTGGATTGGATGGGCCCATGGGGCTGATAGGTGGGGCTGGGTGAGCCTGTGGGGCTGATGGGGGAGGTTGCATTGTCACCTGCTGGTCCCATTGCTCCTCCCTAGACGGGCCGGGCCCTAGGGGGGAGGGTGGGGGAGCCTGCAGCTGGGGCCCGGTGGGAGAGGCATCTCTGGATTGGGGCCAGCCACCAACTAGCCCATTAACTCCTCCTGCCACAAGTTGGCCCATCCCCTCACAGCTCCCCACAGTTTTAACCCCTTATTGTCCTGCTTCCCCCAGTTCCTAGGCAGCCTCATTCTCAGCTTTGGCCTCTGGATCCTTTTTGACCAGCAGAGCTTTGCTGCCGTCCTGGGTGAGTGTTGTCTTCCCACATCCCCCACACTCTGCTGTCCCTCATTCCTGATCCACAGCCCCCTACCAGCCCAGCCCCACTGAACTCTACCCACTCCCTTTTCAGGTTCCTCACTGTATGCTCTCAAGGTCTGGTCCTACATCCTGTCAGGAATTGGCATCATCACCATGCTATTGGGTTTTCTCGGATGCCTGGGTTCCCTCAAGGAGGTCAAGTGCATGCTGGGATTTGTAAGTACAGAGGGGAGCCAGGACACCTAGGTCCTATCCCCAGCTTGGCAGGGGAGTGGTGTCTAGTGGTTAGAGCAGAGGGGACTGGGAGCCAGAACTTCTGGGTTCACTGGTGAGGAGTCACTGGGGAGGGAGTGGGGCTGATGTGAGAATTTTTCCTTCCCATGAGCTCAGGGCCTGGTGCAACTTCCCATCATAGCTGGCATCACGTGACTTCCACCAGGAGCAGCCACATCCTGCCAGGGCTGTGCCCCAGTGCACCCCTGGGATGGGAGGGGCCAAGGCATGGTGCCCATCAGGATGGGAGGAGTGTGAAGGGAAAGTGACAAAAGCAGAAGTGCTGCAGCTGTTTCTGGTGGGGGGAATCCCGGGGGCGGGAGTCCCAGCTTGGCTGGGGTGAGAGCAGGTGTTGGTGAAAGGTGATGTTTTTGATGTTAACAGGGGGAGGGTGCCTCGCCCAGCAGAGCTGCAGGGTGTCCCCCCATCAGTTATGGGGGGGGTCCATGTCTGTTGGTCTCTATATGGGGGATGAGGTGAGTGTGGGGGGCAGAGGAGTCAGATGGAGGGCCCCAGAGGCTGAGGATCCACTGACCCACTTTCTCTCCCATCCAGTATTTTGGTTTCCTCCTTCTCCTCTTTGCTGCTCAGATCGCCATTGGGGTCCTGCTGTACACCCAGCGCATCACGGTGAGTGGGGCATGCCGGGCACTGCTGTGGGGAAGCTTGCAGCTTCGGGGTCCTGGCTGGGGGAATGTCACCTCTCATCTCTCTCCCCTCTCAGCTCAGAATCAAGATGGGGGCCTTTGTGCAGGATGTGATCCAGACCTACAAGGATCTGGAACACCCCAGCGATGCGCACGAGAGTTGGGACTTCTTTCAGGAGCAGGTGAGACCCCCCTGAACTTCCCCCGTCTGGTTGGGACCCTTCCTGGGGTACCCAGCAGTGTGCATATCTCCTTACTGCCTACCTCAGTTCAGCCTTACCTGTGCCTGCCGGTCCAGCTCCCTAACCTCCCCACTGCCAGCCCAGGGCAGTCCCCGGCCCTGTCCACTCTGCCTCGGTGGGGCTCTTGCTCAGATTCACAAGAAGCTCCCCTGGGTGTCCCCCTGTTCTATAGGACGCTCACAGAATTCACCCCCTGGTGTGGGAGGGAGGTTGAGTTGCTCAATTTAGGCCCCCTCCAATCACTGCTCACCACATGGCACTTGGACACTGTGCTGCTGACGGCACAGCCTAGTTTTGCTCCCAAAGAGCTGAGATTAAAATCCTGGCCAGCCGCTGGTTGCCACTGAGGGGATCCAGGGCAGATCTGCCCCCGTGGTGAAGAACCTGGAACCGAGCCTGGTGCAAAGCCTGGTTTGTGAGACTAGCCCCGGCATCAGCTGGGCTTCCCCTGGGACATCCTGCTGGATTGTCCTCCCCAGGTCCTGCCTTCCTCCTACTGTATCCATTTGCTGGGGGCAGGCTGGTTGCAGGACACAAATGACAAAATACTTGATTAGATCAGCTTCTACTGGCTGGAAGGGCCAAGCCTGGGTCAACCCACTGGCAGAGCTCGCCACGTCCGTCCTGTCAGGAGAAGCTGATCCAGTCAGAGATCTGCTCATGCCTTTGACATTAGCCAGTGATTTCGCCACCTGCGAGCGAAAGTTTCTGCCAGTCCTGCGCACACTAGCCTGCCGGGGCAAGGGGGAAATGTGTGGCCAAGTTGGATTTGGCATGGTTTCCTATTTGGATGGTTGTCTTGGGCACCTGGCAGCCTCCACTGAGGTTGAAGAACTACTTGCGGGGCTCGCCAGTGGGTCCCTTCTGCAGACCAATCTCCCCTGTCTCTCTCCTGTCCTGGTCCTGACCTGGCTACAAGACACCAGCCTTTGGACCCAATGCACAGGATTCAGTTGGCTCCAATGCACTCTGTCTCTCTCTCTGCGGTTCCCTGCAGACCCTGCGGGTGGCTGGAGCTGGGTCCCAGTGCCCATGGCTGAATTCCCCGGCCACAGACCTTGCCTGGCTGCAGGATGACAGCCAGAGACAGAGATTGAGCTGTGGTCACGCCTGGCCGCCCCAGCACTGTGAACGCTGGGATCGATGCCATTTCTGATTCCATCTCCCCATCTTTGACTCCTTTGTTCTCCTCTCCCAGCTCCCTTTGTTCTCCAGGTACAAGGGTGGGGAGGTGGCTGGGTCTGGTGGTTGCTCTGGACCCTCTTGGATTCTGGGTCGATTTCAGCCAGCACTTCAGTGGCTCAGTCATTCCCACAGGCAGTGGGTGCCGTACCCTACTCCCACGCCATACAAGGGGCAGTGTTAACTCTTTCTCAGCCGCAGGATAGCAATGCACTATATGGTGGAATTGAGGCCTGCCTAGGCAGCACAAAAACGTTGCTGACAACATGATGCTGCTTCAGTCTGGCCTCCTGGGGCCATCTCACAATCCCAGCAATTTCCTGATTGTGGGGACTGCCCCACGGGCTGCCCTTCCATGTCCAGCTATGTAGCTATCAGATCCAGGAGGGTGTGTGAGCCCCCTCATGCTTCTTCTGGTTGGGATCATGGTCCCTGGGTCACATATGTCCCGCTCTTCTCTCCCATCTCCTGACAGTTCCAGTGCTGTGGCTGGAGCTCCTACGAGGACTGGCACCAGAACCCCATTGTGGCTAACTCCTCCAACGAACTGTACCCCTGCTCCTGTCTCAATGGCTCTGAATCCAGCACCAATGCCACCCAGGCCCCAGCCATGCAGAAAACCACCAGGTTCTGCATCACCCATGGGAATTGGCTGGTCTACAGAGAGGTGAGTGCTGCCTGTTCACAGCCCCAAGACCCCTAGCTGGAATGTAGCTGCAAGAAAGACTGCAGTCACAAGATTTCCATCTGGAACACTGCTGCAGGGAAGCTCACAGCAGCTTTGCAGAAGGGGGTGGATGAGGGAAGGGAGAGGATTTTGTAGCAGGTGCCTGTGTTCTGATTCTGCCCTCTCTCTGCTATCATCCAATCAGAGCTGCGAAGGCAGTGTCCAGACCTGGCTGGCCAATAACATCATCACTGTTGTGGGCATCTGCCTGGGCATTGCCTTGATGGAGGTAAAGGGCCTGAGGAATGCGGGTGAGGTTGGAGATCCGGTTGTGCTGTGGGAAGACGAGAGGCGGCACCAGGAGGCGCTGTGGGGTGCTGGCTGTGGGGTTGATTCCTGGCTGAGTTTATGGGGAGGAATGTGAGATTCCCCCCCACCCCGTATGACTCAGTTCATGCAGCTGCTGTGCCTGGCCCTGGCCAGCAGCCTGGAGAGCTGGAGACTCACCAGTGGCTCCCAGGAGATCCTGTTTTTCCCCAGCAGGTGGCACTAGTGTGTGCTCGTGGGTGCAGTGCACCGCAGCACGGGTTGGGCATGTCTGCACACACGTGGTGGTCTGCATGTGTGTATGCCCACCCTGTGTTTCCATGTGTGTTGGTGTGTGCATGTGAGGGGCTAGAAGTCCACGTGTTTCCACGTGCATCGGGGGATGTATTTGATGGGCTCGTGCCCGTGTTTCCAGGTGTGTCAGGGTATGCGTGGCCTGTGCTTGTCAGACCGTGTGTCCCTGCACCTCTGTGTTACCACAGCCACGTGTTACGTCCAGGTGCTCACACACATCGGTGTGCGCCCTCGGCCACCCCCGTCCCAGACTGCATGCACCTTTCCTTGCCTGGCCGTGTCTCTGCCCCCCAACCCAGCCATGACTCTGCCCCACACTGACCCCGTTAACCCTTTCCCTCCTGCCACAGTAACTCTCCCCAGCCCAGCTCTTCAGGGGTGGCTAAGGGTAGCAGTGGGATGTTTGGTGTCAGAAGTGGAATACCTCCGGTAACACTCTCTCTCTCTCTCTCTCTCTCTCTCTCTCCCCCCAGCTCTGTCTCATGATGTTATCGATGTTTCTGTTTAGAAACATGGGCCAGAACTATGACAAGTTGACCCGCTACTCCTAGGGAGCCTCTCCCATGCCTGCCACAGGGGGCAGAGGGAGAGCAGATGGCTGAAGCGGCTTTATTTCCATATCTGTCCAAGTGTTCTTGGCAGAGGGCAGGGCCCCTGTTCTATTCCCTCCAACCCAGCTTGCCCCCCGGCCTGAGCTGAGCTCACCCTTTGGGGCAGTGGCTTAGGGATGGGGCAATTCTTTTGTTCTTTGTGTATACATTAGTGGGGTTTGCTGCAGTGTGGGAGAGGGTAGGGAGGGGAACTGCAGGGTGGGGGGAATAGGGAGGGGTCTGGTAGGCGTGAGGAGAGAATCAAGTAGTGGGGGAAGTGGGAGATGGGATTTGTGAATATTTTTGTGTACTATTGAATGTCCATG
Source organism: Pelusios castaneus (assembly GCA_007922175.1). Classification (NCBI taxonomy): domain Eukaryota; kingdom Metazoa; phylum Chordata; order Testudines; family Pelomedusidae; genus Pelusios; species Pelusios castaneus. The sequence goes on along the minus strand of ML685943.1, from coordinate 577,953 downwards.
GAGGGGGCAGATATAGGGAGGGAGAGTGGGGAAGAGGGGGATGCTGGTCCTTTCAACCCCCAGCACAGGGTCCTGGACTGAGACATGAGAGGGCCATTCTCTGAGTCCCCTGCCCCATCTCTCCATCCTCCAGGCATTTGCAACTTTTGTAAAATCCAGTTTGTAAATAAAATAAAAGAGAGGGGGTCCCCTCTGAACCTGGAAAAATTGGTCAGTTATGTTATTATCAAGGGATGTTCAGAGCAAATTAGCAAGTGGGAGAACCTACTGTGAATGCTGCCCCCAAGTAGACCAATACCCCCACATACATAGGCAGGCGGTGGGAGAGGTATGGTAGTAGAGGAAGCACAAGCTGGGAGGCAGCGATGGGTTTTTGTATCCTCAGCCCCTTCGCCAGACCCCAGAGGTCCCCGTATAGACAGACCTGGCTCTCGAGCCTTTATGTGAGTGTGTTGCTCTCTCGGCAGATTTCGGCTGGCCAGGGCTGGATTCTCCTGGGTTGCTGCTGGCTAGGGTGACCAGAAAGAAAGCGTGAAAAATTGGGACAGGGTGGGGGTAACAGGCACCAATATAACAAAAAGCCCTGGATTTGGGACTGTCCCTGTAGAATCAGGATATCTGGTCACCCTGCAGGTGGTCAACATCAGTTTTGCAGCACACACAAACCCCCGGGGAAAACCCTGCTGGTGTGAAGTGGTGAGATTTTCACCCTGGATTGTGCTGCTGGTGCAGGCAGGAGAGATTGGCATTGGGCTGTTCCTGCCACATGCACCATCCGCCACACAGCGCTGATGACCTGTGTTGGAGAGTGACAAAGCAGGAACCTTTGGAAGCTGCACAGCTGCGGTTGTTCACCCATTTCCCACCCGGATCCTATCTGTGCAAGTTATTTAAACAGCTTTCCCTCACCACCACCCTGTGTGGCAGGGCACGGCCAACCTCCTTGCTGAACAGCTGGGGAAACTGAGGCACAGAGGAAATTGCTCTATGTCCCAGTCACGGCACTCTAGCCACTGGGGCTGCAGAAGTGGCAGCTTTGTGCACTGCCCAAGCCTCCATCTTACCCAGCTGCTGACACAGCAGTGGGAGGCCATAGGTTTCGCCTGACGAGCACTAAGGGGTGATGTGACAAGGCCCTTCATGCCAGCCCTGGGCCTGGGGCCCTTCGCTGGCCCGTGGCCGGTTCTGGAATCGGAACCACGTTCAAATCAGTGCCGGGTGAAACAGACCAGTACAGGTGGCTGGTCCGTGGGGGGGATGGATGCTGGGCAGGGAGTGGGGGGCAAGGCAGGTTGCGGGGGAGATTGGGAGCACTGAAGGATGAGGGTAGTTTGGGGTGGAGGAAAGGGAAAACTGGAGGTTGCAGGGGTCACAGCAGGGTGAGGATTTCATAGGGCAAAGAGGGAATATGCTGGGGTAATTATTTGGGGAGGGCTGGTCAAAGATGGGCAGCTACGGAGAAAAAAGATGCAGGGGGAGAGAAAATGGTGTATGTGGGGGTGGAAGGAGGGAGGACTAATGGGGTGAAGGGGAGGAGAAAGGAACAGGTGGGTAGGAGGATGGGAATGGAGGAGGGTGCAGGTGTGGGGAGGGATGGATGGAGGAGGGGTTGTGGGGGGTGGAGGAGGAGGCTGGTATGCAGGGACAGGGGCCGTTTGTGGAGGTGGTAGTGGAGAGCGGAGCAGGGGTGCAGGGCTCAGCAAGGACGGGAACAGTCCAGGAGGAAGGGGCTGGGGCAGAGCGGGTCCCCAGCCCACCAGCTCCATCATCCCACAGATCTGCACAGACGCTGCTGGACGAGACAGGACGGCACGGGCACAATGCGGGCATGGTGGCTGCTGCTCTGTGCCCTGGGTGTGCTGCTGGACGGGGCCAGCGGCTCCCTCCTGCCTCTCGCTGCCCGCCGTCTACTGGGCCACTTCCACCACCTGCTGGGGCGCAACTGGGTAAGCTGCCTTCAACACATGGGACCTCCCCACACCTCCACCTTGCCCCAGTGATGCTCTGGGACTCCCACTCAATCTTGGGGACCACCCCTCCCTATTCCCAGGTGCCCCCACTCAACACCACCCTACCCCAAGGACTCCCCACCCACCTCTACTCCAGCACCCCCATACTGCATCACCCACCTATTCCTCATCCCTGTCTCCCCCGCTGCCCGTTTGCCCCATGCACATCACGTCTGTATTTCCCATCCTTTGAATGCACACTTTGCTTCTGCTCTGTCCATCCCACCCACCCCTGCCTCGCTATTGCCCCACACCCCCCATTTCCCCTGGAGGGTGGGGGATAGGGGTGGTGGTGGGCAGGAGACAGGAGTTGTATATTGTGTCTGATTCTCTTGAGTGTTTGTGCCATTCTCGGGATGTATGTTTCTATTTCCTGGTGCTGGGAGCCAGGACTCCTGGGTTCCATCTCCTGCATTGGGAGGGGCGTGGGGTCTATTGGTTAGAGTGGGGGGACTAGGAGCCAGGAGGGGGCATACAACTCCCAGGACTCAGTTGCTGTGGGTTGTTGCAGGCGGAGTTGAGGAAGGAGGAGGCCCCTGTTGATTTCAGCAAGCTTCCTCCCAACTACCACACGGAGGAGAAGGAGCAGCGCAGGGTGGGGAATGCCACAGTGCACAGACGCCACGAGATCAAGAAGGTGAGTGGGAGCAGGGATGTGGTGGTGGGCCTCCTGTCCGCTGGCGTTCTCCCTGCTTTGCCTGGATTAAAAGGGATCCATGCCCCTATCCCTGGGACTGGAAATATCGGTATGGACCTTCACCTTGTAACAACTGCCCTTCTCCCCCCGCAATCCTAGCTCCCTCGCTGGAGTGGGGTTGTAGTAATGTACTCCCCAGGGCACGCAGGGGCAGATCGGGGCGTGGCTGCATGCCCTGCACTATGGCTATTGGGGATGGACTGAGGCACCCTGGACTGGGGCTATTTTCCTGTGTGCCCCAGGCCCAAGGTCAGGGTACCTGCACTATGGTTAAGGTACCTTCCCCAACCCCCTACCTTGGGCTGAGCCAGTCCTCTTCCGGTTCAGGTGACAGACAACGAGACGGGTGCGACGCTGTTCTTTGAGAGGACAGTGACCTCCGTCGAACAGGGGGAGCGAGGCCTGGTGGAGAAATGGAGGGTGAGTGCAGAGGGGCTGGGACAGGCAGACACACTGAGCGGCCCTGCTTGAGCTCACAGCCAGCATTAATTTTCTAGGCTAGAGCAGCTACAGGGGAGAACGTACGCCCAGAGTGACCCCACTGAGGTTCACCTCTAGGGACTCCCGGAAAGACACTCACAACCCAGAATGCAACAGTCTCCTGGGTGCTCTCCCCAGCTCTGCCAGTTACTTTACACAACACGCCCCCACATCTCCATGGGAAGCCCTCGCCCTCCCTGGCCAGCTCCCTTAACACAAGTCTGTCTCCTGATTCCCTGGTGCCTGCAGTCTTTGGCGCTCTTGGTAGTCTCCCTCACAGCCACCTTGTGTTTGTATCTCCTAGCAAACACGGGGGGCGGGGCTGCAGAGAGGTGGGGAAAGAAGAGTCAGTGGCAGAGATATACCAGCCCCAGCTGGGAACCCACCAGGTCCACCTCTTGGTCTCCCCGATCCCATCCACCAGACCTTCAGAGCCAGGTTCCAGGCCAGGGGACAGTGCAGCAGGCCAGAGGAGACTGGCCCACGGCTATTAACCTCTCTGCAGGAGCTCTAGGGCCCCAGCTCACCATTGCTGTCATCATCACTAGCTCCCTTGTATGGAAGGGGAAACTGAGGCATAGAGAAAGGAAGGGACTACCCATGCCCAAAGGGCACTCAGAGAGACAGTGACACAATTGGAAACAGAACCCAGGTGTCCTGGCTCCCAGCCCCCCTGCTCTAACCCACTAGACCCCCCACCCCCCAGAGCTGGGGTTAGGACCCAGGAGTCCCAACTCCTGCTGTTCTAACCGCTCATCCTTCTCCCTCCACGAGCATCTCCTCACCAGCACGGTCCCAGGTACATTGTCAGAGGTTCTCCATTCTCCTGTGTCTCTTCCAGGGAAACCGGATCAAGTCTAGTGAGGAAGGAGCAGGCAGCAGAGCGGAAGCAGAGCCTGTCCTGGGGAGACGCATCCTGCCAATCCCCCATCCCAGACTGGCTTTCCTCATCATCCACTTACCACGCAGAGCCAGGTCCGGGGAGGCCTCTGATGATGGCTGGCCGGATGGCGTGTCACTTAGTGACAGGAGGCACAGGCTTTTAGCCATCCGGGATGGGCTGATGGAAGCTCCCCGCCCTCTGAAGAAGGCTCCCCCCATTACCCTGGCCCAGCGCAGAGCTGTAGGGCAGAGGCCCCATTTTCTCTTCTTCTTCAGGAAGCTGTAGCAAACAAAGAACGAGTCGTGTGGGTGATGGGGGGGTTATGTCACCTCCAGGAGGTCTGAGCTGCACTGGTGGATCTGTGTATAAAGTCCTGCTCCTTGGTTTTCCTTCAATAAAAGTTACCCCTCCGGTGGGGGGAGATTGAAGAAATGAAATGCCCAGCTCAGCTGGTTTTAGGGAGGGCTGTAGGAATCACCCCTCTAGACCTGTCCAGGACTCAAGGCCCCAGCTGTCATGTAGACATGGAACAAAAACAGGGTGCAGCCTACCCAAAGAGTTTACCCTGGCCAATCCACTCATCTCTTGGCTTCAAGAATGAGTTCCAGGCTAATGGTGGATTTTCTCTGCTCAATTCTCTGTTCAATTTAGCTAAAGTGATTCAAGATCAGAAGACAAGATGGCACAGTTCCTGAGATAACTGCATCTCTAACCCATGAGGGTGCCCCAGTCTGGTTTCAGGCCTCCAGCTGTCCCCCTTCTTGGACAGGCACCTGTGGTACTTTCCCACCAAAGCGGGGTTCAGGCTGTGATGCTCAGTAGATCTGACATTAGCAGGGCACCTGCAGTCTTGTTCTCTCCAAGATAACCAGTGAGCAGCCCGCGTCGTAAAGTGAAGTACCATTTGTGCAGAACAAAAGCATTGCAGAGAAAACAAAGCTAACAGATATACAGCTTCTATGCAAGCTTTGCTTAGCCAGGGACACCTGTCTTCTACACGGGCGGGTTTGAAAGGTGCTTTGGGACTACTGTTCTGGTCTCATGGGGGATCAAAGTGACCAGTTGACCTTCTTCATCCCATATGCAGCTGACTGTAGCCTCTGTAGTGGCTGCCCTTGGGTTCTTCTCCCAGTTGCTTTCCAGTGCTCTTCACCTGAGAGATTTTCCAGCCCCCTTGAGTTGTCACCTGTCACTGAATCTCCTCCTAAGGGGGGCGGGGGAGTTGTCTACAGGACAGCCTCAGCCAGTCAGGGGTATGAAGAAAGGTGATCATGACAGTGTGGCTGTGCCAGCAGAAGCCCCCCAGCATAAACACAGTTGTGCTGGCAAATTTACACTTGTTTCACTCAGTAGGGCTGGAATAATATACCCCTGTAAAAGGGCAGCTTTGCTGGTGTAGTTGACATATATACCAGTAAAACACTCCTCGTGTAGATTTGGCCTGTTTGTACTAGATCCTTTTAAGGACTAAGTGACCAGAAGGACACTCAGTGGGATGTATCCCAGCTGGTGGCCATTGGCAGTAGCTCCACTGGATCCCCGCTGGTGTAAATGACTGTGGCTCCAGTGGTGTCAATGAACCAGGTGCTCGGACAGTATAAATCAGCCTAACTGTATATAAACAGCTACTGCACTCCACCTGAAAGACAGCTGTATCAGTCCCTGGTGATGGATCCCTGTACAAACAGCCCATACCGCACTTTCAGATCATTCAGGACTATCCCTGCACCCACACATTTTGTGACCTGCTGTGGGAAGTTGTGTTGGGAGTGGAGAGGAATCTCAGGTTATTTAAACAATGCAGGTGTCCTCTAGTGCTCAGATGCCTGTGGCAGGGCAGAATTCTTCATCCAAGTGGCAGCAGGATTGGGTAACTTAGCATGGGGGCATGTCAGTGATGGAGATGAGGAAGCTGCTTAGATTATCAGGTCTCCACTGGATCAACTGAGCTTTTGTGAACACTGTGCAGTTGGAACCAGCTTCTCAGATAACCTTGGGCATTTGAGTTCTGCTCAGCTCTGCAGGATATTCCCTGTGGTACTGGCTGACAAATTATTTTATTGGGTGTCTGACCCCCAACCGAGATCTGGGCCCTCATTGTGCCAGATGCTGCCTAGACACACCATAGGAAGACAGTCCCCAAATTAAAGAGCTTAATATCTCTCTAGATAAAGCAAACTTGTTATCCTCATGTTACAGATTCATTGATTAAGGTCAGTATAATACTGAGGGCGACAGATTTCCAGTCGTTTTGCTGCAAATCAACCTCAACTATTTGACTGAAATTAAACACACAGCAGATTCATATTAACTCCAAGGCAATGGCCTCTTGGTTCATGCAGTGATTGTGAGTTTATTTCTTCAGAGGGCTTGACTCCTGTTTCATTCAGCAATCTATATAAAATCCTGGGCTGCTCTAAGAAATCTGCACACCATCCTACCACATCTAGCTCTTTTTGGGGCCTATATTGACATTTTTCTTTTTTTCAGTGACAGTTCTACTGTAAAGTGGTGTGTGTGTGCAATTAGATTGTGGACGCATGTCAGAGATCAGATTGTATGTGTATGTGTGAGGAAAAGGGACTGTATGTGGGTTTTGTGTGTGTGTGTGAGAGAGAGAGAGAATCTTGCAGAAGATCTGTAGTCAAGGCTGTATTTCAGGAGTTCTAGTTATGTTACGTGTGCAGTTGTGGTTGGATTCATTATGCTGCTATTTCTGCCTGCCGCCTGCTCAGATCCACTAAGAGTTTTTGTGGGGTGTGGGGCGGGTATGACACATAAAGAGGAAATGCTGATGCTCACTAGAGAATCCAAAGCACTTTTTGCTAGAGTAACTTGAGGCTCCTGGTGCAATTTCCGCTGTGGGAAATTCTCTTATCACTATTGCACCAAAAGTGCGCATTTTAATCTCCACTTCCTGTTCTAAACCTCTGTGTTCTGCCATGATTAGTATCATCCTCAGCTCACACTAGATCAGAGAAGTGACCCAACTCTTGATCGCTGAGTGAGAGTCTCAGCCAAGATCTGAAGACTGAGTTGCTCATATTACAAAAACTATTGTTAATCTGCCACCTGGCTCTGTTTGAAAAACACCCCCCACCCAACACACACATTTAGAAGAGGTGTGAAATGTATCAGTGAAGGGACAGCTCTTGTCTGTGGAACTATGTCAGGTGCAAAGGTCTTCAGAGGTTACAGACCTCCATGCCTATTATGCACCTCGAGATCCCATGCTCTCTGTTCTTCCAGGTCTAGGCCGAGGTCATACACATTGCACCCTCTCTGCCCCCATGTAGATAAGGTTGGTCCCATAATCCTGAGAAAAACACCCCATTTTGCAGCTGGTTTCCATTGAGGTGTGCCCCTGGAAAGCAGGGAAGCAGGTGTGGATTGCATGGCCTCCTGGGCCCAAAGCTGTCCTCTTTCAGTATTTTCTGTGTCATACTACATATGGTATTTTTGTGTGTGTGTGTGTGGGGGGGGATGGATTAATTTTACAAGGGAAAGCATTATGGGGTGGATGGGCTGCCATGTGGTCAGGAATCATGATGGCACCCCTTGCTATTTATGGCCCATCATATGTGATGTTTATTTCCTGTCTGTAGAATGAATCAGCTTTTGTTCTCTTGTGGGAAGGGAGGGTTGGCTTTCATTTGTGGGGGGCCGCCCATGGGGTATAAGGTCATGATGCCACAGCAACCTCAAATTGTACATCCTGTGGATCACAGTATAGTGTGTTGACTTCATTTATGTGAGGGAAATAGATCCCTTTTAGTTTGGGGGGAACTGTTCATTTGGGGTGTCCATGGATAGGTCACCGGCATAACAGCTCCCTGCCCTTCATGGCCCATTTGTTTTATGTGGATTCAAGGAATTAATTAACCTTATTTTGGGGGGAGACCTGAATTTCGAGGGAGGCCATTTGTGAGATTTGAAGGGGTCATTTTTTTGCTTTGTCCTCACCCTAAATTGCTGTTGTGGTCCTGCAGGTAGTCCCCCAACCCCTTAAAGGAGAAAGCCCCCTCCCAATATGGGTGAAATAAACATTTTTTTATGTGGCAGGGTGGCCTCCTGGGTAGATCCTCAGGAGCTCTTTCTAGCTTGTTTGAACCGGACAACGCGCTTTGCAGCTCTGTGCCTCAGTTTCCCTCCGTCTGAGGGGGTCACGATACTGCTCATTGGAAACGTGCTTTGAGAGCCAGCAGCAGTGCACCAGGCTGGGTCTGAGCTCAGACCTTCCCATGGCGGGGAGGCTGCCTGGCCTGTGGGGGCCCCGTGGGGCTGATTGCCGCCTGGGGACCTGTGCGGGGTCACTTTGGGGAGCCCCTCACAGTGGGGCGCAGCGCTTCACCCGTCTATTTAATGTGGGGTGATTAACCTGCTTAATGGCGGCCCCCATCCTCCCACTCCCCGCCCCCAGGGGCCGCTGAGTCCCGCCCAACGCGCCGACGGGGCTCGAGCAGTGACGGTTACTCCTGACCCCAACCGCCGCCCAGCCCCATGTTTGAATTTTCCCGCCTTTTTTGCGGGGGGCCTTGTTCGGGAGCGCCGGCCCCGCCCCTCCCCCGCTGGCTGCCGTCCTGCGTGTCCCGCAGCCCCAGGGCAGTGGGTCCCTTCTTCCACGGGGTGAGGGGGGCATGAGGAGAAGATGCCCCACCCTCCTAATATGGGGAGGGGGATAAATGTCGGGGTAACTTTAAATACCCCCCAATAAACCCACAAGGAGCCTCAACAGCCCCTCCTCAGCCCCCCAGACACCTTCTGGGGTCCAGGCCCCCTCCTTCAGTGAGCCCTCCTGCCCCGCCAGAGATGTGGGGACCGGATCCCCATCTTGCCTCTCCCCACAGTCACATCAGCCCCAGGGAACGCCACAGACCAGCTGCCCCCCCGACCCACCCACAATCTGCCTAACCCCAAATCCCTCCTTTTCTCCAATGGTCACGTGAACCCCGGGCCACAGACCAGCTGAACTGCCCCACATAATCCACCCAACCCCAAACACTCCCCTAAAATACACCAGTCAATTGCACCCCTACCCGTAGACAAACAGGTCAGCCCCAAAGACATCAGCCCCTATAAAGAACAATTTAAAAGGCCTAACTCTTCACCAGCACCTTTCAGCTGTAGGGGTCTCTTTACAAAAGAGGTCGGTATTAGTCCCATGTGGGGAAACTGAGGCACAAGGCGAGGCAGGGACCTGTTCTAGGTCACCCAGCAGGACAGTGACCAAGTCCAAATAAAACCCATTCGTGCTAAATAAATATGATATTCCCCTAAATATACACTGTGTAGGCCAGACACCTCAGGTAACCCTCTTCCCCAGTGGTCACCATGTGCCGTTTCACACCATTTTTACAGACTTTTGCGGGCTGCCCTGAGTTCAGGGCCCTGATACAGTTGTCTCCCCTTCCCCCCCTTTCAGCACCACTACCAAATGCCCACCTTCACCCCCTCAAGGTAGCGTGGACAGCTCCACAGATAACCCTACAAATAAGCTTTAAAAGGGCATGAGGGGTGTCTTCAAAGCCCTGACCATTACACTGCCCTCCCTCTGCTCCTCTGTCTGATGGACACCCAAGATGATTAGACAAGACAGTTTCTATTCTGGGCACGGGTGGGGATCCCCTGAGACCTCTTCCAAAAGCTAACATGGTTTGGGGCTAAATTCCAATAAGCTAAGCTAGCTCCTAGATTCCTTGCAGGGTAATCATGGGGCCTGGCTGGATTGGTGTAAATACAGCAATTCAGCGGCTACCCCTGTATAGTCCCTCAATCCTAGGGAGTCTCTAGTCACCAGGTCTAGCCTCTCTTCTTGTGGTTTAATTAAATCAATCAATCTGCTGCAGTTTAATCAAGTCTCACTTGATCCCAACAGATGCTTTGGAGGGGAGGGCTTCGCGCCCAGAGGCGGCCTTAGGCCATCAGGGGCCCTAGGCAAAGGCCCATTGTGGGGCCCCTATAGGATCCCTGCTGGTGCCCTGAAACAGCCCCCCACCCCCAACTCCCTGCCAGAGACCCCAGCCCCCCCCACAGTCCTGGCTTCCTGTGGCCAGCCCTGGCATGCCCCTGGGGACTCCCAAGCCCCCTGTGGCCCCAGCTCCCCATGACCAGCTCTCCCCCCCACGGCTCCAGCAGCCTGCCATGGGCCCCAAACCCTCCCAGCACTCCACTGCTGTCCCCAGACCCTGCTCCACGCCACGTACCCTGCAGGGTGGGAGGCAGACGTGGCTTTTGGGGTAGGTGAAGAGGCCCCTTACTGCTTGGGGCCCTAGGTGTGTGCCTGCTTCGCCTACTCCAAAACTGCCTCTGTTCACACCTTTATGTTTTATTGCAGGGCCTGCTAAGGAAACAGGAGATATGGCCTCAGGAGACACCCTTTCCCCACAGGGGGACACTTCCCCCTGGATCTTGGGTGAAATCAGCTGCTGTGGAACTACAGATCAGCTGGTGACTATGGAGACCGTATCTCACAATCCTGCAGCAGTTGCAGAATTGCCCATGATCCAGTCATCAGAGAGTATGTAACACCATTTATGGGATCGGTCTATCTATTATAAATATGGCCCCCATTACTGCAGTAGCTGAGCACCTCATGCTACCTCTATGAGTTGAAGAAGTGGCACCCAAGGGAGTTCTTATATGCTTTGCTGAATCAGGGCCTATGTTTCTAATACACTTGGTTACAAATACAGTCTTGAAAAATTTCAAAGGGGGAGCCATGTTAATTCAACAAAACAAACAAGGAGCCTGGTGTCACTTTTAAAGACTTAACACATTTATTTATCACATCAGCTTTCATGGGAGAAAATCTTCATCTCACAATGTGAGATTTTCTCCCATGAAAACTTATGCAATAAATAAATTTGTTAGTCTTTAAAAGTGCCACCAGAATCCTTATTAGTCTTGGGAAATGTGACCCAATTGTGACCTGTATCAGTTTGGTCTGCCTGAGTCTGCAGACAGTTAAAAGCTATAGCTCTGAGAGATGAGATTCACCCCATTTATCCAAATGGATTGTTGGCATTGGGACCGAAGGATGACAGATTTACCATCAATGCTGTTAACTTGCCCAAGGTAAAACAAGAAGATGGTTAGAACCCAGGTGTCCAGAATTCCTAGCCTGGTGCTCTGCTTGCTAGACAATGCTGCCTCCCAGGTTAGGTCTGATTCTGCAATCAGAAAAGGACAGGAGCCTCAGTGGTGCAGACTGGATTTTAGGATCAAGGCCTTTATCTGTGAGCTCAAGTATGTGCTTGCTATAGGGCGAAGGGGAAGGTGAGGAGCACATTTGCTATGATGCTGGAAGGGTTAATGGAAAGCACTCTGTACCTAGACTAGCACTAAGTGCTATGATCAAACTCCAGAGGGACTCTTCTGAAAAGCTTTTAAAGAACACTGCTACTGTCTTCGTAGGGTTGATAGGGCACAGCCTGGGTTTTACTTGAATTGAGGTAAGTCACAGAGGTTGATGAATCATCTTTCTGTCCCACACAGCTGCCTCACACCATTCCACTCACAGGAGTTTGCTTTATATGAATGCTGACTTGGTTGTTCCAGTTTGTTAGGGTAAGAGATCAAAGAGCTCTTGGGTACCGCAGAGATTGCTACGTAATAGATATATGGGGTTGGGGGAGTGTCTGGGGATGGAAAGATACACACTATGGCTATGCATTATGAACCTTTGTGAACTCAGTTTTCTGTCTCATGTCCTTTGATTGGATCTGTCAGGCCAAGTTCTGCTCTCAGTTATTTCAACATAAAACCGAAGTAACTCAATTTAAGTCCAAGGAATTAGTCCTGGTATAAGTGGAATTTGGTCTGTTGATGTCCCTTGGCACAATCATGGAATTTTTGCAAGGTGTTTGTGGATCATGGCATCTGAAAAGCTAGTGCAGGGAAAGAGCCTATAGCATTAGATGCCTGGGAGACCATTCCCCACCTTCCTACCCCCTCAGACAGATCAGAATTGTTCCTTATAATATAATCACAAAGGCCATATCCAGGCAAGTTGTCCCCTTTCCCATAGTACGGTAGTGGATCATAGGGTAGTCCAAAAGGGTGAGTTTACTTGTGGATAATTAGGTCTGGGACATGCAGTTCTTAGGAAACAGCCAGTCAATGTGCAACAGCTCACAGTATGTTAGAAACTGTTAGAAAAGGGATTGATAGTAAAAGAGAAAATATCAGAATGCCACTATATAAATCCATGGCATGCTCACACATCAAATGCTGTGTGCAGTTCTGGTCATCTCATCTCAAAGCAAGATGTATTTGATTTGGAAAAGGTGTAGAAAAGGGCAACAAAAATGATATGGGGTATGGAACAGCTTGCATATGAGGAGACTTTCAAAAAACTGTGACCGTTCAGCTTGGAAAAGAGAAGACTGAAGGGGAATACAATAGAGGTTTGTTATATGAACGGTGTGGAGAAAGTGAATAAGGAAGTGTTATTTATCTGATCACACGAACCAGAGATCACCCAATGAAATTAATAGGCAGCAGGTTTAAAAGTAACATAAGGAAGTACTTCTTCACATAACGCACAGTCAGCCTGTGGAACTTGTTGCCAGGAGATGTTGGTGAAGGGCAAACTATAACTGGGATCAAAAAAGAATTGGATAAGTTCATAGAGGATAGGTCCATCAGTAGCTGTTAGCTAACATAATCAGGGATGCAACCCCGTATTTTAGGTGTCTGTAAAACTCTGACTGCCAGAAGGTGGGACTGGATGACGGAGGTTGGATCATTCCCCAACTGCCCTGTTCTGTTCATTCCCCCTGATGCATCTGGCACTGGCCACTGTCAAATCCAGGTTACTGGGCTAGATGGACTGTCGGGCTGCCAGCATGGCCATTCTTATGTTCTTAGCCTGTAAGTGTGACGTCTCTCCTCTTCTTCCTTCCTAGTGTCATGGGAAAGTGCTGCCATCAGCAGCAAGAGCCAATGCTCTGAGGAGCATGTACTGACCTGCACGTTTGAAGCCTGTGACTTGGAACAAAGAGGTAGAGAGCTTTCTACTGTCATCTGGAAATGCACAGACCTGGCAGAGTTCCAGCCACTTTAGTGCTGCTGGAAAATGAAGTGTACATTAGATATGAAGGCTCCTTTCAGGAAAGAATCAGCCAGAGATTGTTCAGATGCAGATCCCATCCTCTACCCTCCCATTCTCAAAACCTTTGAACAAACCATTCTGCTGCCTAATGTCATGTATCTGGGATCTACCACTCTCCTAGGAGTTAATGAACAAGGCTTAGCTGATATAAGAGGACAGCAAGCTGCTTGGTCAACTTCAGAGTAAGTCATTCCTTAGTTGGGGTTAGACTGCTATAAAGAAGGGACATAGATACCGTGCAGCTGCAGCAGAGATGAACCCACATGTTAAGTAGAGGCTACATTGACCTCAGTGGGTCACTTTGAAAACAAAGCCACTTTACTTAGATGTCTTGATGTGGATTTAGGCATGTGTCTAATGCCCAACTCCATACAGTTACACAGGGATACCAGAAACTCAGGGCCAGACCGTGAAAGTTTTTAGGTGCATAACTTCCACTGATTTCACTGATCTGATCTCCAAACTGCCAGGCCATCTCTGTAATCACAAGGCCAAACTTCCATCTCTAGCAATGAACGTGGTTTGCTAGGGGTGATTATTGGTGTATCTGTATTTCTGGCTGCAGGAGAGGTGTCTGTTTTCAGCATTATCGAGTACTTGCAGTCTGTGACAGGGCAAAGCTGTGAGGATGAAAGGCTGCAGTCACTTTACAAAATGCTGGACCCAGAGCAGAAGGGTGTCACTGTGGATTTACTTACTTTCCATGCCATCATGAAGAACTGGATTGCAGCTTGTCGGCAGGATGGGTCAGTAGATAATTTGGGAACAGCTGTGACTTAGGTGTCACAACCCCACAGCAAGAGAGGGTAAGACTGTTATCCACAGAAAGGGAAATGGAGGTATGGAGAAATGAAAGGCCAGATGTTCAAAGGCACTTTAACAAAATGGAAATGAATGGGTATTAGGCACCTAAGAACTAGCAGAAATCCTGCTATGCACCAATCTGCATCTGCCAAGTGATTTGGCCTTCCAAGGTTACACAGCAACTCAGTGGAATCCTTAGTCCCGACTCCCATTCCCTCCTGGCTCTAATTTCCTAGACAACACAACACCATAGAGCAGAACCCAGGAGTCCTGCTCTCCCCTCTTAGTCTATATTCTCTTCAAGAGTTGGAGGTGGAACCCAGGACTCCTGACTCCCACAACCCTGCTGGGACTCGATAGAGATTTCTCAGAGTTGCCCGGGAAGTGCCTTGCAGTGATAACACTGCAACACACTGCTGTAAGAATCCACTGCCTTGCCACCCAGCTGTATATCGATGTCATATGGGCCTCTTAGTTTTTAACAAAATAAAAGGGCTTGCAGAATCAGTTTTTGTGATTAATTATTTGGTCTGTTCGCTTCTAACAAAAACAGCCAGGTGACATTTATAATATAACCCTGCCTTTAGCCTTATTATCAGAGCTTTATCTAGGACAACCCTAAGGTTCACTTGTTGCACAAGTAGCTTTTCTGACTCTAGATTATTAGAGACACCTGATTGTTTCTTACCCTGATTAATCAAGGGACTGTCCTGCCTTAATTACTGCCTGGCACAACACCCCCCATTAAACTTTAGGAGCTATTTCCATCCTATTGTTTATTAAGAAGTGGTTGGTGAGTAGAGAAAAGTCACCTGATATGCACAAAGCACATGTTGATTCATTTCGTATGGGTGGCAATAAAGTGGGAATTATGACTATTAATTTATGTTTCCTCCAGGGGATTAGACATCACGAAGGAACAAGACAAGTTTGTGGACAATATGTGCCTGTGGCCATCTGGTAGGTTGTGTTGAAAGGGATAATAAAAAAAAGACAGTGTATTTAATTCTATATATAGATGGTTCAGTAATGTAGCCTGCTGTGCTATTGATTGGCCTGACTGAGGCTTCTGTCCTTGTCCTTTCTGCTGCAGACACAGGAACTCACCCAGGTTTTGAAATGTGCTCATAATTAATCCTTGCATAGCCCCTCTGTTGCTGTACTATCTGAGTGCCTTTTAAGAGTTTATAAATAGCAAAATCAACAGCAGTCTCTCTCTTCCTGCCTGGTCTGTCAACTAGGAGCTTGATCAGCTTCAAGTTATAGGGCAGCAAGATTGTGTTTGACTGGGTTGGTCTGCATGTGAATAGCATATGACTCAGAGTCTTCAGGGGCCCAAGTCTGGGCTTCTGTAAAGCAGTCAGAAAGCTAGCTTATCCTAGAGGGGTAGCTGTGTTAGTCTGTGTACAGCAAAAACAATGAGAGTCCTGTGGCACCTTAAAGACTAACACATTTCTTTGTGCATAAGCTTTCGTGGGCTCCAACCCACTTTGTCAGATGCAAGACAGGACTCTTGTTTCAGTTTATCCTAGTTACATGGGAGCTCTTCTGGCAATCTTCAAATGGTAGGAATGAACCCAGGCGTCCAGACTCCAAGGCCCAGATCTTCAAAGGGGGTTGGGCTCCTAAACCCTTTGAGGATCTGGTCCTAAATCCCTGTAGGGCAAAAGCAGAAGATTTTGTGATGGACAGGTAGCAGTGGCATTCACAACGTCCTCCCCACCATGAGTGACCCAACCGTGAACTGATGCTGGGCATCATGCCCAAAGAACCAACTGGAGCCAGTCTCCTGTGGGAACTGGCTGGGGCCTGATATAAGGTGTTTTGCTGTTTTGCGAGGCTTGGCTGTGATGTACTTTTTTTTTACCTCGGTCTTGAGCTTGAACGTGTGAAGGGAAAGCAGGTGTGATCACCCTGCCTTCTCCTGAAATGCTATATGTTAGCATAGCCCCTGGGCACCTGTGAACTTCACCATAGCATCATGGACCAGGCTGCATTGGTAACGTAGGACCAAGGTGCCTTGGGAACCTCCTCGGGGTCGTCCGCAGCCATCAGGGGTCCCTGGCTGCTGAAGAGATGTAAGCTCTCGCCACTTATTACTTTGCTTTGCTTGTTCAGGGTTATTCACCCTGGCATTCAATAAAAATCATCCATTTTCAATGGTCTTTGACTGCATCTGGTGAATCCACACGAACCTACCCCTTGGGGTATAGTTTGGGGGAACAATCTCTTTGCCTGCTCTCACTTTATCTGTGCTCTGACAATGTTGACACCCTCAGAAACTGCAATTACAGGTATTGTGTAAGAGCATCAGTTAGACAGGGAGCTTTGTATGGGAGTAGACTAGGCTTGCCACACCACCTCTATCCCCCAGACTCTGGCACAGGAAAGCAGGGACCTGGCCAGAGTATTTCTACATTCTAGTAATCCCAGCCATCATCGCAACCTCGAAGTGCTGCCGGCAGCCATATGTCATTAAAACAACCTCTGGGCTTCTCTGCCTTACACTGAAGACTCGAGTGGTGTCTGTATAGCCTCAGGATTGGGAAAACACAAAGATAGCATTCAGCCACCTTTGCATCCCCTGGTGTGGCTCAGAAGCCCTGACATCCTGCCATGGCATATCTGCAGGGAGCCCAGGAGGGGCCAGAGGCCTTTCATGGCCAAGAGGAAGACTCTTAAAGGTTGAATTCCAAAGGGGTAGCCGTGTTAGTCTATTGTAGAAAGACAAAAGAGTCTTGTGGCACTTTTAAAGACTAACAGATTTATTAATCGCATGAGCTTTCGTGGGAGAAAATCCCACTTCGTCAGACGCTTTGAAGATAGGAAAGTTACAGAGTGGGAGGAAATACACTCCCCTGCATTTAATTTCCTCCCATTCTGTAACTTTCCTATCTTCAAAGCGTCTGACGAAGTGGGATTTTCTCCCACGAAAGCTCATGCGATAAATAAATCTGTTAGTCTTTAAAAGTGCCAGAGGACTCTGTTGTCTTTCTACAATAGACTAACACGGCTCCCCCTTTGGAATCTGTTAGTCTTTGAAAGTGCCACAGGACTGCTTGCTTCTTTTGCTGAACTAAACTAACACAGCTGCCCCTCTGGAACTTGAATCATGGGGATAATCTTCAAATCTGCTGCTGAGTGGCGGACAAGCCACAGGAAAGAAACTATGGCCTTTTATTAATAGCAGTGAGTTGTAAAAGGCAGAGTAGGCCTATTTGTTTAAGAAAAATTTGCTGGACCGTTCTAAATGCTCAAATATTCTGTTTTGCATTTTATGTGCTCATTTTTTGGATAACCAGACATTACAGTCATTTCAAATGACTGGCACATTATTACACTCAGGTGACTAAACTTCTTAACGGCTGGAGAAATCGAGGCCAGTTCCTTTAGCCTTTTACGTTTGCCAGGCACTGAATGTTAGAGCAGGACAAACTGCAGCTGCAAAAGTGTGCTCCGCATCAAGTCAGCTAAATTAAATTCAAGATTGCGGTGGATGCTGAATCTTGTGGGGAGCCACCATTGCCACAATCGCACAATCGTAGTGGGACGTTCACCACAGCCTTGCTGCCCAGCGAGTTAATCATTGCCAGATGCCACTGTGTAGGGCCTATTTTGCATGCCAATGATTACATGTCGGGTGCAAATACAGCTGGGTTTCACTCACACGCACAGTGGTCAAAATCCCTTATTTAGGATGTTGGGGGAGGGCCCAAATTTCTCCTGATTCCTTGCAGGTGGAGTCTAGCCACTGGCCAATTCCAGGCTCAGTTTCCCCTTCGGCTTGACTACATGCTACCGCCGTCTACACTTATTAAAATTAGTTCGAATTAGTTAGTTCGAACTAACT
>ML685943.1:493860-559718 GCA_007922175.1 Pelusios castaneus | reverse complement strand
CCAGAAACCCATTGCAAGGCTGCAGCCCTGAAATTGCTGTCTGTCTTTCCTTGCCAGGAAGGAGAAGGATGGCTGACTCTAATGGTGCTCACTTAGAAGGATACGGTGGGGATGTCAGCAATGTAAACTTGTAAGTACGAACTTCTTTAGTCAGCCAAATCAGGAAGGCTGAGATGTAATTAACCTGCACTGTTGGATAGCAGAGGCTCACATACCTATGTAAGTTCAAGAAAGGGATTTGATGCTTTATTGTAGATGGTACAGCAGCCACAGGGCTTCTACCTAGGAGGAAGCACACATGGGAGTCAGGGAAGAATAACCCTGCTGGGTGTGCTGTGTTCAGTAATGATGAGATGCATTACTGGGGAATCATTCACAATCGCACCCTCCTCCCAAGCATCCAGCACCGGCCACTGTTAGAAACAGAATGCTGTTTCTGAAGGACATCTAGTGTGAGCTGGAGTGGCTGAGCACAGCAGGCGGTGAGCTGCTGGATTAGACAGACCATTATGGAGCGCAGGATAGGGGATACTAAACACCTGTATTGAATTGTACTGCCACTGCCTTGCTGTGTGTCTTCTGGGACCTCCTTCTCGGAGTCTCTGAAGTGTCAGGTGCTGAACTGGGAGATAGACTTCTGGGTCCAAACAGGTGCTGTGATCCAGAACCCCTTTGCCAGCCCATTATCAGTGCCATCTGACCACCATTCAGCTGGGTGTGAAAGGAGCAGGGGTGTGTGTGTGTCCTAGTGGAGCTGAGACAAAAATCCCAACCTCTACAACTGAATGCGCCCCCTATCAGTGCATATCCTTTCGGGTGGGAATTGGGGCTGAGTAGGTGATGGTGTGGGGTGCAATGGTAGTACACGTGAGGCAAGATCTCCCTACTGACTGCCTTCTTGCCCTCATTCATGATGGTCTCCAAGGGAAGAGGCAACCGCCTTGATGAGCAGCATTGAAGATCTGGAGTACGGCAACAAAAAGCTGATTGTACAGAATGCCAAGCTGCAGAGGACCATTGAGGTGGCTGAGGAACTCAACTCCCGCCTCACTGAAGAGATCTCCAAGCTGAAGGACAGACTGAGAAGGTGAGTGGGGTGGGAGGCAGCTAGGGGGCTGCAGGGAGCAGTCTGACGGTGCTGTTCTCTCTGGTTTAGCATTGACTCTAACACCACAGCATGTTAGGGGGCAGTGTGCTTCAGGTTGCTGTGTGTGATACTCAGTAGAGGGCACTCTGCCCGGGCAGGCAGTGCTGGCCCCACTGCTCCAGCAGGGTATTTGGAGGTGCTGGTGTTAGGGTAAGATCTATAGTAGACGCCCTGATTGCTCATACTCTGAACCCCTGAGGCAAGCTCACCACAGGATTGAACACGCTCTTCCAGGTGTCCTGGCTACATCCCAACTTGGCTAATTCCATTCTGCCTCCCTACATGGCCCCACCTGAGGTGTGGACCAGGTTCAGGATTCACCCTGCCTTCCTGTGTTCAACTATTGCATAGCTTTGCTTCTTGCTGATACATGGGCCCATGTTCCATCCTGGGGTGGGTGTATTTAAATGGCAGGTGAAGTGTTCTGTCTGGGGTTATTATTTCTTCATTACTTTGTGAGGCTTCAGCAATCTCACCCTTCTGGGCACTGGATATTTTACACAGTAGCCCTGTTTTGGGGTGGGGGGGGGAGGGATTTAGGAACTGCCTTCATGGCTCAGATTGGAAGCTCTTTGGGACAGGGACCATCTTTTTGCTCTGTTTGTACAGCACCTAACACACTGGGGCCTTTGTCCACAACTGGTGCCTCTAGGGACTATCAAAATACAGAGAGTAATAACAAATACAGCTGCCAGTTACCTCAACCATTGCAACTCCTGAGGCTTCCAAGGAAACTCAGAGATCTTATTTAGTGACACTTGGCTCTCAGAATGCCTTGATCATTGATGATTAAGAGGCTTTGAACTACTCCCCTCTCCTAACTTGCCGTTCTTCTTGGTAGCACACAACAGGCCCTTGGACAGGCTAAATCAGTGGCTAATGAACTAGAAGACCTAAAGGCTGTTGCAAAAAATCTGGAAGAGGAGAATATCAAACTTCACTCACAAGCCCGGAAGCTGGTAGGTGCTTGTTAGTCTTCATGTCAGCAACATTGCCCTGGCTGGGGGTTCAGGAAGGTAGTCTGACTTCACGGGGGAAGCAGTATTTCCTAGTGGCTAGAGCAGTGAGGCTAGGACTCCTGGGTTCTATCACTGACTTTGGCAGTGGGTGCAGGTTTAGAGCAGGGGTAGGTGACCTTTACCAATGCCTGTGCCAGCCCCTCCTCCCTGACTCTCAGCTGGTACCAGCAGCCCCCTCAGCCAGAAAAAAGTGACAGTCACCTGAAAATTCAGTGGCAGCCACAGCCGGGGGTGGGATGGTGGGAGGGAGGCGGAAGCCGCTCGATGAAAGAAGTTGCCCAGAGCAGCTCCTCTTGGCAACGTGCTTGGATGGGGGTCCCCAGGAATGCCATGGAAAGAAGTTGCTTGGAGTGGCTCCTTTCAGGGGTCTCCAGGCATGCCGCTGAAAGAATCTGCCCAGAGTGGCTCCTTTTGGTGGTGGCACGCCACAGAGAGGAGCCACTCCAGGTGGCTTCTTTCTGCGGCATGCCTGGGGCACGGTCATGGCAGGTGCCCCCTGAGCCCCAGCCACCCCCAAAAGAAGCCCCCCAGAGTGGCTCTTGGTGGCAGGAGCAGTAATTTCTGTTGTGCTGCAGAGGGTGCTGCTTGCCACTCCGAATGGGCTTGTGTTCCACTGTCAGCACCCATGCTGGGGGTTGCCTACCCCTGGGTTAGACCACAGAGGGCTGGAGGCCAAGACTCCTGGCTTCCCCACCTGAAACTGCAGTTGAATCATCCTGTGACTTGCACTAGTCACGTACTATCTCTGCAAGTGTTAGCCCACTTGCAAGACTATGAGTACATAACTGCCCAAGAAAACCTCAACTTCCTGGTCTGCTGTTTGGTGAGAGGAGAGCCTAGAAAGTGACGGTGTGAAACTGATACATCTCGCTCAAACATATAAGAAGTTCCTGGGTCTTAGGGTCCTTCCTAGTGGGACAGTCCTTTGCGTGATGCACCCACCATCACATCTGGCTCCAGCTAGCAGTGAGATCCAGGTTGAATGGTCTCTAACTCAGGGGGCCTGATTCTTAGGTGGTGTAGATAGGCAGATGGGTGCTGTTTTTCAGCAGATAACCTAGTGGTGCAGTATTGATGATCATCAACAGGGGGCAGTGAGTGTCTGTGGGAGAGAAAAAACATTTCCTGGCAGCTGCCTGAGTGTGCCCATTTTGTGAGATAAACAGAGGATTTCAGCCTGTCAATCTGGGGCTTTTGGCCAGCACTGACTTCATTTACATTTTTGTTGTCTTTCTTTAAACCCATGGGCATTTCAAAGTTCCCATCTGCTGCAGCCACGAGTAGTTTGTTGACCTGGCGCAGCTGTTGTTGGGCTCACAGCTTGATGCAAATTCACCACCGGGATTTCAGGGGAATGTAAAAATAAATGTGTGTTGATGACAAATAGCACCAGCAGCACAGTTACTGCAATTTATTGAACCAAGACATGCCTGAGTCCATTGCTGGGGTAACATTTTAGGTGAACGCTAGGGGATACAACTTAGGTTCACATTTGTTTGTTTTTTAAACGTGTAGGAGAAGGAACGGCAATGCCTCTCTATACAAGTGGACAGTCTTCAAGAGGAGGTGAGGAGGGCTGTGGAGAGTAGCAAAAATTGGAGCTGTCTTGTGGCGTCGACCATGTCCGTGCTTTAATGCAAAATCACCAAGAAATACACAGGGGGCTGCAGAAGTCAGGGTCGTGACTCAGTGGGAGATGGTTCCTCCTCTGAATCAGTAATGAGTTGGGAAAGAGGGCAGGGTCAGGAAAGTCTGCCTTGCAGGGAAATACAATCTTAGCTCATCAGAGCAAAGGTTAAACCGTGGCTTGATTGTGGTCTGTAAGTACTTATATAGGGAGTAGATTTCTCATTCTGATAGCAAAGGGCTCCTTAATGTTAGCAGACAACAGCAGAACAGAATCCAGTGGCTGGAAGCCGAAGCTAGATACATTCAGGCTGGAAATGAGGTGCAATGAGGGTTATTAGCCACTGGAACAATTTACCAAGGGGTAGTGTGGACTCTTTAGGACTTGGAGTCTTTGGAACTGTAAATCAAGACTGGACATCTTTCTGAAAGACAAACAGAGTCCCGTGGCACTTTTAAAGACTAACCAAGTGCTACAGGACTCTGTTTGTTTTTCTGCAATAGACTAACACGGCTACCCCTTTGGAACTTTCTGAAAGAAACCTTCTAGCTCAACCCCAACTAGGAGGCTGGAGGCAGGAATTTCTGGATAAAATAGCTATGTTCTGCCAGAGGTCCAGCTGTATGATCCTGATATTCCTTTTGGCCTTAACATGTATTAATCCAATGGCGCAGCATTTTGCTAGGGGGCAGGGGATTCTGTGGGGACACTCTCCAGTGTCCATATAGACTCCAGAGCCCCAGTGCCGCAGCAGTTAGGTGGCGCTGTGCTTCTGGAGTTACCATCTTTCAGAGATTTAAAACTGAGTCTGACCCCTTGTGGCCTGGTGTTTTTTTAATATGAACAGGAATTATTAACCTGAATGTCCTGATCAATGTGTCCCCAATCCAGGTCCTCAAAGGTAATTTAGCCTCCTAATTTCTACTGAAATCAATGGACGATCTGGGCCCAACTGCATTTAAACTGCCTTAATTGCTCCTGTAGTTTCGACTCGATGAGGAATTCATTTTCGCTTTCTGTGCTGTGCCCCCTTAAGGAACTTAAACATCCCACCCCAGCAGTGGCTGCATTTCATTGGGGAAGGGGCGAGAGGACTAGCTAGATTGCTCCCTTTCATGTCAGAGTCTCTTTGATTTGGTTTGCTAAGTAAACGCTGAGCTTCCTCTGCTGCTGCTTTACAGAACAGGAAGTTGCTCACAGAGAGAGAGAGAGTGGAGCAGAAGATTGCAGGCCTGGTTGCTGAGAAGGAAGAGCTGAAGGTACTAACAACTGAGGCAAACATGCTGGTCACCTAAATCAATGGCTAGTCTCCAAGTACCTCATCCTCAGCAGTGAGAACCCACAGCTTCTGTTGGCTTGCTTGGGTAGCTTGCAAGCAAGCTTGTGTAGCACTGCAAAGAATTTTACCGATGTCCAGGCCCTCTGAACTGACAATCAAAGTGAGTTGAACATTTTCCAATAGAAAATGCTGACGTGACAGATGCTAATCATTTTGCAAGCTCGGTTTGCTTTTAACAGGAAATATCATCCTGTTCCACTGTGACAATTCTGTTCTACATTATTTTAATAATAAATATATGAACTTTTTGGAAATATTTCATTTTGTGAAAATTTCTGAGATTTCTGCTTTTCATTTTAAAGTTCTGGAATTTCCCATAGGGTGGGAAATTCGTTTTTCAGTGATTTTGCCTGTATTGTCTCATGACTTAGAGCAACTAAGTGGATGTCAGGACACCAGGGTTCTATTTCTGACTCTGTTGTTGACTTGTGTTACCTTGGAGGAACTCATTCCTTTCTCTGCACTATGCCTCAGTTTTCCCTGTTGAAAAATGGGGTTAATGCCACTACACAGGGGCTGGACTTGGGGATTTCTTGAGGTGGGACAGGCTTCCAGTCCTGTATTTTGGTGACCCTATGCCACCCCACTTTCCCACTGGGATTTGAAGGTTTACCAATGAATGTCAGGCATTTTTTAGATCTTTGGTAATGAGTTAAGAGTGAAGCACTTACTTCCTTTCTTCAGGCCCAGCTCTGTGAATATGAAACTCTCGTCTCTTGCAAAGACACTGCTCTTACTGAGGTGAGCGATCTGTATGAGACCGAGGTGAGCATGTGTATGTTGTTCTTTTTTAGTATCATACTTTCCTTTCTGTACATTCTCTTGTTTTTTTCACTGGGCTGGTCCTCAGCAAACCTGGGTTCTATTCCTGGCTTGTCTATTGGCCTGCTGAGTGATTTTGGACCAGTCACTTTGCTGCTTTGTAACTCAGTTTCTCCACCTGTACAGTGAGTATAATGATACTAACTTCCTTTGTAAAACGCTCTGAGATCAAGTGCTGAAAAGCCCTAGTAAGAGCAAGGTGTTATTACTGTCACTGATGTGTGTAATGCGCAGCCTCCTTTAAACTCACAGCCAACAGCAGTTATGGGGCTTGATGCAGGTGACTTCTCCGGCTCGTGTCATGCAGAGGTCTGGTAGATAACACAACCGTCCCTTCAGCCCTTAAAATCTATGAAAATGCTGGCAATAGTAATGAGTTGTGTGTCTCGGTCAGTGCTCATGAAGACCACCAGGTGTCACTGCAGACTCACGATTAAGATGAAATCTACTTGGCTGTTAAAATGAGTCCTATTCCAGAGGGGGAGCCGTGTTAGTCTATTGTAGAAAGACAACAGAGTCCTGTGGCACTTTTAAAGACTAACAGATTTATTTATTGCATGAGCTTTCGTGGGAGAAAATCCCACTTCGTCAGACGCTTTGAAGCGGTGATAATCCATCATAGCCCTCTCTGAAGCAACAGAAATCACTGTGACAGAGGGGGCTTAGCTGTTTGGTTTTTGGGGGGGTTCCTTTTACAGAAAACAAGCCATGCCGAAGAGCTAACTGTGTTGCTGGCGGAGTATAGGACAGTGGTACAGGTAATGAATGCCCAGGCCCTGCCATGCTCCTGTCCATCTTCTCCATTGGCCCCTCCATCTGATTCACCAAAGAGCTTGGATGCTCCCTGTCCAGACTTGTGTGCACTCTCTATCGCCTCCTCCTTGAACAGTGGACTAGGGAGGAGACAGCAGTCCCAGGCCAAAGAGCAAAGGGAAGTATTCATGTCATTGTACCAGACACTAGTGAGACCTCATCTGGAACACTGTCCAGTGGTCACCTGTGTTCAACAGATGGGGATCAACTGGCCAGTTATGATGAGTTTAATCTGGACAGCAGGACCAGGTTTCTAACCATCAGAGGAGGGAGTTTCCACAACAGCCTCTCAATAGGAGCCATGGGGGCAAACACTAGTTTGATGACGGAACTTGCTAAGTTTAAGGTATGACGGGGTGGCCTGAAATAGCAGTGACCCAGGAGGGGCCTAAGTAAATTCTGCTGGGCCTGAATCTCAGTTACTCTGCTCCTGCCCCAGGGTAGGGATGAGGCGGGACTGAGAGAGACAGGTTATGGTGGCTTTAAGCCTCTTTGCACTCCTTGTTTTCAGGGACCGTGTGTAGGGGGCCCTGGCATAGGTAAGAGTGACCTCAGGGCTGCTATAACTTAAAGCCTACTTTGTATGATTCCCTCTGGCCACACCTCTAATCCAGCCCCATGGGGTTTGGTAGCAGAGAATAGCCACAATGCTGTGTGCTCTGGCCATGCCCCCAATGGGCCTCCTACGCTAGGAGCTGTGGGAGAGTCCTTATACTCTTTGCACAGTGGGGAGTCTCAGGTGGCCATTTCTGCCCCATTTTAAGGATGCTTTACTGTGCCTTGGACCATGGCTGCTTTTAGGGGTGTAAGTGTAACGGTTGGCTGCAGCAACGCCTGATGATCTGATCTGCATGGTTGGGGAGAACACAGCCATCAATATGGCTTATATGGGAGAGGAAATTCCAGAGGATCTGTCTGTCCTTCCTCCACAGGAGCTGAGACTGGAAACAAACCAGCTGCAGGAGCAGCTGTACCAAACCTATGAAGACCTGGCCATGTAAGTCCTGAGCAGCTGCTCGGCAGTACCCAGCCCTGCTCTGTGTTGGTACACCAGCCTGTCTGGCACAAAGGGCAGAGAGAATGTGTCAGAGGCTGGGATGTGGGTCATTGGGTCGCATGGTCAGAGACCAGATGCCTAAGCCAAGGGTCAGAGTTGAAAACAGCAACTGTAGCTGAGAACAGAGCCAGGTTACCTGAAATGAGGCAAAGTAGGAGCAGGGCTGGCTCCAAGCAGAAGCTATCACTGCCACCAAATGGCTCCTTCAGCTGCTTTTGCTGCTGGGCTGATCTGCTGACCCGTCCCAGCCCCTAGGCAGAAGCTTGCTACATTCCATCTGCACAGGACCTGTTTCCTGACAAAGCTCCCCAGAGAAGAGCCACCTTAGTAGTAGCATCGGGGGGATGGGCTGGAGAAGAGAGGGGTGAGAGGGGGAACAGCTGGGAGAGCTAGTCCCCAGTTATTCTAGGCCACAGCAGAGTCTCATGGGGCCACCGGACGTTACTGAGAGCAGCCCTGAGGGGGCGTCCTTCACTTCCTGAAGAAGTGAGGCACTAGCTGTATTGGTTAATCCAGCTCAGCAGAAGCTCTGCACAGTGTGGTCAGACACCTTCAGCTTTCCGCTCAGAGTGCTGGGGGGTGCTCCAGGGCTGCAGTTCGTACATGACACCGTGTCACTGGCTCCCCCAAAGGGTGCATGGCAACGCTGCATGTTCTGCATAGTAATTGCCAGGCCAGGCCAGCACTCTGTCTCCTCCAGCAGCCAGCTGCTTCTGAGGGAAGCAGCAACAGTCCTGGAATAACCTGTTCTGAAGGGAACCCCAGGCAGATGAAATCATGATTTATTCCCTGAGCTATAAACTATCCCATCTAATCTGTCTTTGTATCTGTCTAATGAGGACAGACACACACATGCGCTCAGAGGCCTAGATTAGTTCACTCCGGAGCCAACGGATGGATGCTGAAGCCAGACAAATTCAGGCTAAAAATGATGCAAATTTTTAACAGAAGTGTAATTAACCAGTGGAACAACTCTCCCCAGGATGGGCAGGTCTCTTCATCAGTCTTTTAATCCAGACAGTATCCTTTTATAAAAGATCTGCCCTTTGTCAACCAGGAGTGAGGGGCTCGATTCAGGAACCCTGGCTTGTGTGCTCTGCAAGATGGTGAGATGATACTGGAATCCTACATCCAGTTCTGATGTCTTCATTTTAAAAAAGATGTTGAAAAATTGGAAAGAGGGCAGGGAAGAGCTGCAGAAATGATTCAAGGGCTGGAAAAACAATGTCTTAAAGTGAGAGATGCAAGGAGCTCGGTCTGTTTAGTGTAGCCAAAAAAGGGGCGAGAGGTGGCTTGATTACATTGTCTGGAGAGAAGATCCTGGCTATTAAAGGGCTCTTTAATCTGGAGAAAGGCAGAATAAGAACCAGTGACTGGCAGTCAGACAGATCTAGATTAGATAACTGGCAAAACTCAGCTGAGGTTTGTGTGCACTGTGTTACCAGTGCTTTGTCCTATCATGCTATAGATCAGGCTCCACTGAGAAAGGGTGAATCAATGATCAGGGGATCAAATAAATGTGGTGGACAGCGTGGGTTAGAGGTGGTTCTAAAGTGTTATAGAGACAGTTCTGAGGCACTGAGCTGTGGGGCTCTAATAACAAACTAGCCTTCGTTAAACCTCTGCACATTCTTTAGATGTGGAACTGTAATATGAGTGCACCACTCGCACTAACAGTGATATGGGACGGCTTTAAAAATCTGGGTGTGGGGCACGTGCCATTATTTGGCAGAGGTGTCAGAAAGGTCAGAGGAGGAGCAGAGAGCATCTGGCAAATGGGAAAGGGCAGCCCGGCTGCCCTTAGCAGGTCAGGCCCCCAAAATTATTCTGGGTCTCCAACTGTGGTTGCAAACCCTCCAGGAACTAAAGATGAATCTTTAATTAAAGATTATGTCCTCTGATGAAGCCTCCAGGAGTTTGTTCAACCAAAACTGGCAACCCTATTGCCAGGATGTGCCCAGGGAAAACTCTGAGACCCCACATTTCCCATATAGCCCATCGCCTGCCCTGTAGGATGAGGCAGATTCATTACCAGTAGCCTCTTCCCCAGAGCTACTCCACAGTTCAGATTCCTTCCTTGCTAAAGCCCAGGGCAGATGTGTAACGTGAGCTCCCTGCCCGGTCTGCTGCAATCTCTGCACTGACCTCATCTCCTCCCAACTCAGACCCCAACACAGGACACAAAACTGGGTTGTGCGGCATGTGTGTGTGGAGACACATGTCTCTCAAGGACTAGGCTGGGGACCAAACTAATTTCTCTGGAGACTGCAAACTAGGCTGCTTGGAAACTGCCCTGAGCCACAGGTTACCTGGTCAATGCAGAAACATTCCTTCCAGGGCCAGCCATAATCTCTGTAAATCCGATCCTCTCATGACCTTTATCCAGACTGTTGGGCTAAGGATGGCCTGGTCCTGTCCTTCTCTGAGCACTGCAGAGGTCCCATTCCGTGCAGGAGTGAGATATGCACTGCAGTTTGAGCAAGGTTTCTTCCTGCCCTACTGCTCAGGAGGAAGCTGTGGGGCTGGGAGGTCACATGAAGAAATGTAGGGGATGAGGAAACAGTTCAGCCTGGCTAGAGTTTGCTTAGCAGCTCCTCCGCATTGGGGAGGGGGTCTAGACCCAAAAGAGCCAGGTTTCTGATCACTTCTCTGGCTTTGCCCATGTTGCACTGATGATAATAAAAGCCCAGAGTTATGAAGGACTGTGTCAGGAGATTTAGTTATTTCACCTCTGCCACAACTACTCTCATCACTCTCTGCCTCAATTTCTCCATCCTTCCCTTGGCAGTTTACAGTCTAGACAGCTCTTGCTGTGCTTATGTGCAGCACCCAGCACAATGAGGACCCTGATTGGTTTGGGGTCTTGGTACTACTGCCATGCTGCTAATAATAATTGTCTGGGGTTTTGCCCTCTGCGTCACCCACAGCCCATTTTCGATGATGCAGTCTGCTCTCGGATCACAGCAGGCAGTGATGGGGGAGTCACTTCTAACCCTTCTGCAGAACAGGAGAGTCGCACCTGGCTTATAGTTATTCATACAGCATCTCAGGCACCAGGTGATGGGGGCTAAATCCATTGCAGATAAGAGCTCAACACAGCCAGAAGGCAGATCTGCCAGAGACCCTATAGCAGCAGCTCTGTTACTCCTGATATAAGACAAGCAAAGTCCTCTTTCTGTGCCAGCCCTGCTGTGCAAGGTGCTGTACAAACGCAACACAAAAACACTCCTTGCCCCGCAATTGTGAATTCAGGGCCAACTGCCTGATATTTCATTGGCCTTCTCTGTCATGAGAATAAGTAACCGAGAGCTCTGAAAGAGCTGTAAACGCTCTTGAGACTGAGCATGAGCTGACCTCTGACTGCTGGGGAATAGACTGAGGAACTCACAGCCACATGATTCTGCTGGGGCCAAGAAGTTAGTACAATTCCAAGAGGAGCTGGATATTTAAATGGATAGCAAGGGTATCCCAGAGGTTACAGCACTCAATACTGAAACTGGAGGAAGAAAGAGAACTTATTGTGTTCACACAGGCTGCCAAAGGAGCTGCCCCACAAGCTTAAGCCCCATGTTCAGCTTCCTGCACAGCCGCTCTGCGTGGAGATAGAAGAAATCCAGCAGGTAGGGGGAGTGGTA
Source organism: Pelusios castaneus (assembly GCA_007922175.1). Classification (NCBI taxonomy): domain Eukaryota; kingdom Metazoa; phylum Chordata; order Testudines; family Pelomedusidae; genus Pelusios; species Pelusios castaneus. The sequence goes on along the minus strand of ML685943.1, from coordinate 548,259 downwards.
GCTTGGATCTCCGATTAACCTGGCAGTCCCAATTGTGCTTCTATCCCAGCAGGTTAGGCCTGCTCTGTAGCTGGCTGGGAAGCCTCGAAGGAAGACTGAGTGCTGGTGATGAAATAGGAGGGGCTGTGTCCTCAGAATCAGAGCTGACCCCCAGGACTGAGCAAATTTTGAATAGTGAGGAGAATTAATTGCTGGAAGGGCTGTGCTGGATTCCCCCTCTGTAAATCAGGATGGGATGTTTTTCTAAAAGAGTTCAAACAAGAATTAATTCAAGCTGTCTTATGCCTGGGATATACAAGAAATGAGACCAGATGAGCATGGGGTCCCTTCTGGCCCTAGAATATATGAATCAAGGTTATGCTCTTGCTTATTACTGCTACAGAAAGACCATCAGGGAAACATCTCCCCCTCAGCAGCTTTTCCCATCCCTTTTAGCCTGTGTATGCAAAGCTCCATTGTACTGTTGCTGCACTTGGGCTTGTCAGATCTGCAACGTTCCACATTCCTGTGGAAAGCCACCACTTCCCTCCAGAGACAGGGAGAGCTCCATAATATATCTTCATCATCTGGAGCATCTGGGGGGCGGGACTGAGCTAGCTAACTCCAGAGGAATTTGGTGTCGCTTTTAAAGACTAACAAATTTATTTATTGCATGAGCTTCCATGGGAGAAAATCCCACTTTGTCAGACTAACACAGCTACCCCTTTAGATCCAGAGGAATTGGATTAGAAAGATCCCCAAATATCTCTGAGCTGGGAGGAAATGTCTAGTGGCTCCCTATTAGAATGATAAGGAATAACTGTGTGTGGCATTCTCCTCTACAGATCTGACAGCGCTTAATAAATTGCAAATTCGTGTCCTCAGCTGCAGTATGCATGGGAGTAAACTGAGTCACAGAGCTGTTTACTCCCTGTTTTTCATAGGCAGCCAGTTATATTGGGTGCTTCAGCTAATTTGAAACACCGAGGACCTGAGTTTTAAAAGTCAGATAGGCTTAGCGGAATGTGGCTGTACTATAAACTCTGTGGGCTCTGCTGATGTTGACCCCCAGTCCACCCAGGAACTGTTATATGAGGATAAATCACTGTTGTGCATGCCTCATTCTCCCCGCAGGGACAAAAGGCAGGGGCCAATCTGCCCAGCCCTCTGTGTGGGATGTTGCCAGACTCAGGAGCTCTTGTGTTGGCACAGCAGCTAGTTGAGATGAGCCCCGTGGATGCCCTCACAGAGGAGCAGGTGAGGGTGGGGGCCAGGGGTGGAGTGGAAAGCGATAGTTCAGCTCTTTCACCAGCTGGACCTCTGCCCCTGTGGATTAACAGCTACCAGTGAGAGCTGCTCTGCTGCCATGGGCTGACACCAGGCCAGAGGCTGGGCTAAATACTCAGATGACGGAGAGCTTGCAGAACTAAACACAGAACTGGGCGATAGCTGGAAGTGAGGCCTTCAGGAAAAACCCAGTTAAGACTGCAGGATGTGATGTTAGGAAGCACTAATCTCCCCTGTGAGTGCTGACCCCAAGGTTCTCCGGTGCTGCAGGGGGCACCCTCCCCTCAGTCAGGGCCGGTGCCAATGCCCCAGACCAGTGCCAGGGGGCCAGTGGTGCAGGAACAGGGCAGGGGCTTGGTGGGGGGCCCCATTTGAAGTGAACACTAAAAACTCTTGGATTCTCTGGTATAGAATTGGAGGGAGGGGAGGGCTGGGAGTCCCTACAATGGAGAGAATGTGGTCCAGGGAAATGGGAGATAGCATTGGAATATGTTATTTCCAACTAGTGAGGGCAAGTGGTTACAGTGGAGGAGAGGGAACACGTGTCAGAACTCCTGGGTTCTATTCCTCATTCAGAGCATGAACACGAGGAGTCTCTGAGGGACCCAGCTGCATTCACGTGGTAGCTATAGAGTTCAGCTGGCCCAGAAAACACTCTGGGAGCCTCGGACAACAGACATCAGGGGTTTGCATTACCCAGCTGTTGGCTGCACTGACTCAGGGACCTGTCTCCTCAGGATGCGAGCATGGCAGACTGCAACCCAGCATGGCTGCAGGGGGCCTGGAGCCTGGCTCAGCTGAGCCCCAATGGAGAAGCCAAAGCACTGGCTGAGCAACAGCAGCAAGAGATCCTGGAAAGGTATGAACTAGGAATGAGGGACATGGGCACTGCCTCCTAGCTCAGTCCCACGCTATTGGCTCTTCCCCAGCTCCATAGATATATCTACATTGCCATGAAAGACACGCGGCACAGCCAGCGCTGGCCCAGGGCAGTTGGCTGGGGTTTTCCCTGTGGGGCTATAAAACTGTAGAGTAGATGCCCTGGAGCCTTCTGTCTTCATGGGGTATCAGATCCCAGCTCCAGCCTGAACCTGAATGTCTACACAGCAGTTTTCTAGCCCTGCAGCCTGAGCCAGCAGCCCTGGGCCAGCCACAGGTCTTTTATTGCTGTGGAGATGTACCCATTGACACACATCAGTAACCAAAATAATTGGCAACTTTGGCCTAGGGAAAGATCACACAGTTCCATGGATTGTGGACCCGTGTTATCTCATTATCCCTGTTAATGTAGCAAGATGTGTCTCCTCCTGACCCAAAGCAGCACAAAGCAAAGTAGCTCCGTGTAGCAAGCCTCATTTCCTGACCTAAAGGGCAATGTCAAGGTGCAGAGTCATTGGCGCCACCCTGGGTGCTGACGTGAACAGTTGCGGCTCCATGAATGCAGCCCAGAACTAGCCTGTCTCCTCGTTGCTTGGCTTTGTAATGATCTTGAGGGTTCATTAAAGACCACACCATTGAATGAGTGAGGAATAGAACTTTAACATCACAGACTGGAGTGATGCCCCAGTGTGCAGCTGGGAGCAACCATGTTAGATCACCTGCAGAGCACGTCTCCCAATTCACACAACACTGTCCCATGCTGGGAAGTGTCTCTAAAATCATAGCCTTCTACAAGCCTCTCTCTACAGGCTTTAGCAGTGTTTGCAGCAGAGCTGCCAAGGAGCCCTTTCCTCACTCCTTTAATATGGCCTGTGAAAGTGGAGCACCAACTTTTTCATCATAGCTCCTCCTGTTGATCTGGCTGCTGGCAGATAACCTAATTTGTTCTGCACCTCACCCTTAATTCTGGGAAAGTGGTGTACACCCCAACAGTGAAATGGGGCCCTGATCTTCAAATGGGATTGTTACACACTTCTGCAATACCAACAGTTAATAAATAACATTCCTTACGCTCCCAGCCAAGCTGTCTGCTGAGCTCTGGGCAGCCCCAGAGCAGCAGGGTGTTTGCAAGGAACAGCTCCACAGCTGCGATCTCTTGGGTATCTGGAAATCCGCTTGTTCTTAATGTACTTAAAACCAGATTTGATGTTATTTCCCCACCAGATGGGTCCGTTATTGACCTTGAAGAGGCAGCATAGCTAGTGGATAGGGCATTGGGTTGGGAGTCGAGATCTAATTTCTAGTCCCATCTCTGCTGCTCACCTTGGCCCAGTCTTTTTCTTGCTCTGTGCCTCAGTTTCCCCTTCGACCATTTGTCTTGTCTTTTTAGCTTGTAAGCTTTGAGAGAATGACCCTTTTCCCTTACGTATGTACTTGTACAGCACTGTTAGGGCATTGCCTTGATGATAAATAACCTCTCTCTTTCCATCCAGAACAGAAGAGAGGGGAGACTGGAATTGCCCAGACAAGGCAGACTTGTGGGAGCATGGCAGGGGAACCGGTGAAGAGCTTAGCTACGTATCCTGTGTGGAGACCCATGTGCTTCCTTGGCCCGAAGAGAAGGTACAGACCTTAGCTAACATGGGCAAGCTAAATCCAACCACCTTTCCTAGCACAGACCCAGGGTAATGCCTTTAGCCTGATTTCAGCTGGAAGACTTACAACCTTGGCAAGTGTCTGCTCTCAATCAGGCACTCTAGCTGCTACTGTACTATAAATAATAGTGGGGCTGGCACTGTCAGACTCCGACATGAGTATCTATGGACCTTCCACACTCAGGCCAGATCCACCCCTGGTGTCAGCTTCCAGCTTTATTTGTACAGGCAGCATTCATTCCTGCACATCAAACAGCCGAGAAGCGGCCAGAACAATGCAAAGGTCTCTAAGGTTTCAGCCCACAACTCCAATCTGCGTTTGGTTACAAAGTAGCACCAGCAGTAGGGAAATTAATGATGATGAATGCTCACACTGACAATGAACACCCAGCCAGGAGGGATTAGCGAGTAACCACCTCGTGGAGAACACCAGCCATTTGAAGAATAGGTTTCTGGAGATAATTTGCGTTCTTGGACCTGGTTTCTCTCACTCCTTCCTTAAAAGAAATATCAAAAGCACTCCTAGGCAAGGGGCCGGGCTGTGTAATACTGTAGGATTCTGGTAGCACCCAGTGCAATCAAGGGCTCACTGCAAGCACAAGCAAGAGATAGCCCTTGCTCTCAAAAGCTTAGAATTTGAATGGCCCAGGCAGAGAAAGGAAGGCTTATCCCCATTTTACAGATAAAGAAATTGAATCTTAGAGAGGCCAAGGGTCAAGAAAATTCAGTTCAAGAAGGATGTTGATAAAGTGGGGAGGGCTCGGAGAAGAGCCATGAGAACTTGTCTAGTAGTGAGACTCCAGGAGCTTAATCTGTTCATTTTAACAAAGAGAAGGTTAAAGGGTAACGCAATCATAGTCTATGTCCCTGGGGACCAGAAATTTGATAATAGAGGGCTTTTTAGTCTGGCAGACAAAACTCTAACACAATCTAAAATTTATTCTAAATGCTGGAAGCTGAAACTAGAAAAATTCAGACTGGAAATGAAGCACAAATTTTTAACAGTGAAGGGAATTAACCATTGGGACAATTTACCAAGGGCGGTGGGGAATTATCCATTCCGGATAAGTCAGTTGGCTAAAAGACAAACTCAGATTCCACCAGGAATTAATCCTGGGCAGTCCTGTGGCCGGGTTTCACAGGAGAGGAGACTGGATGGCCAACAGCTCCCTTCTGGCTTTAGCATCAACAAGAGTTTTGTAAGTGACTAATACTTTTGAGACTCCATAAAGGGTGTTACTCATCGGCATAGGTACGGCACAAATGTGTCTGTACTGCTGCAAGACTCATCTGACTACCATCTTTTAAAACAGGCAGAAGACATGGCCCAGATCCTCAAAGGTTATTTAGCCACCTAACTATGGGAGTTAGGCACCTAAATACCTTTGAGGATCTAGGCCATAGCCTTATGGATGCCAGCAGCAGCAGGAGCTGCATCTACAATAGGGATTCCCCTGGGGGAGCTGCAGCTGCAGCTGCGTTAGCACCAGCCCAGAAGATTAGAGTCCAGCTCACCTTTGCCTTGCCCCTTGTGCAGTCATTTACACTAGTGCACAGTGTTTCACACAGCTCCAGGTGAATTGTGCCATAAGGGCTGTAGGTAGAGCAGGCAGTTCTCTAGGACTTTCTCCTTTAATTCCTTTATAACCGTGTCCCTCTCCTCCCCTACTTAGACCAATTAAAACTCTCTCTCTCTCTCTTCTCAATAGGATGAGCTCCATTGTGCTCACTAATTACCCCTTTCCTGCTAAGAGGTTCTAATCAGCACATGAATGGGAAGAGGTTCCTTTTAAAGAAAATTGTTTTCTGCTAGGGAAAAGAGAACAATAAACCCACAGGGCCCTTCACAATATTTGTGCGTCTGTCTCACAATTACCAGCTGCACCGAGTATTTCCCGTAAGGGACCTGTTTATCAGCCCCCACAATGGGCAGGCCGCGGGTTCAGTCTTGTCGTAGCAATGGGGAGGGCATTGTGGCAAAAATCCTACTTCTTTGTAAGGGTGAGCTCTAGGGCTAGTGCCAGGCCCCAGACTGGGTCTCAGTTGAAGATGGGGTACTTTTGAATCCATTTAATTAAGGGTCCATTTCTTCCCCAGAGCAGCTGCTCAGGACCCCTGGGTCTGCTGGGGACTCTTAGGCTACGTCTAGCATAGATGCAATGGGCAGGAGGAGTCAGCTGATGTTAACTATGCCACCAGAAGCAGTGTGATGTGGGCATAGCTCTGTCTACACTGGCGGTTTTATCAGCATAGTCAGGACAGGCAGGAGGAGCTATGCCAGTGTAAGTGCAGACCAGGCCATACACTCTCCATTTAGGTGCAGGCCATTTTTGCGCTTGTGTCATTGTCTGTAAAATGGACGCAGTGCTGCCAGACCTCACAGGAAGACAGGACGTGTACTTGGAGATGGGTAGCAGAACAAGCCGCCTAGGTGTAGAGATCCCTCTGCTTTGTGCCCGTCTCACTAGAGCCCTCAGCCCATTGAAACGCCAGCTTTCTCTACAGTAGACAAGCTTTGATGCTCTTGATATAGGAATGTAGAACTGCCAGACTGGGTTAGACCATTGACTGACTGAGCCAGCAAACCTACCGTGCTGGGATATCCTACCCCCTGTTGGTTAGATAGATGCTCATTCCCTGAACCATGAAGGTTTGTGTCCCTGCCAAACCAGAGAAGAAGGATGGTCCAGCCAGTGATTTGGGCCCTAGTTTAAGAATTTGGCAACCTGGGTTTGAATCCCTGATTTGCCGCATCTGTAAATGAGGGATAATAGCCAGGGTGTTTTGAAGATAAATCCATTAACAAGATGCTCAAATACACCTCAAAGAATACTCCTGGCTAGTTTTTTAAAACCATCTTGTTACCAAAGATATCCTTGTTATCTGTATAAATGCTCAGTCCTGGCTGGCTTCCACTAGAGCCCGTAGCAGTGAGCTCCCCAGGTAAACAATGCAGTGGGTGAAAGAATAGTCCCAGAGGGCAAGCCATGTCAGTCTAGTTCAGCAAAACAAACAAGGAGTTCGGTGGCACTTTTGAAGATTAACACATTTATTTGTCGCATGAGCTTTCGGGGAGAAAATCCCACTTTTCTCCCATGAAAGCATATGCGATAAATACATTTGTTAGTCTTTAAAAGTGCTCCCAGACTCCTCGTTTGTTTTCGGTGAAAGAAAATTGATTTCCTTCAGTCAGTGTCGCATTTGTCACCTGGAAACCCTATTCCAAAAGGAGCTGGATGGCAGCTTTCCAGAGACAGTGTAGAAGAGAAATGCAACTCCCTGCTGAGATAATCTGACCAACACCCTACTGTGAAATCCAACCTGCCCTCCTGGCTGTTAGGTGAATTACAGCAGCTAAGCACTACTGAGCAGGGTGGCAACAGCTCTGAAATAGCGGGCCACTGACATCCTCATTGTGTCTGCTTGTTTCACTAAGGCAGCACCACCTAGCTGTCCGGACACCCCCTGCCACGCAGATACCATATTGTCCAGTGCAGCAGACAGGTAAGCGTGCGAGTGACCTAAAGATGCTGAAGCAGCATGGCTGGCTGGCATTTTAACCATGCCAGAGAGTCATCATGGGGACTGGGTTACACACCTGAGAAGAAAACAAACAAGGAATCCTGTGGCACTTTTAAAGACCAACATGACTACCCCACTGGAATGTGACACCTGGGAGAACAGCCCCACAGCTGGCACCTGTCAGCAGAGCCCTGCTGACCTCCAAGGAGCTAAGATGCTTTCTACTGAGCATCTGTCTCAGAGCTACAGATGTCCAGCGCTCATCCCCATCCTCCACTGAGGCAGGACCCTGGCAGATGTTTGTCCACCTTGTTCTCAAAAACCTCCCATGAGGGGATTCCACAGTCCTCTTTGGTCACCGGTTCCCATGCTGAACTAGCCTTAAAGCTAGAAAGCTTTTCCTAATATCTAACCGAAGCCTCACTCGCCACAAACAAAGCCAGTTTTCTCTTGTCTTACCTCATTAGACATGGAGAACTAATCGCCGTCCGTTTTAGAATGACCTTGTACATTCTTGAAGACTTATTTCCTCTCATCAGCCCTCTCTTCTCTAGCCGTGCTGGATCCTAGTGATCTCTTCCCACTATTCCTAACAGCTCTGCAACTGGCTCAGCTCTGAGTTAGTGAGTGGCCCTGATAACTGCATGACAATTAAAGACCACCTGTGGCATGACCAAGGCTGGCCTGTGCTTACAGAGTTGGGGGCTATAAAACTGCAGTGTATTCAGGCTTGGGGCTGGAGCCTGGCCTCTGAGACCTGCCAAGGGGGAACATGTCAGAGCCCAGGCTCCAGCCTGGGTTGAATGTCTATGCTACAGTTTTACCGTCCCACAAGCCTGAATCTGCTGACTGAGACTAGATTCAGGGACACATTTCTTATCACCGCGTGTCTACACTGTGCATCTGGAATATGTAGCCACACAGCCCCCAGCCAAAGGCTGTGCTTAATATTCAACACCGCTGCAATGCACAAGAGTCAAAGCCCTGTCTCTGTTCCAGGAGCCCTGGAGGAGGCCTGCAGCACCCTGCACTCATCCCGGTGCAGAATCAGCTCTCCCCAGTCAACCAGAAGCAGCTGTATGAGTGCTGGTTTGAAAGCTTAGCACCAGGGTGAGTAGTCCCCTGTAGACATCTGTCTAATCCCAGTTTTCCGCTACTCCGCTCCCCCGTGTCCACACAGTGCTACTCTCACCCAATTACTATCCTATGCAGCAGAAAAGCTTTGTACAGCCAGTGGCAGGGGTTTCCCAGAGAATGCGTGGGTGTCTACAACGGTTTTCCTGCTGTATCAAACTCAGCAGACAGAAGTATAAACAGGAGAATCCCACAGAGAAGCAAGGAGGTTGCATTCCTTCTGTGTTTGGCTCTTGTAACCACTGCTGGAATCCTGTGCCCAGGTCTGGTTCAGAGAAGAGCCATGACAATGCTTCAAGGAGTGGAAATCATGGCTCCAGGAGCTGTCTGTTTAGCTTACAGAGCTAAGGGGTGATTTGATCACAGTCTATCGGTACCTACAGGGGAACAAATATTTGATCATGGGCTCTTCAGTCCAACAAAGGAAGGTCTAACTAACCTGATCCAATGGCCGGAAGTTGAAGCTAGACAGACCCAGACTGGAAATAAGGCACACACGTTTAACAGTGATGGAAATAACTGTTGGACCAGTAGTCCCCGGGCTAGGTTGAATTGTCCCTCACTAGCAATATTTAAATAGAGCCTGGCTGTTTTTCTGAGACGTGGTCTAGTTCAAAGGGCAGGCTTTCAGCCAACATTATACAGGAGGCACATTGGATCACAAGGCCTCTTCTGGCCTTGGACTGTAGGAATCCACAGGCAAAGGCAAACTGACACAGCTCAGGGCTTTCCACCAGAGAAAGTTGCACCAGTTTACTTAACAGATTCAATCTGATGTAAACCACAGGGTGGACACTTTCCTCTCATGGTAGCTTAAATCACTTCCTGAAATAAAGCTGGTTTAAAGTGAAAGAAAATAATCCACCAAGGTTAACTGAAAGCTCCAAGCATGAGCAGAGGGGTGTTGGACAACACTGGTGTTAATTCCACTCAGTGCACACATCAGGCTAGAGGGAGGAGTGGGGCTCTCAGTGTGAGAGACTAGGCTCCCCATATTTTCTTGGTGTGAGCTTTCTCCTGGAGGGATTAATGATGAGGGGGCACCCCAGTGCATTCTGCATTGGAGGGGGCAAAGCAGCAGCATCTCTGTTTTGTGAAAACAGCGTGTTTCCTTGTGCAGGTTTGCCTTGGGCCCGAGTTTTCCTCCGCAACGTCCACAGCCCCCCGTCCTCCATAGATGCCTGTTACCAGTCCTGCTCATCATATTCCTGCTGCTGCCGGTGCTGTGCTGCCTAGTGCTGCCAGGCAGGCAGCAGCCCATCTGGGCTATGCCAAGAGGGCTGGTGTGGCCACACCTCCAGCTGCGGTACCAGAGGCCCCCGCCCATGTGACCATTTCCAACGCAGGAAAGCAGCTGGCTCGGAGCACTGGAAGGGCCTTTCTACGCTGCTCTCCAACCTCACTGGGAGCAGCTCAGGCTTGAAGGCAAATAAAATGGCAGCTTGAGCTAATGAAAGGGGAGTGGAGCTTTCAGTATACTGTCAACCTGAGCTGACAGCTCGCATCCTCTCAAGTCCCAATCCACCCGAGACAACGTCCCTTCCCACACACAACCCTCATTCTGTCACCCACTCTCCCCTCCACAGTGCTTGGGCAGCACTGAGGGGGTGTGAACTGCACCACGAATCTCCTCTGCCCAGGCACCTCCCACACCTTGGGGCCTTGCTCCCAGTCCTCGGCATAGGGGGCAGGGATGAGGCCAGCGCACTCTACACTGTAGTTATTTCCTGTTCCTAGGGCCCACCAGACAGAGCAGGTGGAGCTGGAGCAGCCTGTGCTGTAGCTAGGCTCTGTCCCCCAGTACCGTAGCGGACAGACTGAGGGCATGACTGGAGGGTACAGGGCTGTGGTATGCCCTGGTCCCCAGGGCCCACTGTGGGGCTAGGGTACACCATACTGCAGCTATTCTGTGCGCTCCAGTGGAATAAGAAGCTAAGGCAGATTCAGGCTGCCTTATTGACAGTGGGGCCCAAGCAGATGCTGGATATAGGGACCACAAAGGTGGCTTCGAACTCCATGCCCATCCCTGCCCCAAGCAGCCAAGAACCAGACCTTGCTCCTGCAGCCAGACAGTTCTGCCACTGGCCCCACCAGAGCTAACCTGTGCTGCAACCTGCTGATCACAGAGCCCCCCTCCCTCACCAGACTGCAGGCTGAGCAGGAAAGATCCCACTTCTCAGCAGTCGAGGTTACACCTCACCCAGGGCCCTGCATCTAGTACTCAGCTCTGGCCCCGCCAGCGTTGACTGCCATACAGCTGTGGGATGCACAGTTAGCAGTGGTGCATCCCTCCACCCCTGCCCCACAAGCTCAGGCACAGCCCTAGCATGCACCCCGCAAACAAGGTGAGACAAGCAGGTTTACACCGCACATGCCCTGGGATCTTAGGCATTTGGGCAGAACTATAGCCAGATGCAAAGCTGCACAGGACTCCCCTGCTCAGGTACTGAACCACACATTCTGCCCTCCCACCCTCCTGAATCAAGCCAGGCTGTGACAGTGCCCCTTCCCCCCCACCCATGTCAACTGTGATTTTTAAGCCCATGGTGCAGGGATTAGGAGATGCAGATTAAGGGCAGTTGCATGGCTAGGTTAATTTCTTCACTGATTTATTTGCAGCTCCCCCTTCTCTGCGCAGCCATATGGGAAATAACACCTTCCTCGATCTTAACAGAGGGGAGCAAGGGTGGCCCGTAAACATAGCATCTGTACATACATGAACTATTTCCAAGATCCACTGATCTTCTCCCCATCAAGAAAACTGACGAGGATTTCCCCAGAAACAGCCAAAATACCAGGAGAGGAACAAAGGAAATCCCCATCTTGCACCCCACTCAAAACACAACTACTGCCCTTCAGTATGCCTCTGCTCAGAGAGACCAAAACCCCATGTAACCTGGCTTCCCACCACCAGTTTTCCCCATGGAGTGGGGCCATCTTAACTGCAGGACTTAGGAAACCTTCAGCTATTGCAAAACTGTACTTGGACAGTATGCTCTTTTATTTGTCTGGTGAGCCAGTTACCCTCTCCCTTCTGCCCCTTCCACTGCAGCAACAGGTTGCGTGCTAAGGTTGCACGGCTATTCTTTTTTCGGTAAAGACCTGCTCTCCAGTTGGAGAGCCAACCAGAGGGATGCAGAGATCTGCTAATGGGACCAGAGATTCAACCATGCTAGGAATACATCATCTGTGGCAACACAGCCTGGTTTTTGATCGGACAGGGAGGCATGACAACCCCTTGGCTCATCAGATTTTGCTGCCCACACTTCTGTCCTCAGTCATTCCTATCAAAAGCAGCCAACAAAATGAAGGGAGCTCTGGGCTCACATCAGTTGCTAGGGGAGATCGTTGTAGTTTTTAAGTTTGTTTTTAGTTGGAGCTTCAGGGATGAACAGCAAAAGAAAGTCACAGCCTAGTCTCTGCTGCCTTCTCTTCCTGGCTGCTCCAAACCCAACCAAACCTCAGGATGCTGCTGTAGTTTACAGATGAAAAGGGCTCGGGATGGGAAAACAGATCCTTGCCCCTCCCGCGCCAGTCTCTCTCTCAGAGGATCACGCACTTCTTCTTGGAGCATTTCTTCTTGCGGCCGTTGCTGATCTTCTCCTTGTGCTTCCGGATCTCCCGCACCAGCGTGTAGAAGGCATCTTCCACTCCCTGGCACAATGTGAACAGAAAGGTCAAGAGGAGAAACACCCACAGCAAGTTTGGCTGTTTAGACAAATTCTCTGCTCAAAAGCAGAATTAAGGCACCCCTAGTACATAAGACAAGCGTGCCAGGATACTACAGTGCACAGATACTGCCATCTACCCCAACGTGCTAGGTCTCATTCGAGTTCTGATGCACGAGGTGTTTTAATATCCCTGCCACAATATTTTAGAACAAACAGGGCTACTGCTACTTTTGTAGCCTTGATGCCACCCTGCAGCAGTGAGTTCTTCTGGCTAATGACATCTGACGTGGGACAAGGATTGATCAGTTTTGCATTTGCCACCTTTTGAAAAATCCATCATCAGGCAGGTGTCCTAGGAGAGGGGGTCCAGCCTAGTGAGAAGAACTAGGGACTCTGGGCAACATTTTGTATTTTCCACTTACCAAAAAACCCCATAGCCCATTTTCTGCAGAGTTCCAGGGAGGCATAAAGGGAACAGGCCAGTGTCTCTTTGCATCCCCACTCCCAGCAAGTGTCTCCCACGCACCTGCCTGGTTTTGGCTGAGGTCTCAATGAAAGGAATCCCATAGCTCTTGGCCAGCTCCTGAGCCTGTTTGGTGTCCACTGTCCGAGAGGGCAAATCACACTTGTTACCGACTAACACCATGGGGACGTCATCTGAATCCTTCACCCTGCTGATCTGCTCCCTGGGGCAGAAGGAATGGGGTCATCAGAGCCAGAAATACACAGCTAAGGCCAGACAGAAGACTGACAACTCCACCCCCACAACCTACCCCAGTCTCGTGGTATGTGGGGCCATCGCTGTTCCCTGCACCACAGGCCCCTAGTGGGGCCGACCTAGCCTCCAGGACAGGGCAGATCAGATCGCTGTGGGCCCCACACACAATGGGGATTGCAGGGGCACACCCTGAGACATAAAGGGGCAGCTGCCCACTGAAGGCTCAGCCCCATTGCTCTCCCCACCCTGCTGCAAGGCCCCAGCTGACCTGTAGTGATGGACATCCTCAAAGGACTTGACATTGTTGATGGCAAAGACACAGAGGAATCCCTCGCCTGTACGCATATACTGGTCGCGCATGGCACTGTACTCTTCCTGCCCAGCTGTATCCAGGATGTCCAACAGGCACGTCTCGCCGTCGATCACCACCTGCTTCCGGTACGAGTCCTGGGGGGGAAGGGGGGACAAGACAAGCAGGGAGTGACCCACCCAGCATGTGACAGACAGCCCCACCAGGGCAGGGGCATGTGGGGGGGACCCCTCTGGGGTAGGGGGTGCAGGTCTCTCACCTCTATGGTGGGGTCATATTCATCCACAAAATGGTTCTGGATGAGCTGGATGGTCAGGGCACTCTTACCAACACCTCCAGCCCCCACCACCACCAGCTTGTACTCCGTCATGGCTGCCGGGGCACGGTGCCCACGGCTGGGAGAACCCGGCACCAAGATGGGCTCAATCTGCCCCCTCAGGGATCACACACCAGGTCATCACTCAAGGCTGGCCCTAGAACCAGTTACAGGGTTAAAGCTGGGGGAAGGGGACTAGGAACCCGGGCGCCTGGGTGCTCGGCCCTCTCTGGTACAGGGAACCCCAGCCTGGTACTGAGAGCTGCATCTGCAGTCAGTACTTCCCCCCTCCACCAGCCAATCCCCTCGGTGCCCCCAAATCTCACCTCAGCCTAGACCCCATCCCCCACACCTGCTACCAAACCAACCTCCTCCGATATAGCCCCTGCCTGCACCCAGCCCCGCCACTTCAGTGCAACCCATCTGCGCCTCCTGCACCGCCCCATACGAGACAACCCCCTCTCCGCACCCACCTGGCCTCGCCCCGTGTTACTCCCACTACAATGCAGGCTGCCCCATAGCCCACCTGCAGCCGGCACACTGCCGACCCCAGCCCCGCCCTACAGCCGCTCCCTCCCGGGCCTAGCACGGGACAGGCCTCGCGCCTGACAGCTCCCGCCGCAGCCAATGGCAGCGCCGCCCCACCCCCACGCCACGCAACGGCCAATCAGAGCCGGGTGGGGGGCACCATAGAGAGGAAGACAGGGGGCTAGAGAGGCAGCTGGCTCAGCAGGCAGGGCGGCCAGCGTCCCCTAGCGGGTAAACCTTGTGCGTGTCCGCCCAGTTCTGGTGGGGCTCTGCAGTCGCCAGCCGCCCCGTGACGCACCGGCAGATGCAGCCCGCACACATTCACACGGATGCGCTAATTAGATTGAGGGGGGCAGAGCCCGAGGCTATTACCGGAGCTCCCTAATTAAGATAAAAGTCAACGACCATTCACCAATGCCGGGAGTGGGGTGGGGGGACTAGGAGCCAGGACGCCTGGGTTATCTTCTGGCGGAGGGAGGGAGTGGTGGCTGAGAAGCAGGACGCCTGGGTTCTCTCCCCGCTCCTGGGAGGGATGGGGGATCTAGTGCTTAAAGGGGCTGGGAATCGACCTCATTTTAGAGAAGGGGAAACTGAGGCACAGCGAGATGTGTCCGGTCCCTAAGATGAAATAATAAATGCAAGAGACCCAGGAACACAACTCAGGCGTCCTACTCCCCTGCCGAGTGACCTCGTCCCTAGAATCCCTCCCACCTTCCCTTCTTGTCCCCTGCCCCTGTGCTGGAGTCAATTAGTGCTAATTACTCCAATTTTCAGGCCCATTTTCTGACTAATGGAGAAGGGAAATTAGAGACAAATTAACCAACCTCCCTCCAATCTATGGGGGGGGGATTAGCGTCAATTTCTCCTACGTCCCCCAGGTATGATGCACTCCTCTCCCTCCTCCAGCCATGTATAAATCCAGTATCTGATACCCTTAGCTGCTACCAAAGCAGGGTAGAGTCTGAGGTGAGATTCCCTTCAGCACCCCAGAGCCAGGCACTGCTGCTCAAGGGACTGGGTTGGAGTGAGGGGCACTGGCAGAACATAGGGGAGCTTATGGCTAGGCTAATAAGTCTGTGGGTTGGTCATGAGGGGCATCAGTAGAGCTGTTTGGTGAGGGAAGCCCAAGGCTGGGTCAGTGAGGTGGCAGGTTTGGTGGAGGTAGAAATACCCTGTGGTTTGTTGGGCTGCAGGCTGAGCTAGGTGTATGTAGGATCAACAGTGAGTTTTGGGGGAAAAGAGACAAGGAGCCTGAAAACCTGGGTTTTATCCCCATTTCTGGGAGGAGAGTAGGGTCTAGTGGGTAGAGCAGGAGGCTTGGGAGCCAGGATGCCTGGGTTCTCTGCCTAGCTTGGGGAGGAGGGGAGGGGGTGTAGTTAATGGATAGAATGGGAGGCCTGGCACCTTGAACTCCTGGGTTCTGCTCTCTCTCTTTCTCTTTCACAGATGGGGACCCCTGCCTTGCTCTGTGTCTCTCTGGTCCTGTGGGGGCTGCTGGGCAAATGTGCAGGGATCCCTCTGATGGTAAGAGGACTCCCTGGATGAAACCCTCACCTGCCAGCCCCTTCTCTGGTGCCACCTCCTGGCCTGCCTCTTCCAGCACCCTTTATTACCCCTGTTACTGGAGGTTGGAGAAACCTGCCCCATCCTGGGTACCCTGTATGATATGATCCTCTGTGGGATAGGCCTCTGTGGATCTTGGGCTGTCCCAGTCAGAAGGAGGGTGGACTCACTGGGAAGGGGCAGATCTACTCATTTAATATGCATTTCCTCTTTCTCTGCAGCCCAAAGACAAACGTGGATGGACCCTGAACAGTGCAGGATACCTGCTGGGACCCCGTGAGTAATCCTGGCTGGCCTCTTCCCATCCAGGAGAGAACCCAGGAGTCCTGGCACCCAAGTCCCTCCATTCTAACTGCTAGACACCACTACCCTCCCAGAGCAAGGTTAAGAACCCAAGTGTCTGGGCTCACAGACCTGCCCCCCCCATCACCAGATTCACTCTCCTCCTAGAACCTGGGAGGGAACCCACGAGTCCAGGCTCCTGGACCCCACAACCACTAGCCTCCCCTCCCCAAGCCAGGTTAGAACCCAAGTGTCTCGGCTTGTAGCTCCCCCCCTCACCCCCCCTTTTTCTCTCTGTCAGATGCCCACCGTCCGCTGATGGATAAGGGGGGTTTGGCTGGGAAGCGGGAGGCCGTGGAGAAGCCGATGCAGCTGGAAGTGGATGGTGAGTCCCTGCCTCATGCCCCTCAGCCCTCCTTAGGCTCCCTTGTGCCCCACTCACCAAATGCTCTCACTTCCAGGTGCCTCCCTGCATCCCCCGGATGCAATCAGCCTCCAGATTCTGCTGGATTTCCTTTCCTCCCTGCATCTTCCAGGTGAGTGTGTGGCCAGACTCCTTGGTTCTATGCTGGCTCTGTGAGGGGAGTGGGATCTAGTGGTTACAGCAGGGGGAGGGGGTTGGAGCCAGGACTCCTGGATTCTCTGCTGTGTGAGGCGAGTGGGATCTTTTGCAGGGGGAATTGGGAATCAGTACTCCTGGGTTTTCTCCCAGCTTGGGGGGGGGGGGCAGACCAGGGGTCTCTCTCCCTTCACTGATTCTGTCTCATTCCCTCCTGCAGCACTGGGGGCCCTGGATCATCTGCCTCTCCCTGACGCGGCTTTCCAGGCCTAGACCCCCAGCCCTCTCAATGAGCCGCTGCACTTGTCCCCCCCTCCCCCATGCCCTACCTGCCTGGCCTTCCACCCCTCACTTGAGACCCCCAACCCCGGTCTCATGGCCTCCCACACTAGTGTGACACTCCCTGGCCAAGCATGGGGGAGTCCAGTGGTTAAAGTATAATTTGATGGGCTGCGGAACCCTCCTAATCTCCAGGCCCCCTTCCTGTATTGTTTGGGCCCCCTTCATGCATGTGTGGGCCCCAGCCCAGGTAGGCATTTGCAACCACGTCTCAGTACCACATGCATCAGTTATTGCTCCATAAAAATATTTATAGTTTTATATGGCATTTATATCTATAGCAATTATTGTCACAAACTAGCAAACAGTGCCTAACACAATACGTATTGTGATTAACAACGGTGGGGCATAGGACCTGCCAGCAGCTAGGGCAGGGCAGAACATGCATTCTGCCTGATTTTTCTATTTTTAGGGGCCCTGGAACTCTGGCCCCTCAAATTTGGGGGCCCCAGAACTATGTTCTGGTGCGTTCCCCCTTACTTTAACCCCTGGGGGAGTCTGTCCTGCCTAGGCACCCCATTCTGTTTCCTTCATCCCCCCCCATCCTGAATATCAAGAGCTCAGGGTGGGAGCAGGTACAACAGCCCCCTGTGTTATACAGGCAGGGAGTCTGCTGGTTAGAGTGGGGTGGGTATTTAGGAGCCAGGACTCTGGGTTCTTTCCCTGGCTCTGCTCCTGTCTTTGGGGATAAATCCCTTTTCCTTTACTCATTGCCTCAGTTTCTCTTCCCATGGATTAGGGCTACCCCCAGCGATCATGCTGCCCTGGAAACGTACTAGAGCTGTGGATCCACCCCGACCTCCAATATCTTTGCACAGCATGGGAGAGTCCCCCTGTGTTCTCTGCAGTACTTGACACAGCTGCAGCCAGCATATCCCCTCCATTCCCCTGGAGATGGATGTTAACCCACTGTTCCCCAAACATGGCAGCCAGCAGCCTGGAGTGGTGGCCCAGATGTGGCTGGAGAGCCTTGAGTCCTGTCGTGATTCTGGTGGAATAGACTTACATCTGCCTCTGGCCTTGGGGCTAAGGGAAGAGGGCAGAGGAAAGTGCAACCAGCCAATAAACATTTCTCTGGGCCATGCTCCTGTCACTGTGTGGTGCTTGGTGTGAGTGGGGTGACTGGACACGTGGCAGTTCTGGCAGAGTGGAGTGATGCAGTCTGTGCATCAGGAGAGGGAGGTGCAGAGAAATGGAGACTTGTTGTTCTTTATACTAATTAAACTCCATTACATGCCTTTCATAGCTCAGGCCATGAAATAGAGAGGGGGAATCACCCATCCTCTCCCAGCGGCCCTAAGCAGCTGTGCAGGCCTGCTCTCCAGAAGCTCAGGCTGATGGCATTGGAAGTGGAGTGACGGGTCTGGTTGAGGGGCCCAGGGCAGGAATGAGCCTGGGATCAGGACCAGGGCTGTTGATGGAGGATTCCTGGGGGGCACAGACCTGGGGCTCCATGGAACTACTCCTAGGATTGCCCCTCCCAACCTGCCCCACACATTGTCTGGGGGCCTGAGGCAGGAGGGCCAGGTAGAGTAGAGCACAGTGCTGAGCAGGGGCAGTTGTGACTGGTAGGGGACAGAAGGGTTAGTGATAGCCCCCTGCCCCAGACATCCAGGCCACCTGTGGGGGCCAGTGCCACATTCCCCCCCCCCCCCCCCCCCCCCCCCCCGCAGCCAACCACTCTGGTGATTGCTTTCTGCAAACCTGGAATGAGGAAGTTTTTCCTAGTCCTCTAATTACCAGCCTGCCTTGTGTAGCAGCAAATAAGCCTCTCGCTCATTAGGCTGGTGTTGGGCTTGGGAAGCCCAGGCAGAGAGAACCCTGCTTCCCTGCAACATCTGTTTTCCCCTTATCCCCACACCCCCTTCCATCCCAATCCGGCACCTCGAATGGGAGGGAATGAGACAAATTTGCCAACTGATGGGGTGTTGAGAGCCCAGCGTGTCTGTGTGTGTGTGTTTGTGTCCATCTGTGTGCGTGTCCATCTGTGCTGCATACATCTGTCTGTCTGTGCTTGCCTGGGAGGCAGTGATGGTCAGTGAGGGAGGTCAGTTTCTCCACCCACAGGTATCCTGACCTGGCCCTGTGGTCTCTGATGCTGGACTTGAAGGCCGGGTGCTGTCTGGGGCCAGCTGCCCCCATGCCCATGGGACAGGCTCAGCCCCAGCAGGGGGGCTAGGAGCTATCTGTCTGTCTCACCTCTACCCATCCATCCATCTCCCCTCCATCCCTTCCTCCATCTATCCATCTCCCCCATACCTGTCCACACACCCCCCTCTGTTTACCCGTCCATGTCCCCCCGCCCCCCTGCCGCCCCCCCCCCCCATTAGCCCCTCCATGAAGACACTGGATCACTGCTTTGGGGTGTGATTCAGAAAACAGAAAGCAAAGGTCCTTTATTGCTGGGTGTGAGGCCCTGGAACAGCATAGGATGCAGGGACATGCCCCCCTCCCCACTGTGCCCCACTCCCCCTGCAGACATTCTGCCCCCCGCCACCAGTTCAGTCGGGATTCACGACCAGCAGTTTCTGCATATAGGAGTTGAGCCATTTCTGGCGCTCCATGGCTGTCAGCATCTTGCTCCGCTCTCGAAAGGCTGCATCATCTGCCACCACGATGCTTCTCTTCCCGCTCCAGCCTGGGGCTGGGGCCAGTTCAGTGGCTGGGACTTCCTGTGTTGTCCCACTCCAGAGGCGGGACTTCTGGCTTCGCCCTTCTCCGGAAAGCATTCTGAGGCTCCAGTCCTGCAGGGTGTTGGATGGCAGCTTGAGGTCCAAAGCTGGAGGATGTTTCCCAGTGGGGTTGGCAGGATCTTGTGGGACAGCCCGTGTCCACAGCCTAGCGAGAGAGAGACCAGGACTCCTGGGTTCTATCCCTGGCTCGAGGTGGGAGGGCAGGGGTGGAGGTGAGAACTGGGAGCCAGAACTCCAGGGTTCTCTCCCTGGTTCTGGGAGGGGCATGGGGTCTGGTTGATTAGAGAGGGCAGGCCTGGGAGCCAGGAATCCTGAGTTCAATTCCCCAGCTCTAGGAGGAGAGTGGGGTCTAATGGGTCATAGCAAGGGGGCTGGGAGCCAGGACCCCTGGGTTCTCTCACCAGCTCTGGGAGGGTGGTGGGTTTGGTGGTTGGGGGGGAGCTGTACCTGTCGGGGGGATATGATGGAGGGAGCAGCGCCCCGGAGCACAGCCACAATGAGCAACCCAGGAGGAAGATGATGGAGACCAGTCTTCTCCCAGCGCTGGGCGGGGTGTCCATCTCTGGCTCTGGGGGGACAAAGGGAGGGGTCAGAACCCCCTTGACCCACCCCCAGTCCCCTCCTGTCCCCTCCATCTCCCTGTCCACTCCCAGCCACCCACCTTTCCTGACTCAGCCAGTACTAACCTCTTCCCTCTTTCAGCAGGGCCCCAAGCCCAGACCCCCCCCAGCCCAGTAGCGCCCTCTGCAGGCCATGCCATGGTGGTTACCTGCCAGCCCCGAGACAGCACCTGGCACAGCAGAATCCCGTCTGCCTCGCCCCAGCTCCCTGGGTGATTTATACCCATCCGCCCGTCCCCCCAGCCCCCCTTGCTCCTGGTGTGACGCAGGCCCGGGTGGCTGACGGGGGCGTCAGGGGCGCAGATCGATGCTGCCACTGCAGAGCTGGGGAGGGGGGTCCCTGGCACCGTGTGCAGACAGTTAATGAACCAGGTGGGGAGGTGGGGGGGTTGGTAGGGGGCCTCCTTGGACCCCCAAGTCCAACTCTCATGGGGGTGGGTGCTTAGAGCCAATCAGATGGACAGACAGACCTCTTGGCCGGTGGCTCCTTATTAAATTTCTCTACTGCATATGGGGTAGGGGGCTAATTGGTCTCCCCTTTCCCCACTCAAAGGCCTCGTCACACGGTGTTGCTAACGAAGCCCCTAGCCCCCGCCCGTGATTCACTGCCGGTCTGGCCAGCTGTCGATGGCGAGTGGGTGGTTCTGGGCAGGAGGCCTGGGGGGTCATCTCGCTCTCCAGGACTCATTAGTGCTGGTCTCATTAGCCGGCACCATAATGAGCTGGCGGGGAAAAGGGGGCTGGGCTGGGGCTACCAGCAG
This sequence comes from Pelusios castaneus, assembly GCA_007922175.1. Taxonomy (NCBI): domain Eukaryota; kingdom Metazoa; phylum Chordata; order Testudines; family Pelomedusidae; genus Pelusios; species Pelusios castaneus. The sequence continues at coordinate 527,443 of ML685943.1, read as the reverse complement.
TGGGGGGGGGGGCATGTGGGACGTGGGTCCAGAGGCAAACTCCTCATCACATATTGTGCCCAAACTGGGGGGTAGCAGCAGCCAGGTGAGGGGGCTCCTGCCCCAGGCCCACATCATGTAGGCCCATGGGTGTGGCTGGCAGCCGACAGCCCATGTCCCCAACTCACTGGCACCTCAAACCCCCCTTTCCCATTCTGGGGGCCTGTTTACCCCCCTGGCTCTGGGAGGGTAGTGGGGTCAAGTGAAGAGGAAGGGGGAACTGGGAGTCCAGACTCCTGGGTTCTCTGCATATCACAGTGCCGGTCCAATGGGGAACATTGAAGCCCTCCTGGGAGGGACTGGGCAGGAGGCGGAATACAGATGACACTGGGTTACCTCCAGAGTGGCTGAAGAGGGGCGGGCCAGGAAAGTGGGGGCCGGCGGGAAGTGCCAGGCAGACCAGCGAAGTATCAGTCACCCGATGCTCACCCCCAGACGGCTAATTGGGACTGGAAAGAAGCGGGGGTGAGGGTGGGAGACGGGAAAATCATTTTGCTAAGTGAGTGGAGCGATGCGCCAGCTAGGGACATGGAGCCGGGGGCTGACAACAACTGGAGAGGGGAGGGGGTTAACCTCCTTTCTGCAGAATATGGGGGGACAGGGGAAGGGGCTCAATCCCCCCCAGGATACAGATGGAGGCAGGGAGGGGTACCATATTCCCAGGGCATAGACAGGGTTGCATGGGGGTATCTCTTCCCCTTTAAATTTCAGTCCTTTGGGGCCCCACCCCACACAGATGCCCATGATTGGGGCAGAGCCCATTTATGCCCTCCCCCAACCACTCCTGCCCCAGGTGAGTGTTTCCTAGTTGCTTGTGTGAGGGTGGCTGAGTCAGCCATGGGGAGTTGTTGCTTGGGGGTCCTTCTGCTTTGGTTGGGGGTGGCCTCAGCCTTGTTACCTCCCCTGGGTGAGTCCCTCTGCTCTCTTTTCCATATAGTGGGAGCAGGCTGCCTGGGTCCTTTTCCCTCTCTGGGTGAGGAGTGGGGGCTGGTGGTTAGAGCAACCTGGGGCCCAGTGAGGACTCCTGGGTTCTCTCCTTGGCTCTGGGAGGGGAGGGAGGTAGGGGGCTAGTGGTTGGAGTGGGGTGTGGCTGGGGACCAGGTGTCTTGGGCTCTCTTCCCCAGCTCTGGCAGGGGGAGGTATAGGGTTGCTCTGAGGAGGAGGAGTTTCTCATTTGCCCCCTTTTGTCCCCCTAGACTACCCTGTGAAGCTGTACTCTGAGGCTTCCCGTCTCTCCACTGTCCTGCGGCTGCGCCCCCCGTACTGTTTCTATGAGTGGTGGCGCCAGGTGACTGTGGACCCCAGCCAAGCACCTCGAGCATCTGCCAGGATAGGGGTGCATGTGCAGCCCTCAGGTATGGGGAGGTGGGCTAGGAGCCAGGATACCTGGGTTCTCTCCCTGGCTTGAGGAAGGAAGAGGTGGGGAGGCAGGGGGTGTTAATGGTTAGAGCAAGCAGGGGTTAAAGTAAGGGGGAATGCACCAGAACACAGTTCTGGGGCCCCCAAATTTGGGAGTCCAGAGTTCCGGGGCCCTTAAAAATAGAAAAATCTGGCGGAACACATGTTCTGCCCTGCCCTGGCTGCTGGCAGGTCCTACGCCGGACCATTGTTAATCACAATACTTATTGTGTTGTGTTATGTTTGCTAGTTTGTGACAATAATTGCTATAGACATAAACGCCATATAAAACTACAAATATTTTTATGGACCAATAACCGATGCATGTGGTACTGAGAAATGGTTGCAAATGCTTACCTGGGCTGGGGCCCAGACAATAAGGGAAGGGGGCCCGGAGATTAGGAGGGTTCCAGGGCCCATCAAACTATACTTTAACCACTGAGAGCAAGGGGCTGGGAGCCAGGACTCCTGGGCAGTGATTCAAAGTTGCTGTCTCTTCAGGGGACAACACCACCTACAAGGTGCCATGGGGCTTTTCCGTGCCCCCCTGTAGTCCCCTGTTTGAGGAGCCTCCTCACCCACAGGAATTTGCCTATGATGTGGGGCCAAGCTTGGCCTGTGTGGATGACACCTGCATTCGGGACCTGCTCCCTGGCCAGAGCTACAGGTAGGTGTGGGGGTGGGTGGACAAGGTAGAAGGCAGTTCAGCTTTTGGGGGGGGTGCATGAAGGCAGAGGCAGCTTTGGGGGTAGGTGAAGCAGGCACCTGCCTAGGGCCCCTTCATCTACCTGAAAAGCCATGTTGGCCTCCCAGATGTGGTGGGGAGCTGGGGCCAGAGTTGGTGGTGGGGCAGTTTTGGGGGGCCTGCTGTGGGGGTGGTGGTTTGGGGCCCCTGGTGGGATGTTGGGGTGGGACGGATGGCCATGAGGAGCTGGGGCTGTGGTGAGGGCTGGGGTTCCTGGTGAGGAGCTGGAGCTGCAGAGGGAGCGGGTTGGGGTCCCGGCCCCTGGTGTGGATCCTGTAGGGGGCCCCACAATGGGCCTTTGCCTAGGGCCCCAGATAGCCTGAGGCCACCTCTGCATGGAGGTGGCTTTAAGCAGAGGTGGGGGGGCTGGTATGAAGGGTTGTGGGAAAGATATGAGGTTGGGGGGCAGAGGCTGTGGGAGTGGGGCATAGATCTAATGGTTGGGGTGGGGGAGGGTCAGGAATCCTGTTCCATCCCTGATTCTGGGAGTGGAGTGTAGTCTAGTGGTTTGGGTGAGGGGCGGGGGAGGTTTAGGAGCCGGGACTCCTGGGTTTTCTTCCTCTTAGGACCCCATTGCCTTGATTCCCACAGGGTCCAGTTTGTTCTGTACAGCAAGGCCATGACCCCCGTGGCTGTGACGAACTGGTCCCGACCCTTTGAGATGAGAGGTGAGATCTGGAGGGGTTGGAAATGGGTCCCCTCTAGGGAGTGCTAGCTCCCATCCAGCCCCAGAGCTGGAGGTGTGGCTTAGTCTGGCTGTGCCCTCTCTCTGGCAGAACTAAGCCCCGCCTTTTCCCCTATTGCTTTCCCTAGGTCTTCCCCGCAGCTTCCGCACCATTGACCCCAGTCCTGGGGGGCACTCGGGGGGCATGGTCGTCGTCACTGTCTTGCTGAGCGTCTCCGTCTTGCTGCTGCTGGCTGCCATGGGTCTGGCCATGGTTGTTGGGCACCGCTAACCCCTTCCTGGGCCGAGAGATGCTGCCTCCTGCTTTGGCGGGAGGACTGTCTGGGGGAAGATGTGCGCATCCCCCACTGCATCACATGGCATGAACTTGTATCGGCTTCATTAAATGCTTCGTTTTCTACCTCCTGGTGTGTGTCTCTCTCTTTCCAGGGGGCTGGAGCCCAGAATGGAGTCTGAGACCAGTCATGCTGGGCTGGCTCCATGGGATCTCTGGCTCCAGGGGAGTGGGGGAGGTTCCTTAACCTGCTGCTCCTTCATTTCCTGGAGTGACCCCTGCCTTGTCCATCAAGTGTAGAGGTGAATGACCTGTCTCCAATGCTTTAAGTGCTGGTACTCATATCTTGAGAGTAAGTTTGAAAAATGCCTCTTCCAGCAGCACACTCCTTTCGCCTGCTGACCCCATCCCCCAGCAGGGCTGGCAAAAAAGGTGCTCTGTCCCTATTCGCTTTCTCCCCCTGCTTCTGATTTCAGAGACCTCGCTTGCCTATGCCAAGCCACCAGCCCTGTCTCTTTCATCTTTCCTCCCCTGGGAGCCCTTCCCGCCCTGGCTCAGTGGCAGGGCCCTGCTCTACACCATCACCAAATCCAGCCTCTTCTTTGACCTGATGTGACCTGTACAGCTGGCAAGTTCTGTGGGTGTGAGAAGGGGCCTGGCTGGCTGAGCCTCTCTGAAGGGGTCCTGCTGTGCTGTTAGCTCTTCCAGCAGCTGCTGCACTGGACACGGAGCCAGAATTGTGGTTTGTTTTTTTAATTCCTCCAAAACATATTGGAAAAAGGTCCCCTCTGTCCCAAACCCCCATTCTCTTGTAAGTTGAGGTGGGGTCATATTTGCCAACCTGTTACTTTTGCATTTGAATTTCAGCAGCCAATTCGTTGCTGGGCTTGTGGAAACCCCTTGTTAAAAACTCGCAGTTGGCTTTTGCACTGAGCTAGTCTGAGTAATTTTGCCTCTTGGCAAACTTTGCCACCGCCCCTTCCCCTGCCTTTTCAAGAACATTTCTGAATCTGGCACAGCCTGTATCCAGCCCAGACCCCTGAGGGTCCTTCTCTGCTTGCTTCTGAAATCTGTTCATCACTCCCCTTCATGTCCTGTCTTTTAACAAGTTACTGAGCAGGGATGGGTCTTCTCACTTGTCCCGTGGCTGCTTAAAGGCTTTGGAGAGAGCGAGCGAGCGCGAGCATGTCAATTCAAAGGCCAAGGCCACTGGATCACCTTGTCTACAGGCTTGTTTGGACCCCCTTGAAGAATTCCAGTAGACTGGTGAGGCCTGATTTCCTTTCCAAAGCTGTATTGTCATCCCTACCAACCAGCATTCAGCTCTGTCTGTTCTTTGCTATCAGCTCAAACCCTGTGTCCCAGCCTGAAACTCAGGTCCCTGGCTTGGAAGGGTTGGGATTGCCTCTGGAGTCTTTTTTTTTTTTTTTTTTTTTTTTTTTTTTTTTAAAGTCAGCATCAATGTAGCTAACCAGCAGCCATCTGGATCAAGGCTGACTGAGGTGATTGGTTACACACCCCCACTGGGCTGGGAGACTTATCACTGGTTAATGTACTGATTTGCTCCCAAGCCTCCTTGCTGGAAAACAGTCTGGGCCAGTTCCTCAGCTCGGTCACTTCCTTAGAATGGCTCCAGGATGGGAATCTGCAATGCAGATGGGTACAAAGCTTACATCCTTTCTCTGCCATGGCCCTGTTTGCCTTGAGTGCACCTCAATAAGGCATCAGCAGGGCCGGTGCCTCACTAGGCCTCCTTTGAGGAGTTAGGTCTTAGTTTCTGGGGCTTTGGCTCATTGCTTTTCCAAGTCTCTCTTCTCTCTTCCCCCCCCGCCCCTGCAACTTTTTTCCCCAGCCTGGCCAACAATGTTTGATAGGGCACCTGTCCACCTCTGCAGTTGGCTTTGTGTCTCAGCTGCAGGGAGGTCACCTTTGAGCCAGGGGCGGCAGCAGAGCTGTTATCCCGTCCAAGCTGCTGCTAGTAGGGGTGTCTCACCTGACCCATGGCACAGATGTCCACCTTAGTCTGCTGGGAGGGGTGTGGGGGCTTGGTTAGGTGTGCTCTAACCTCCCAGAGGTGGTGCAGAAAGGCTGGCACTGACTGGGAAGGGGGAGCCCCCAGTTAGCCCTGCCTTCCCTTGCCCCAGAAGTGCAGCTTAGCCAGGTTGTTGTTGAATTAACAGCACCCTTCCCCTGAGGCAGGTGCATCATACCTGCCCCTTCCCCCAGTCCCAGGGGTCCTGTGAGGGAGGAGCTGCCCCCCCCAGCCTGGCTCACTGTGCGTCAGTCCCTCCCAGTAGCAGCTGGAGTTTCCTCTACTCTTGGTCCCCCCAGGTGAGTCAGAGGGGCTCTGCTGTAGTCCCCCAACTTAGGCTGCTTGGGAGGGTTGGCTGGGGGGGGGAGGCTGGACAGAGGACCTCAGCTGTTTTACCCCCAGATATTTAATAGGGCTGTGCATCTATTTCTATGGGGTGAATCTGTTTGAGGGGGACATGGGGATGGGTGCACCCCTTAAATATCACAGGAGGGGTGATTTCATGTCCCCCAGCTATTTAAAAAGACAGTGCCCTATTTTGGCAGGGTGCATGTTAAGGGAGTTGGATTTAGTTTTTCCCATTTTTATTTGATGAGATGGTTCCACACACCCCTGCCCCATAAGGGGGTATCCTCTCCCCCTCCACCCATGCATTTAAAGGGATGGTGCCCTATTGCAGACTGGGCAGTAGGGGGAAGGGAATGTGGCTGTTTCTGTTATTAATCTATTTCCCCCATACAGTCATACCATGCAGCCAACCAGGCCCCCCCCCAGCTATTTAAAGGGACAGTTCACAATTCCATCAGCCCCTGGACAAGCCCTAGAAAGGAGGGAGCTGGTGTTGTGGGAGGCAAAGGGCTTATTTAAATCCCCATACCACCTTATTTTTGCCCAAATGGGGGCGGGGGGGAGAGGACATACCCCTAAGGAAATGTAAACAGACAGGGCTTGATTTACTAGTCTTCAATCTAGCATAGAGGGGGCTGGCCCTGGCTGGAAAGCATGAAGGGTGGGTGAATCCCTTTAAATTCCCTGTGATGTCCCTATGCCCCTTTTAGGGTCCCTTGTTACTCTCCCTCTTCCATGCATTTAAAAGGGCAGTGCAAGCCCCCCTGGGCCATTGGTAAGGGGAGAGAGGGTGTAGTTACCCCAAATTGGGGGGGCAAAGGAACAATGCTGCCAAGGAAACAACTGTAATCCTAGCACCCACAGGGGGGTGGGGGCAGAACTCTGCCTGCCCCCCCCCCCCAGGGAAAAGGGAGCTGGGACTAGGACGGCAGGGCACATTGCCCCCTGTCCCCACTGAATCTGTGGCCTGGGCCAGGCTGGGTGGAGAAAGGAGCCTGTTCTCCAAGATTTAAAGAGGGGTGCAGGAGGCTCAAGGGTGTGGGAGGGAGAAAGTCCCCCTCCGCCCTGCCCCTGGCAGCCTGTGCCCCTAGCACCTCGGGATAGGAAGGAGATGGAGCCAGGCCAGCTGCTCCCTGCCCCCAGGGAGATCTTGCCAGCAACGGACTCTGGTAACCAGGAGCAGGTGGGGGAGCTGTCCCGGGGGGGCCCTGCTGTAGCTATGGTTATGCCTGTATTCTCCACCCACCAGGTCTGAGAGTGAGTGGGTGGGGCTGGCTGGCTGGCACTGATGCCCCAGGGTGGTGTGAGGGGGTGCTGGGCAGCTGTGGCCAGCAGGGAGCACTAGGGTGCAGAGGGCAGTAGGGGGGTGCCCCCCACCCACATTCCAATGCAACCCCTTCTTGTCCCCGCAGGTGCTGGTTCCTAGAGGTGCCCAGCTCCAGGAGATGCCACCCCTGGGCACTTGGCTGCTGCCGGCCGCCCTGCTGGCCCTCTGGGCTTGTCTTGTTGCCAGCGCCCCCCCGGCCACCCCTCAGATCCCAGTCCCCTCTGCCCCTTGGTCTGACCCCTCCCCCCTGGTAGATCGGGTGGTCACTTCCCTTCCCACCCCTCCCCCCTCACCTGACACTGAGGGGTCCACTCAGCCCCCCATGATCCCCACCTCCCTCAATCACACCGGGCCACATCCATCTCTCCTTAGCCCCTCTCTGCCCTCCAGCAGCCTGGTGCACTCCACGGCAGAGCTGGGCCCAAAGACTCCAAGTGATGGTGCCTCCCGAAGGACCCCGGCACCTGTGGCAGGAGATTCTGGCCAGCAGAGGGTGCCGGGGCACCGGGGAGTTGAGATGGTTGTGCTGGTAGAGAGGGTGGAGCGAAAAGGTAAAAGAGGAGGTGCATGAGGGGCAGATGGTGTTGCAGGGTTAGGGGGTGCATGAGCAGAGAGGGCACAGTGGGGGCTCACAGGGTATAGTTAAGAGCACGGAGCACAGAAGGGGCATAGGGTGCATTTAGGGGCATAAAAGAGGGGAGTGCAGGGGAGATTGTGGGGGTGCAGAAGAGGGATGTATGAGGAAGTGGGGTGCATGAGGAGGGATTGCATGGGAGCTGTGGGGGTGCAGAAGTGGGGTGCTTTCATTTGCATAGTGGGGAGAGACTGGGTGAGGGGAATGCAGAAGCAGAGAGGAGGGATGGGTAAAGCTGGACTCCTGGGTCCCATCTCAGTGTTTCCCCCCTGCAGACCGCCCCACTGAGCTGCAGGGGGCCAGCGGGGCCCATGCCATGGCCCTGTTCCTTGCAGCCTCCGGCCTCCTGCTCTGTCTCTTCGCAGGGATCTACTGCGCCTACAGCCGGGGGGCAAAGGCGTCATCCTTTGCTCACCGGCGTCTGCAGGATGGGTCCTTTGACGATCTCGGTGAGTGGGCCCAGATGCCTGGGTTCTCTTCTGGCTTTGGGAGGGGTTTGGGGGTCTGATGGCTGCATGGGGGGCAGTGAGGGGTGGGCTGGGAGCCCAGGACTCCTGGGTTCCATCCCTGACTCATCTCTCCTTCCTGCAGCTCTGCACCTGGATGACCCCAAGGGTTCCTATGACTGGTTCTTCTATGAGAGTGGTGGTGAGGCCAAGTTCCCCACCCCACTGCAGCCAGGCCAAGAGCAGCCCTGGCTCTGTCCCCCACTGCAGCCCCCACTCCCTGCCTCACAGGCACCCGCTGTGGACAAGAGCCTAGGGCCTGCCTGCGCCGAGCAGCCTAAGCCAAGTCCCCCAAAACTGGAATGCCTGTCTCCAGCTAACCTCCCCGCTGGGAACTTCTTCTGAGAGCTCCCTGCCACGAACTGGGATAGAACCCAGTTGTCCTGGCTCCCAGCCCCCATCCCCTACCCCCCGCTGTAACACACTAGACCCCACTCCCTTCCCAGAGCCAGGAGAGACCCCAGAAGTCTTGCCCCCTCTCCCCTGCCCTAACCACTAGACCCCACTCCTCTCTGGGCTGTATGAGTTTAGGGACCAGTCACTCCGTGGGCTGGGGTTATTTCTGACACAGGGAGGTTGGGGGGATCTGTCCCTTCCCCCAGCTGTCAAGCTGCTCTGGGAGTTGGATATTCAACTGCTTAGATCTAATGAGGCTCTGGCTTGAAATAAAAGTGTTTCTTCAACCAGCCTGCCCAGCCTCCTTTCTTTATGGGTGAGGAAATGGAGCCCCTTGATCACCCAGCCCTGGGTTCCCCCTAGCTCTGCCAGGGCACCTCACTCCTGACCCGAAGGCCTCTACTTGCCCAGCCACCATCCCCCCACTCATCTTTGGCAGTGCCTTGTCCTGTCTACCCTCAGCCCCCACGGGGTGCAAAGACCCTCCTGGTCCTGTGTTCAATGGAGCCCATTGCAGGCACAGGACCTGCCCCCACTGCTGCCTGAATCTGCAGCAGCTGCGTCCAGGTGTGAGGTGTGAACTGCCCCCATGTGAGGGTTGAGAGCCTGAACAGTCCATGTCCTATCTGAGAACGGAAGGGGAGGTCAAAGATCAGGAGTCTGTTGGCAAGGCCTGCTTTACAGGCGGAGCTTGGAAGAAGCCCTGCCCCCTCCCCAATTTGCTCCTCCCTCTGGCATGTAATGGGGCAAATCCCGACTCCGGCAACTCCAGCGTTCAGTTGTTTATTGAGAATGAAGATGTGCCCCCCAGTTTGGTTGGGGTTGATTATTCTGCAGGGGTGGGGGTGCACAGAAATCAGTGAGGTGGAACCATGGGATGGGGAGGTCATGAGTCAAATCGCACACCCCAGGGATGAGAGGAGGCAGCGCTAAGTTGCCCCCTTGTGGCTGAGACGTGAGGGGGTAGGGGATGAGTTGATCCCTGCTGGAGTGAGTAGGGGAGGGGACTGAGAGCAGGGATGGGGCGTTTGGGGCTCCTGTATAAAAGCCCCCCTCCTGGATGGGAATTAAATCCGATTGCCTTGCGTGCAAGTGAGCAGGTAGACATGGAAATTCCCAGCTGGGGAAGGTCTGCATGTGAGAACCCAGCACCTACCCATGGCTCAATGAAACCCTAGATAGAGAGACAGTGTGGGGGGGATTAGATAGCGGGGGGGGGGGCTTGTATAGGATAGGTGGGCAAATGGCATATGGGGATGGTGAAACAGACAGAGAGAGAGGGGTGCCAAAGATGGAGAGACAGACAGAGAGGTGCCAGGGACAGACAGAGACAGAGGGATGCCACCGATAGACAAACGATCACTGAGCCCTGGCAGCACTGACAGGAATTGTTCCAGGAATTTGTCTCAGCTCCCTGCATCTAGGTCCTGTCCCCCAGACAGGTGCCAGGCAGCCCCTCTCCTTATCTACCCACAATCCACCAGGGAGGCAGAGGCTGGGGGCACCAGGGCCTGGGAGGGTACCAGGGGGCTGGTGTGCGGATCAGAGAGTTGACAGCTGGAGGCTGGAAACATCCCAGGCTATGAGCATGCAATGAGGGAATGATAGGTGTCAATCCAGAAGGCCCTGCTGGCGGGGGGGGGGAGCACTTGACTGGGTAACAGGGACCCCTTGCCTGGTGCTGGGACATGGCCAGATGGTACCCTCCTGCCTGAGCATACAGCTCTTTTGGGAGGCCAGGGGGGGGGCCAGACCCACCCAGTTACTTGGGGTGGGAAGGGAACAAAAGCATAGAATTAACTCCCTCCTCCAGCCCATGTCAGGCGCTCTGGGGTGGGACCCAGTTATTCCTCCTCTTTCTTCTCCTCTTCTTCCTTCTCCTCTTTGTCGCTGCCCGTCGACCCCTCGGGCACCTCGTCCTCTGCCCCCGACAGCTCCCATGGCTGTGTCTCCACCTGCCACAGAGCGGGCAGCAAATTAACCAGGGCACTGTCCTGGGGAAGCTCGCAGCACTGGTGGGGGGACTGTTGTGGGGAAGCTCACAGTACTTGGGGGGCACTATGGTGGGGAAGCTCACAGCACCATGAGCACTGTCCCGGGAACCAGGCATTGGGGTCACTGTCAGAGGGAAGCTCGTGGCACTGGGGGCACTGTTATGGGGAAGCTCACAGCACTAGGGGGCACTGTTATGGGGGAGCTCACAGCACTAGGGGGCACTGTTATGGGGAAGCTCGCAGCACTGCGACCTTACCTGCTCCTCCTCCTCACTGTCTGCAGTGGGCAGTGCCGTGTATCCTGCCCCAGTGCCCTCGAGGGGTCCCTGGTGGTTGGACAGCGATGGCAGCTTGGGTGTGGGGGACTCAGGCAGGTGCCCCTTGGCCCGGGCATCGATGGTGGCCAGCTCAGCACGTGAGAGGTGGTGCACGATACCCGCCCCAAATGAGTCCCCCACCACATTGATGGAGGTGCGTAGGCGGTCCCTGGGGAATGGGGAGGTTAACCAACGGGGGGGGGTATGGACATAGGTCACCCCCTCCCTTCCCTGCCCCCCAACCCACTTCTTACTGCCCCCTAAACCCACCCCTAACTCCAGCTCTCTCCCATCCCTCCTGCCCCACTGCCCCTTCCCTCTCTCCTTGGCCCAACCCCCCCTCCATCTGGCCCACCACCCGCCGCCCTGCCCCACGGGCTGGCACTCACAGCAACCAGTCCACAGCCACCAGCAGGCTGATGTCCTGGGTGGGCAGCCCCACGGCCGTCAGGATGAGAAGCATTGTGACCAGGCCAGCACTGGGGATGCTGGCGGCGCCCACGCTGGCCAGAGTGGCTGTCAGACTGGGGGGCACAAGGGGGGGGCAGGTGGTCAGTGAAGGGGGCAGGGGTGCTGTCTCCCCTCCAGCCCTGGGTTGGCTGGCTCAGGAGGGCAGGGAATGGGGGAGGGGGCCTTTCCCCTTTAGGGGGGACTGGCTCCCCTCTGGCCCTGTCCAGGGGGGCTCACCTGACAGTGGCGATCTGCCCCCCGTCCAGGGCAATGCTGTTCATCTGGGCAATGAAGATGGCGGCCACGGCCTCGTAGAGCGCCGTCCCATCCATGTTGATGGTGGCGCCGATGGGCAGCACCAGGCGGGTCACCCGCCGGTCCACGCCTAGGTTCTCCTCCAGGCAGCGGAAAGTCACGGGCAGTGTCCCGGCGCTGGGGATGAGACAGACACAGAGACCTTTGATGGCCCCCAGTCGCCTGGACACCCCCAGAGCCACCTGACCCCCAACACTCTAGATCGTCCCAATACCCTGTGATGCCCCCAGTTGCCTGGACACCCCTAGAGCCCCCCACACCCCTGGATCCCTCTGATTCCCCCTGCCCCCCAATGCCCCAGATCTTCCCAATATCTCAACATCCCCCAGTCCACTCGACACTTTCAGATCATATTGACAGCCTCCTGACATCCTTCGACTCCTCCAATACCCCCAATCCCGCCCAACACCCACTGGCCCCATGGGAGGGGGCAAGACACACACGGACCCTCCAATGAACCCCAATCCTACTAGAGCCCACTGACCACACCTAACCCCCCCTGCTCCCCTCTGGGTCGGTGCCCCTGCCCCCACCTGGAGGCGGTGCCCAGGGCTGTGAGCCAGGCCTGGAAGATGCCGGCGTAGAAGGCGAAGGGGTTCTGGCGCGTGACCCCAAAGAAGATGAGGGGCAGGACGAGGGCGCCGTGCAGCAGCAGCCCCAGAGCCACCGTCAGCATGTACATGCCCAGTTGGCGTGCCACCAGCTCCAAGTCCTGCAGCCCCGCCAGCTTCCCGCAGATCAGCGAGGCAATGCCGAAGGGTGAGTACCTGGGGGCCAGGGAGACTGAGAGGTGAGGCAAGAGGGGGACCTTGGGGACGAGGCTGGGGAGGCTGATGCAGGGGGCAGGAGGGAAACAGCAATATGTATGAAGGGCTGAGGGGGACTCAGGAGACAGAGCCTGGGAGGAGAGGATTGGGTCACTTGAGGGGAGGACCATGAGGAGGGAAGGGGTTGTGAGGGGGAGACAGTGAAGAGGGGAGACCCTGAGGGAGGATGGTGGCAGCCCATGAGGGGAGGGGTTGTGGGGACTGTGGGCACACAAGGGTGGGCCCAGGAGTCAGTGACTTGGGGCATAGACCTTCAAGAGGGGAGGCTGTGGGGCTGGTCCTGAGGGAGTGTGTGCAGAGGGGAGTGGCAGAGGGTGTCCTGGGGAGACCCTCCACCCCCAGGTGAGCTAAAAAGTGGAATGGGGGATGTGACGGTGACAGGGAGATACTTGGGGAGGAGTGGTGGCTCCCCTCCCTTCCCCATCGCACCTCCAGCACTGCCAGGTTTCCCCCTGCCCCCCATCATACACCCGGGTCCCTCCAGGCTGCACGTCCCCCCTCCATACCACATAATCATGGAGACTAGTTGCATGATGATCTCATTGAGGATGTTGAAGAATTCGGCCATGGGCTTGGCCTGCTCTCCCCTCTGCCCCATGGCCACCCCAAAGGCGATGAAGAACCCAATCAGCCCTGTGTGGAGGGAGGGAGGGGTCAGAGCCATGGGGGGGTGGCGAGCTTCCCTGCAGCAGTGCCCTAGTGCTGGAAGCTTCCCCCAACAGTGCCCAGCTGGGACTCCAATGCTGCGAAATTCCTTGCAGCAGTGCCCAGTCAGAGTCACCAGCACTGAGAACTTCACCATAACAGTGCCCTGGTGCTGCAAGCTCCCCACAGCCATGGCTGGCCGGGATGCCAATCCTTTGATCTTCCTCACAGCAGTGCCCCAATGCTGTGAACCTCCCTGCAGGAGTGCCCTCAGACAGGGCGGCCAGTGCGGCGAGCTTCCCCTGAGCAGTGGCCAGGCAAGGACTTACCCAGCACATTCATCCCTGCCTTGAACTCCAGCCGTTTGTGCGTCACGGTGCTGGGCCCCAGGCTGACCTCGGTGACGGTGGCGTTGAGAAGGGACAGATTCCCCGGGAGGATCCGGCTGACGTTCTCCTGCCTCATGACCTGGGGTGGAACTGGGACTTTCTGGGTCACTGTCTGCACCTGGGTGGGAGAACCTGGGTCAGCCCACCCAGCCTGAGAGGACAGAGCACCTCCCAGCGCCACCAGGGGCACCGACTGCCAGGGGAGAGTGCCCCTACCTGTTGGAAACAGGCCTGCACCAGATTCTCTGGGAAGAGGTTCCGAATGAGATCCAGAAAGGCATCTAGACTGGAGACCTCCTCGCTCTTCGCCACCGCACCCGTTGCTGCCTTCAGTTTGGGGTCACCCGGGTGGATGGACAGCACCAAAATGACGCCCAGAATGGCAGCCAGCACCGTGGTGGACAGGTAATACACCATCGCCCTGGTGCCCATGTGCCCACTTGACTTGGGATCCAGTCCTGCGAGACCTGCCCAGAAGTGGAGCAAAAGTTGCCCGGGGCCCCACCAGCTCCCTGAGTGGGTGGGGCGCAAGGGCTGATTATACAGAGCTGCACCCCCTAGTGTGCCCACCACCTCGCACACTGCAGCACGGGGCCCTGTGATTGTTGGGGGTGGCATCTCCCCAAAGGCTAGTCCACTCCTGAGGTCTGGGAGTTCTTATCCTGGCTCCCAGGTGGATTTGGGTGGGCCAGCAGAGTCAGGTCAAGCAGAGCCTGGAATGGCTTTGGCTCTGGCCTACCCCTCCCGCCCCACAACTCTCCCTTCCTCACCTGAGATGAGGCTGGAGATAATCAGGGGCAAAATTAGCATTTTCAGCATCCGCATGAGGATGTCTCCCGGGAAGGAGATGAGGACGAGTAGGTCTTCATCCAGTGTGGGGAGCAGCCGCAGGAGGCCCCCCAGCACAGTGCCCAGAATCACCCCTAGAAAGGGGGGCACAGAAACTCAGCATTATCCTCAATGTAGTCCCCCCCCAGCTCCTGCCTCAAGATGCAGCTGATTCTGGGGTGGGACATAGAGGGATAGTCATTTGGGACACCTTGTCCAGCACAGAGACGTGGCCCCTCTAGGGTGTGAGAACTGGTCATATGGGGATGGTGATGCGGCTGGCTCTGGGATAGGGGGTGGGGGTGGGGCTGGTTATATGTGAACTCCTCACCAGGGCAGAGCACCCCTATTGAAGCTCTGCCCTGCTCCCTGCAGCACAGTGCGCCCTAAAGCCACATTAGGGTCCACATATCATCTGGCCTGCTGTGGAGCGGGGGAAGGCAGCCACGTGGGGTGGGTCAAGCCAACAGCCGCTGGTGGGATTAGCCCTTGTTTAATTTTCTTCCTCCCGGGTAGTGACGTAAAAGGCACAATGAGATGTTAATCACATGCCACCACCCTCTCCCCCTACCCCTCTGCTACTCTCTCGGGGGGGGGGAGGAAAAGGGGGCACATCTGCCACTCCCCCATAGATCACCTGTATGTGTGCAATGATAGAGATGGAGGGGGTGGATACATAGATGTTGGGGGATGGATGAAGGGGGAGGGGGCTGTAGGAGTAGGTCCTTGCTCTGACCATCTGCTCCTGCCCCCCAACCCCTGGCCTCCCTGCCCCAAGAACACCCTCCCCCACATTGCCCCCGGCCCTTGCCCACCACACTACTGGGAAATGACCTCTGCCACAGAGGGTCAGGGAGGGAGAAACCATGGGGCAAAAAATGGGAGGCAGGAAATGGGGGAGAGCCCCCTGCCAAGCCCCGCACTTGACCCATTCCTAGTGCCCACTGCAAAGCTCCCCACTCACCCCTGCCCCTCAGTGCTCTGCTGAGCCCCCCACCTGCCCCCAATGCCTCTAACTGTTTGTCCTCTGCCCCCTGGCATCTCCTTGGGCTCCCACCTACCCAAGATGGTGAGTGTCAGGAGCAGGTTGTGGGTCAGCCACCCGCAGCGTTTTGCCAGGCAAGACTTAGGCAATGGGTCCAGGCTGAAGTGGGGCCCATCCCCCATGGCCAGCTCCACCTGGTTGGTCATCACTGGGGGTTGGCGGGGGGAAGGAAGGCAGAACCCAGGCCTGATCTGTGGGAGGACGAAAGAGTGAACACTGAACTGAGGAGAGAACCCAGGAGTCCTGGCTCCCAGACCCACCCCATTTTCCCCAGGATCCCCTAATCCTGTTAGCTGTGGCTACATGATATGGGCCCCGTCGCTCAGTGCTGAGATGCGGCCCCTCTGGTCTGAGACCCTGGGGCTGTTGAACAGCCACATAAGCATTTAGGACAGGAAGTGCTGGATGATGCAATCTCTCAGGTGGGAGATTTCTCCAGGGCACCTGGGTTCCCACCCTGGGTTGGGGGAGGGGGAGGGCTCCTGTACCTCTTTAACACTGTCAGTCCCTGAGTCCCAGTTTTTCCCCCTAGGAAGCCCCCCTGGAATTTAACCCTGGCAGGTGGAAATAGCACTGGGCCTTTCCCCTCTGGGGGTTGATCTGGTGCCAAGCTCCTGCATTGCCCCCTCATGGACTCCACATCAAAGCCCCTGTACTGCTTCCTCCCTGGCGCGGGGCTCAGCATCAGGGCCCTCGTCATGCTAGGCATCGCACAAACGCAGCACAGCTCTGACCAGCTTCCATGCCACACTGACCAAGGGTGGGTATTCTGCCCATTATACAGCCAGAGAAACTGAATCCCAGAGAGATACAGGGTGTTTAGGAGTGCGACAAGGATAGACCCCAAGAGTCCTGGATCCTGGCTCCCCCCTGCCCCTGCTCTAACCACTAGACCCCACTTCCTTCACTGAGCTGGGCAGACAACCCAGAAGTCCTGGCTTCCAACCCCCCCCCCCCATCTCTAACCACTAGACCCCACTCCCCTCACCAAGCTGAAGAGAGAAAACCCAGGAGTCCGGGGCCACTAAGCATCCCAGCAGATGGAAGTGTGGAGTCCAGCAGAATTCCTAGGGTTGCTCTGTGCAGAACTTTCCCTACTGTATGGCCAGGTTGCTGTTTGACCTGTACCGCAGCTGGGTGCCTGCCCTCCCCCGTTAATCCATATTAATTCAGAGGCTTTTTCAATTTCTTTCTTGCGGCATTAAGTCATCTTCACAAAAGAATAACTATAGAGGAAATGGAGGAAAATAATCCTCCTGTGGGGGTGGGGTGGGGTGAACTGGGCCAGAGCTGGGCGGGGGGGTGGGGGGAGAGTGTGTGGAAGAAATTTCCAACCACTGAGGTCAGGACAAGAGAAATAAAAATAGATCTGTGTTAGCATGGAAATGTCCTGAGGCTGGAGAGGATCCAGCACCCCCAAAGGGAAGTGCCCCACACCCCAGTCCTGCCCCTAAGACAGCCCAGAGCTGTAGTACTAGGAGGTCCCCTTGTCTGTGCGCGTTGCCCCCTGCTGGATTTGGAGAGCCCTGCTCTGTGGGTGTATGATAGAACCCAGGAGTCCTGGCTGTAACCACTGGACCACACACCCCTCCCACAACCTTGGTTAGAACCCAGGAGTCCTCGCTCCCCTGCTCTAACCACTAGACCCCACTGCTCTCCAGAGCTAGCGAAATAACCCAGGATTCCTGGCTCTGGGAGCACACACCGCCTGCTGGAGGGGAAGGGTCCTAGTGGAGAGTAGCACCCCCTACTGCACTGCTTCCCCCCACCCCCATGCTGTGTCCCTCCAGCCCCCACCCCCCAGATGTGACTTACCCGAAGGCCAGGGCCCATCTGGTCCAGCGGCGCTGGGGGAACTGGGCCAGTGCAGGCTGGGGGTGTGGGTAAGACTCGCCGTGTCCCCCCCCCCACAAGAGGCTTAGTGGCCCCCGTCACCCAGCGACGTCAAGCAGCCAAGGAGGCGCTGGCGAGTGGGATTAATAGGGAGGGGCGAGGGAAGGGGGAGATTGGGAGAGCCAGAGGTTGGGTTTAATCAAAGGACTTGGGAGGATGGGGGGAGTGAAAGGATTAGGGTGGGAGGCGGAGATGGCCACGGGGGGTCAGTCATGGGATGAGGTGGGGGGTGATGAAGATTTGGGAGCTGTTGCTGCAAATAGAACCCAGGAGTCCTGGTTCCCAGCCCCTCCCCCACCCACTCTAACCACTAGACCCCAACTCTTTGCCAGAGCCAGGGAAAGAACCCAGGAGTCCTGGCTTCCAGCCACCCGCTCCCATCCCCCAATATAAAATAGGAGAGTGTGAAATTGGCTGGGAGAAAATTCAGGGGCTGTTGATGCCACCTTGGCTCTGGGGTGTCATGGGTGGAGGGGGCCTCAGAGCCCCCAGCCCATAAACCTGACCCACCATCTGGATTCCCCTTAGCCCAGCTCAGACCACGAGACACATTTGCCACTAGGGGGCAGCAGATGCCCACAGAAACCCCTCCATTGATTGGACCCCCACACACACACCCCCTGCATAACCGAGGGGGGCACTGATGGCAACTGAGATTTAAATTCCCCTGAGAACCTCAGATGAGAAGGGAGAAAATTCTGGGTCACTTCAAAGCTGCCCTGGAGTCAGGGTAGGAACCCAGGCATCTGGGATTCAGCCCACATGGGCAAGGGAGTCCCTAAATACCAAATTCCTGCGTCCCACCCTGGAGGGGCCCGTCACAGATCCACAGGCCTGATGATCTCGCCCGGCTCTGGCCCAGCCGACAGCACAGGGGTACCCTTGGGGGAGACAAATACCCCCAAAGTGAGTGGAATGATGCCTCTCAGCTTCCTTAATATGGAGTGATTGATCCAGATATGTGAATGCAGGACGGGTTTATTGGGTGCCTGGGCATGGCACAGAGAGTCCGCAGTTAGCCCAGAGACCAGAATTACAACCCCAAGGCCCCCAACCCTTCCTAGTGCAAGTAACCCCCAGTTTCTCTCCACCTCGAGCAGCCCCCCGGTAGCCCCCCCAGCCCCTTGTCCTGTAGCTGGTCACACCCGGCCAGTGTCCCATATGGTGTCCATCCCTGGCCATTAGTTGCCAGGTGCCAAATGTCCAGGCAGTTGGGGGGGCCTCTGTCTTCTCTGGCCAGTTGGCATTGGTCATGCCTGGGTCTCTGCCAAGAGTCAACAACTGTTTTCCGACCACGTTAACCATACTGCAAAGGGGACATCGAGGCACATACTGTATTTATCCAAAACGTTTTGTATGAATAATTCCCACTTGGCCACAGTATTTCTCCCCCAGTGTCAGCGCAGGAGTTCAGGCGTCTCCCCAGGCAAGGGGTTGCCATATAACCAGCCTCTATGTCCCGCCCCAGATGGGCACGGAGGAAAATCCATTTGTTTCCAGTGAAGTTTCGTTGCCTGTAAGGAGTCAGATGTCTGGGGGAGGGGAGGGAAGATGATCTTTTTTCTTTCTGTGCTGGGCCATCTTTCCCGCAGACCCCGTTGCCACCAAAACACCCACAAGCCCCAGATGCGAGTCTACGAAATGTGGCTTCCCACAAAATAAAAAAAATCCATCTCCAGCTTTCCTGGTGTTGCACAAATAGCATTCAATAGCATTCTTCCCCTTGGGGAAGAAGCTGGCACCAGTGCCCCAGGGGAGCCCGGCCACAGGGCTCAGTTTGGCAGTCTCTGAGCATGGGTGCATGGTGTGGCCGATTTGACCTTTCACTTGGCCTGTGGGGGCAGAAGGGGAGGAGCTGCGGCAGGCTCAGATGGTCCCTGCCTGCTTCTGCGGTAGCCGCCCACATCCCAGAATCCATAGCAGTGGGACTGGGGATGGCTCAGGAGATCCTGGAAGGAGAGGGGAGCAGAGAGAGAAATGGAATCCAGGAGTCCTGATTCCACCCCTTCCCCAGCTCTCACCCACTGGATCCTACTTCCCTCCCAGAGCTGGGGAGAGAACCCAGGAGTCCTGGCTCCCTCCCACCAGCTCTAACCCACTGGACCCACCTCACCCCCAGTGGGCCAGCTTCTGGTCCTGAAACTGTCCCCTAGAAAGGGGTCTACACACCACACATGCTGGGATGGGGTGGGGTCAATACCTAAGCTCTCTTTTTCCTATCAGCTCCCTTGTCCCATCCATTCAGGTGTCCGATCACTCAGACTCCTGGGTCCCCTGGTGAGAGAAGAAAGAAGCTGCTGTAAGAGTGCCAGGATTCACCTCCCCAACCGCCCACCGTGGTGCCCAGGGACTTCATGGGGTGAGGATCTCCCCCCTCCATACCTGGCTGCGTAGCCGTCTCTGGTGCTGCCATAGACTGATGAAGCCCAGATAGCCCAAGAGGGGTACCAGGACCAGGAATGTCGGCAGGTGGCTCCGGTGCAAAGAGCCGGCCCTGGATGCCTGGGTCCCTGGCTGCTTCTGCACGGAGGAGCTGGGGTGCGTAAGCGAGACCTGGGCAGGCAGGGGAGCCAGGGATCCTGGGGGACACAGAGAGTGTGGGGAGAGAGGGGAGGGGCCAGGGTGTGGGACTGTGTTGGGTGGGGAGGGGAGGATGCTGGTACTGGGGAGGGTTGGGGGAGTACCTGACTGGCAGCAAAGGGAGGCTAGGTGGAAAGGTTGCTGGGAGGCTAGGTGGAACTAGGGGTGGGGGGGGGCTGGGTGGTGAGTACCTCAGTTGCTGGGGGGTTGGAGGGCCTGGGAAGAACCTGGCTGGCCACAGACAAGGATGAAGTTGCTGGGGGTCAGTGGGAGGGGCTGGGGGGGTCGGGGGGCAGTGCGCAGGGCTGGAAGCCGGAGGGGGTACCTGGCTGGCAGCGGATATGGGTGCAGTTGCTGAAACTGACTGGCTCATCCCGTCCCCCCTGGTTGGGCATTTTGCTCTTCAGAGCCTCCATGTGACCGTTCAAGGCACTCAGCATCTGTGACACGTTGGCCCGCTCCAGCCCCACGCAGCCCTCAGGATCCTGGGGGTCAGGGGAAGGGGGGGTCACTGCACTGCAGGGGGAGTCCCTAGAATCTGACCCCCCACCCTACACACTTGAATGGGAGTCGGCAATCCCAGAAGGGAAAGGCCTTACCCCCCAGTCCCCACGCCAACCCAAGCCAGCGGTTCCTGCACCCCCACACCAGGCAGTCCCTTCCCCCCAAGAGGGGCGAGGCCTTGCCCCATGACCACCTTGGCACTTACAGATATGTTACAGTTCTTGGTGAAATTGACCTGCCAGGCCACCTTCTCCACCAGGGGCTTCAAGTTCACACCTGCCACTTCCAACATCCGCCCCAGCTCTGCGGCCAGGAAATGGATTGTCCACAGCTCAGCACACCAGCTGTCCTGGGGGAGACAAGGAGGGGGTCAGATGGGCTACAAGTAGGGCAGAGTTGGTTGGTGGGGGCGGAGGCTCTGGCTATGGGGTGGCAGGACCCCCCCCTTCTCTCACCGCTTCCAGATTCATCGGCACCAAGACGGGATAATCCAGGAGCAGATGCTGGGTCTGAAGGACAGAATGAGAGACGGGGGGATGAATGGACGATAAGGCGGTTACAAAGCCGGCTAGATCATCAGGCTCAACAGGTAGCGATTGACGGCTCGATGTCTTGGCAGCCAGTAATGAGTCGAGGGTCCCAGGGGTTGGTCATGGACCGGTTCTGTTGAACATCTTCATTAATGATCTGGAGGGTGGGTGGATTCACCCTCAGTGAGGTTGCAAATGACACTAAGGCAGAGTGGGGGGCAGGGAACGGTAGACACGCTGGGGGGCACAGGCAGGGTACAGAGTGACCTAGACAAATTGCAGGACTGGGCCAGTAGAAATCTGACAAGGTTCAACAAGGACACGGGCTGAATCCAGCACGTAGGCCAGAAGAATCCCAGGCACGGCTACAGACTGGGGACTGACTCGCCAGGCAGCAGTTCTGCAGAAAAGGACCTGGGGGTTACAGTGGACAAGAAGCTGGACACGAGTCGACAGCGTATCCTTCCTTGTGGCCAAGATGGCTAACGGCACACTGGGCTGCATTAGTAGGAGCATTGCCAGCAGATGGAGGGAGGTGATGATTCACCTCTATTCAGCATTGGGGAGCCACGTTTAGAGTCCTGTGTCCAGTTTTGGATCCCACTGCAGGAAAGACGTGGACAAATTGGAGCAAGTCCAGCAGAGGGCAACGAAAATGATTCAGGGGATGAAGCATGGGATTTAAGGGGAGAGGATGAGGCAACTGGGCTTGTTTGGGCTGCAGAAGAGAAGAGTGAGGGGAGATTTGACAGCAGCCTTCAACTACCTGAAGGGGGTTCCCAGGAGGGTGGAGTAGGGCTGTTCTCAGTGGCTGCAGGTGACAGAGCTAGGAGCAATGGTCTCAAGTCACAGTGGGGGTGGGGGTCCAGGATGGACATTAGGAGGAGGGAATTGGAGGGGGGGATCTCCATCCTTTGAGTTGTTTACGGCCTGGCCTGATATAGCCTGGCTGATCTGGGGTTTAGTCAGAGTTGGACCTGCTTGGAGCTGGGGGCTGGACTAGATACATCCTGAGGTCCTTCCAGCCCTCATCGAGTAGGGTTCTAAGAGGTGTGGGGCAGGGGGGACAGGGCCACACTTAGCAGGGGGGCTGATGGGTACAGCTAGAGGTTTCCAGGCGGGGGGGGCTCACTCACCAGCTTGTTGATGTGTCCGGTGAAAGTTGTGCTCAGTGGGTCAAAGACGAAGATGCAGCTGCGCCCCAGGGGCACCAAGACAAGCAGCAGCAAGAGGGGGACCTGGGCGGGAGTTGGGAGTCAAGGATCCCCAAGCACTCCCTGGCCAATCCAACCCTCCAGACCATCCAGCCCCCTTAGTTTACCAGCCAGCTCAGCCCCCTGGCATTTTCCAGCCCAGCTCCCCAGCCAGCTGAGCTCCCATTTCCTAACCCTCCAGATGCCCCAAGGCAGAACCAACTCGGGCCCCCACTCACCACGGAGGCCCCGGGCGGAGGTAGGGCACCTGGGGGCGCATGGCTCCAATTCATCTCTTCAGTGGGGGGCGGGCGGGCGGCATCCCGGGAGGGGGGTCCTGGGCGGAGGAGCTGAGGGTACAAGACAGGGCAGGGTGAGACGGCCGGGCTGGCAGGGGGCTGCGGGGCGGGAGTGACGGGCACCGGCAGGGCTGGGGGGGGAGCAGATTCCCCCCTCTGCTCCCCAACTTGCTGTCTGTGCGGGGTGGGGCGATCAGCCCTCCCTGACCCCTCCCGCGCTGTCTGCACCGTCCCATCTCATCTCTGCGGGGTTCAGGGAGCAGCTCAGACACCCGAAACGCAACCGCACCCCCTCCCGCCCCTCCCTGCATGTCCCGCCGCCGGACAGACAGACAGACTCGCCCGCCAGGACTCACAGCTCGCAGCGGCTGGGTCCTCGCTACTATCGAAAGTGAAAGTGTCGGGGAAACGTGGGCCGGGAGGGTGCGTGGGCAGGGGCCGGGGGGGGGGCGGTGGCCCGGGAGAGATGGGAGGGGGTGGGGAGCTGCTGGGGGACCCAAGTTGGGGTCAGCAGGCGAGGAGAGAGGGGATGGGTGTGGGCCCCTCCCCTCCCATCTGCACCTCTGGGGGCCCCCCCCCCGCCCTCAGCTGCCAAACAGCCGCCTCCACACCCCGCCCCGCTCCGCCCTGCCCTGCCCTGCCCTTGGCGCTTACTGAGCAAATATTGACTGGCAGAGACTGGCCCGGAGCCAGGGTCGCACAGGGAGGGGTGCTCCTCACTCATCCCCGACCTGCAGCTCCCTTCTGCCCCCACATCCTGCTGTGCCCCTCACTCCAGTCCTCATCCACAGTCCCCCCGGTAGCCCAGTCCTGGACTCCCCCTGCAGCTCTGCTGGGGCCCTCCCTGCTGCCCCACTGCCACCCCGGGGCTTCTCCCCCAGCTCCTGCAGTCCCGCTAGCCCTAGCCTAGCCCTGGCTTGACCCTGGGGAGGCACCAGCGGCTGTGCCCATCCGTAGGGCTGTGCTGGCAGCCCTTGTCAGACGCCTGTGCTGGGGGAGGACTGAACACCAAGCAGCCAAGTTCATGGGGTCAGGGATACAGGGCACCCTATAGCCCAGCCTCCCCATCCCTGCAGCACCACTCGGCTGCAGTGGGCCCAGCCCTGCCTACACAGGAAGCCTTGGCCTCGGGCAGGAGGCTGTGACCCAGAGCCGCCCAGCCACACTTCTGAGATCTTTGGGTCCCGCAGTGGTGGTCCGGTCCGGGGCACTTGCCCAAGAGCTCTGATTTGGTGCCTGCAGATGTCGCATCCCAGCTGCCAGAATCCCGGGAAGGAAGGAAATCCATGTCAGGAAACATGTGAGCTGGCCTGAGAGTTGTTGGGCATGGGCTCAATTTAAAAGTGTTGGGGTGCCTGAGGGCTGGCAGTGCAGACGGTCCCCCTTCCCCTTGTGGCATCGCTGGAGCGGAGTGTGAAAAGAAGTGAGAAATTCCCCCGGCTGACGGGGGTGAGTATCCGCTTGGGTTCGTGCCTTCTGCGGTGACATTGTCTCCTGTCTCGCTCTGGCTGGGGCTGTAACTCAGGAAGTTGTGGCAGGATGTCACCCGTGAAGAGCAGCTCACTCTCACGTCAGCCGGGCACTGGTCTGGGGTGGGGGTTGGAGTCAGAGAATTGGCTCTGGTGAATCAGGGACTGAGTGCGGGATTTCCTTCCCACAAGCATTTGTCCCACACCCCTCTCAGAGCTGGGCAAGTACCCAGGAGTCCTGGCTCCCTACCCCCCTCACTTTAACCACCATGGGGCTGAGGCAGACGCTGGACTGGTTTGACCCCCACGCCATTGTCCCACTAGGGATGGTGAGACAGAGAGGCCTGGTGCAGCTGTAGACCTGGGGCTGGTATTTTGGCCGCCAGCTGGTGGACAAACAAGGGGCAATATCCCAGCTTGGTCCTTGATCCCTCCGGACCCCAGACTCCTGCCCTTCTGTTGCGCTCGGAAACTCCCACCGCACCTTGCACTCCTTGGCCAGGGCTACTTCCTTCTGCTTCTTCCGCCTCCATTTTCACTGAACCCCATGCCTGTTTCCATTGTCTTCTGTCCCCTCCCATTTCCAGATGCTGTCCCTTTCCCCCATTCCACCCTCCTTCTGTCCCCTCCCCACCCCATCGCAACCCTCTCAGTGCTCCCCCTCCCATCTCATACTCCCCCCAGGTGTCAGCTCTCTCACTGTTGAAGTTCTTGTTGGGTGGTCAAGGGGTAGAACTCAGGGATTTGAGGTAAATACAGGACTCCTGGGTTCTCTCCCCAGCTCTGGGGGGGGGTCTAGTGGTTAGTGGGGGTGTGCTAGGAGCCAGGATGCCTGGGTTCTATCCCAGCTCTGGAAGGAGAGCAGGGCCTAGTGGTTAGAATTGGAGGGCGGAGGCTGGGAGCCAGGATCCCTGGGTTCCACCCCGGCTGCAGGTCAAGCAGGAGGGGAGCTGGCAGGGATGGGTAGGGGGAGGAAACGCTGTTGCCCTGAGTGTTCTTGTCTGTTCCTGTGCTGGATTGTGGCTGAAGAGACCGAGATGGGATCAAGAGGTCTTGAAGGACTCAGCCCCCAGAAACTGGGGGCCTACTGTTTCCCCCCCATTCCTCCCTCCACCTTTCTCATCTAGTGATTCCCGCCCCCTGCATCTGGCTCCCCATCTCCCCAGGCTAGGACCTCCCTCCATCATTGCTGCAAAGAGCCATGACACCACTGGATCCCATTCTGAGGGTCCCTTCAGCTCACCATTTACCTGCTGGTCGTCATAACCGTCTCCGTCTTCCTTCACCTGAGCAACCGGTTCCAGAGAGCCACAGAACAGCCCCCTGCCCCTCTCCCCAGCTCATCCCCCACCCCAGCCCCAACCACAGAACAGGGCATGTGGACCATGAACTCCATTGGGCGCCTGGGGAACCAGATGGGGGAATATGCCCTGGCCAAGATGAACGGGCACCAGGTCTACATCCAGCGGGAGATGTACCAACAGCTGGCACCGCTCTTTTGTATCACCCTGCCCATAGTCTCCAGCGACGTGGTCCAGAGGATCCCATGGAGGAACTATGGGCTTCACGACTGGATGTCGGAGGAGTACAGGTACATCAAAGGGAAATACATCCGGCTGATGGGCTACCCCTGCTCCTGGACCTTCGACCACCACATCCGGCAGGAGATCCTGCAGGAATTCTCCTTCCATGACCACATCAAGGAGGAAGCCAAGCAGTACCTGGCCAAGCTGCATGGGCAACGCCAGAAGGTGACCTATGTGGGCGTCCATGTCCGTAGGGGGGACTACGTCCAGGTGATGCCCCAGACCTGGAAGGGGGTGGTGGCGGACAAGGCCTACCTGGAGAAGGCCATGAGATACTTCAGGGCCAAGTACCAAGTTTTTCTGGTGACCAGCAATGGGATGGAGTGGTGCCGGGAGAACATAAATGCTTCGCGGGGGGGATGTGTATTTCTTGGGAGATGGGAAAGAGTTGTCGCCAGGCAGAGATTTTGCTCTCTTGGCCCATTGCAACCACACAGGCATGACCATCGGGACCTTTGGCATCTGGGCAGCTACCTGGCCGAGGGAGAGACCGTCTACCTGGCCAACTACACCCTCCCTGATTCCCGCTTACTCCAGCTCTTCAAGCCTGAAGCCGCCTTCCTGCCCGAGTGGATCGGGATTGATGCCAATCTCTCCCCACTGCTGACTGGGATGTCTGGCTGAAGGGTTCAGCTGGTGTGTTGGCCGGTCAGCCCAGGAGTGGGCTCCTGGGATTTCCCCCAGCCAGGGTAGGCTGTGCTGGGGACATGGGTGCTGGGCTGGTGAGGTGCAGAGCCCCACACAGAGGAACCAGTGACCTACATCAGACAGCTTCTCATAGGGGTGTCCAGAGTGAGCAGACCATCTCTGTCCCTGAGGTTAGAGCAAGAGGGGCTGGGAGCCTGGACTCCTAGGTTCTCTCCCCAGTTCCAGTGGTTAGAGCAGGTAGCCTGGGCTCGTGGCCATGGGAGGTTAGGTGATGAAGCGCAACTGCTGAGCCAACACACTTGTTACCAGAGCGAATAAAATTGCTGCTGTGTGTTGAACTTCACAGCTGTAAACCGGCCACTGCCTCACATCTTCTGTTAGCTCCCAGAGCTGGGACTCAGATAAGAAGCTAGGACTCCTGGGTTCTCTCCCTAGCTCTGGGAGGGGAGCAGAGTCTAGTAGTTAGAGTGTGTGTGGGGGGGGGTGGCTATGAGCGAGGATGCCTGGGTTCTCTCCCTAGGTCAGTGTGGGGAGTGGGGTCATATAAAACTATTCCAGTGCCAGAAAGGATCCTTCTGATTATCTAGCTCAGCCTACAGCCCCAGAACCTCCCCCAAAGAATTCATAGAGTCAGATAGTTGACAAAGCACCTGAAACTGACTTAAAAATTGCTGGGAAGGGAGACTCCACCACAGCCTTTTGTGTCGCAGTGGGGCCCAGGGCGAATTTCCCACTATCAAAACCATTTGTGCCTTATCTTTAGCCGAGTCTGTCTCGCTTCAATTTCCAGCCATGCAGTCAGATCCAACTTGCCTCTCCTGGGTGGAGGAGCCCTCTATTGAATATTTGTTCCCTGTCTTGGTCCCAGCCGCTAGGGAATGAGTCCCATGCTCCCCTGGGCTCAGCTAAACAGCGGATGCTCCTGGCGTCTCTCACTCTCGGGCAGGTTTTCTAACCCATTAATTGTCCTTGGAGCTTTTCTCTGGCCTCTCTGCCATTTACCCACATCCTCCAGGCACTGCAGGCACCAGAACTGGGTGCAGGATTCCTGCAGCCTCAGGCTGGGGTTGGAGCTGGAGGTGAAATAAACTCTCTGCACCCACTTGAGGTTCCTGCTGATGTGTCCCAGGATCCCATTAGGCGCTCTGGCCCCAGCCCTGCCCTGGGAGCTCAGGTTTGATTGATTCCTCCCCTCAGCCCCCAAATCATTCCCAGAGTCCTGGCTGCCCAGGAGGGCAGCCCCCAGCCCATATGTGCGGCCGGTACTCTCCGGTCCTGCATGCACACTGACCTGTAGCCATAATTACCACACAGGCTGCTTGTTTGTGCCCATTTTCCCCAGCTGTATCCCCATCATTCTGTACCCCTGGCACAGCCTCTGCATTAGTTCCCATGTTGCCAATTTGTGTGTCCTCTGTACACATTGTCAGGGACAATTGGATGCTTTTCTCCAGGTCATTGATAAAGACGACAAAGTAGCACAGGGTCCAGAACCGACCCCATTGGATCCTGCAAGAAACACCCCTCCTACATGCTGGGACCTAGCCCTTAGCCAGTTTATTTCACACAGGCCATGGTAATTTTATAGCTTCCCATGGTTTTTAGCACGATATTATGCAGTGTCCCATCAAACGCCACCCGGATGTCTAACCCTCTGACTTCCACTGCTGGTTGTATAACTTGCGTCAATCCTTGGTTTATTGGCATTCTTTCATCTTAATTGGTTTGTTGACTTTCTCTCACCTTGATTGGCTTCATCCATAAATTGTGTCAATCCTTCGATAACCTTGATTGGCTCATGATGGTTGACATTCATAATGGGGCCCTATTTGCAACATTGGCCTTGTGTTGTTGGTAGGATTGTAGACCCTGCGCTCTGTGTGGTTGTTGGGGAGCACAGGACTTGAGCTGCTAATCTTGGGGTTCTCTTGGCTAGGAGGTGGGGGCCTTTCCCCTCTGAGCCACTCTCTCCCAGCTTGCATTACTCTGTAAATCTCTGCCTATATACCCTTAGGCAAGAGGTATGACACCTCTTTTTATCCAGTCTCGGCAGCATTTAAAGAAAAGTATCACATTTGAAGTAATGTAAAACTCCATCTTGAAAACGTAAATCCCCATCTTGTGTGAAACTATTTCTAGAGTGAATAGTTTACATTGTCTGAGTAAAGGGGTGGATGGAGGGTGTATGTATGTGTGAACCAGTCCCAAACTGCTACTTTGTCCTGATGAATGTGAAGTCCAGTCCAAGGTCTGAAGAATGTGAACACATCCCCAAAAACAAAAGGATCCACCCCAGAGATAAAAGGAAAAAGTTAATCAAGCTCTTAAGAAATGAGCTGAGTCACGTCTGCAGATGCCTGGTGACCAACGGACACACAGAGCCCCTGGAGCAGCGTGACCTATAAAGACTGGGTGAGACTCCAAAGTTTTGGGGGGACACAGTTCTGCATCCCACCTGAGAGAAGGAGCATCAGTGCACACCCGACAGACCCCGCTCTTCCTCGTGTTCAGCTTCCCTGGCCAGGCAGCTGCCACGAGCAACGATCTCCAGCAACGGACTAAAGCCACAATCAGGACTGGTAATTGTATGAACTGCAGAATATCTTCTGGTGTGTTTGGGCACGTGGATGAGTGTGTGTGCAGGTATAAGTTAGTTTATAATTTTGTTCTCTTCTATAATAAACAAATGACAAAATTCAAGTTTCATGACCAACCCACCCCACTCCTAGGTTTGATCCCTTGTCCCAGGTTTGATCCCTGGTCCCAGGCTCTCAGCCAGGTGGCATCAGGCCGAGCCTGCACAGGGAAAGCCCCAGAGATTCATTGCTCAGCACATTCACCACAGGAAGGGGGTCTGTCCCTGGCAGCTGGGATCAGGCAATGGTGCTAGAAGTTGGGGCTGTCTGTCGCCTTTTAGGGCTGCACTGGCTCCAACTCCCCATTCTAACCCCCTAGACCCCACTCCCCTTCCCAAGCTGGGGCTAGAGGGTAGGAGAAGAGTGGGGTATAACAGTTAGAGCAGGGGGGATGGGAGCCAAGATTCCAGGTTCATTCTCTCTCCCACCACCCTTTGCCTCAGTTTCTCCACTCAGACAGCGATGGGAGACGAACCCCCAGCAGGGCAGGGTTAATCAATACCAAATTTTATTATAGCTCTTGGGCTGAGTGGTTCTGGGTGGTGGATGGGGAGAAACACCCCAGCTTCAGTTGGCAAAGATCTCACCCATGGGGATCCAGACGGTCTTACACTGGGTGGCCTGGTACAGAAACTCCTCTCCTGCACCCTGGGTTGGATTCTCCCACTGTCGGGGGGCCCCATGGCTCACCCAGGTTCGCTTCAGGTTCCCAGCTGAAGCCCACTCCACAAATTGGGAGCCCTGGAGGAGAGAAAGGGTTAAAACAGGAAGCAGGAGGTGAGGGTCCTTCCCCTCTAGGGGGTGCCAGAGTCTGGTTGGGGGCAGGCAGGGAATGGGGCAGGGGCAGGGACTGGAGGGGAGGTGGGACCTGCACTCACCTGCTGGGACCCGAAGTACCACATGGCCTGAATGTCCTGGTGCTGGGCCAGTGTCCGGCTCAGATGGTCCCGATTCCCCGTGACAAGATTCACCACACCCCCGGGGATGTCTGAGGTGTCGAAGATCTGCGGGAGGAGAAGCAGATAGGCCCAATGAACAACCAGAATCTAGGGGGGTGGGAGCCAGGACTTCTGGGTTCTTTCCCAGCTCTGGGGAAGAGAGTGGGGTCTAGTGGTTAGAGCAGGGAAGGAGCCAGGGCTCCTGGGTTCATTCCAGTCAAGGGGTGCTCACTGTGTGGGCCAGGGACAGAGAACCACAGTCAGACGGTGCCCGAGGCCATTTCAGAAACAAAGCCCTGCTGTGATGGGGCCCACACAGCCCAGTACGAGGAACATCTGACCTCATGTTCTGGCAGGGGAGCCCTGGGGCTGGGCCAGTGGGTTTCCTGTATCCCACTGTTATTAGCAATGTAAACAAGCAACTGGGGAGGGTAATTAATGGGCTCCTTAATGAGGAGGTGAAATGAGGTAATGTGGGCCGGGAGTGTGCCAGCTGTACTGTGGCAACACAGGAAGCTTCTGCCATATTTGTACAACCCCCACCTCCCTGTTGTGTGCCTCAGTTTCCCCGTAGCTCTGCCCTGCTGCCCAGGGGCTCTAGGTGGGTTAGAGCTGCTCTGTGCAGGTGACTAACCACCTACTCAGAACCTGCTTCAGGGGCCCCTGCAGACAGGACCAGGTTTTCACCAGCAGGTGAAGCGGGGGGGTTGGTAAAAGAACTGAAGGTTACGCATGGGTGGGGTGGGCCCACAGTTTCCTGTTGGTGCCCTGTGCTTTGCAGCACGGCAGTCCCTGCTTTGTTGAGCCCACCCTGACCCACCTTGGGTCCCCCAACTGAGAGCAGGTGGGGGGAGGGGTCTGCAGCAGCAGGCATGTGCATGTTGGAAGCATGGAATGGGTTTCCTTCACATCGTGTGGCCCCGAAGTGGCTTGCGTGATGGGGGTGTGCCACACCAATTGATCTATTGTTATTACTCCTGCTATCTAGAGGGGAGTGGGAGCTAGTGGTTAGAGCCAGGGGTGTGAGGGCTGGGGGTCAGGACTCTGACTAAGGTGGCCTCTTACACCCCCAATGGCCTCTTCTCCATCTCTTGACAGGGAGGGGTGACATCCCCCTTTGTGGTGAGGGTAAACTGAGGCATGCAGGGGGACCAGCTCCCAGGTGAGGCTGTGGAAGGTGACTGAGGTAGGAGGGATATAGGGGGGTACCTGGCAGAGATCGAGGGCGGGCAGCGGGTAGCGTGGGCTGGGGATCATCACCACGGCATTGCCCCGGGCCACAGCAGGGGCCAGCAGGCTGAGGAAACTCAGCAGGGGCCGCTCGTCTGGACAGGCGATGCCCACAACACCCAGGGGCTGGTGGAGCTGCAGGGTGGTGCCATGCATGGGAGTCTCCTGGGGACAGAACCAGAGGGGTAATTGCTGAGAACCCTCCATGCCCAGCCCTAGAGAAAGGGGAAACACCCCTCCCCCCACGGGCTCTGCCCCAAGCACATCACTCTGTTCTGTCTGGTGGGGGAGCTTCTGCAGATTCCCACTCCTGGTACCCCCACTTTCACCCCACACATCCCCCCTCCTGGGCCCACCCCCCATCGCCCTACCCGCCACTGCAGCCTGCCCACTCCTCCGAAAATCCACTTTGGCCATCCCCCATCCCACCCCCTCAGCTGCAGCCCAGCCCTCCTCCCCCTGGTTCCTGTCCTGCATCTCTGGCTGCTCTGTGTCCATAGGGGGTGTACGGGGCCTACCTGCTCCCCAGGTGCTTCTCACCTGTACAGCCCCCCCGGATTTATCGCAATAGGCCGCCCAGTGGAAAAGGCGCTCTAGGCTCAGGTCCACCTCCTGCCGTGCTTCCTCGAGTGGGGTGCCCATCAGCACTCCCAGCCGCGACGCCACCTCCTCCCGCCGCAGCTCCAGGTTCTCTGCCACATAGTACAGCACCTGTGCCCGGGCGTGGGCTGCCCGCTTCCCCCACCTGCCGGGAGAGACAGAACCCATGAGTCAGGCTGGCACTCCTGAGCTGGGATGGAGCCCAGGAACCCGGCTGCCAGGGACAGAACCCAGGAATCTGGCTCCCAGCCCCACCTGCTGTAACCCAAGAGACTCCAGAGTTGATTTTGATTGGCCTAAAGCCCTGTTCTAACTCAGGGTTGCCAACTGTCCGTAAATTTACAGATAATCAGTAAAACAATGTACAAGTTTAACACCATCCATCAACCCATAAGTAAATGAAAATGTCCATGAAATTGGGTAGAAGTAAAAACTATCATATCTTGACATTGAGTTCTGTCGTTCGTCTGCCCCGACTTTATCAATTTCCTGTTTTCTACTGCACACGTCCAAAGAACCCGACTGATCAATCAACTTGAGTTAAAACGACTGCGTGATTCCAAATTCCTGTGTACAGAACAGCGCAAGTGAGTACACACTCTGTCCCACTGTTGTATGGTTTATGGCACTTTTAGTGTGTCAGCACAAAGTTAACCATGTCAATAAAAAAGAAAAATCAACTTCAGATCTTCATGACAGTAAAAACTAAAAGGCCAGGTTGTCAACCTTGTTTGACCCCCAACCCCCCAAACGCTCAGATCCCCCCCAGCTGGATCAGACTGGGGCACAAGGCATGGCCTGGGAGTGATTAGATTGCACCAATCAGGCCGTGCAGTAAAGCAATAACAATAGTTTCTCTGGATTCCTTTCTCAGACCCAGCTGCAACACGTGTCTCTGTGCCCTCCTCCTGGCTCCTCTCCAATCTTTTCCCCACTAGACCCAAGGCGGAACCCAGCCAGTGCTTCCTTCTGGGTCTGGCCTGCACCTAACACAGGGGGCAGGGCTGGAGCCGGATTCCCAGACCACCAATCTGCCAGGCAAAGCGGCATCTGTCACAGTGGGCACGATGCAACCGCTTTGGAATACCCCCTGTCCGAGGCACCCACAGCTTCAGCAGCTGTTCTAGTGACGCTGGCCATGGCCCTGGGGATTTGGGGGAAGGGGGGTTGAAAACAGGCGACCACTACAAACCAGGATTTCTAGCTCATGTGTGCAGGGACACCAGAAGCGAGGAGGGGATGGCAACTCTCTCAAGGCCAGACCGGGTGAGGCCTTAGGAGAGTTTGGCCGTCCTCTGCCATGGCTCCCCACTGAGGGAGGTGTAGTCCAGGGAGGAAGCCTGCCCTGTAGAATGGAATGGAGCAAGAGGTGCCTGAACTAAGCTGTCCAGTTTGGGGGCAAACACCTGACTTCCTCAAACTTTCGCCAGAACCAAAACATTAACATTTTCTGTTAGGCAGCAATTATCCTCCCACCCCCCATTTGATCAGCTCCCACACTGCACCCAGCTCTGGGGGACACTGACCCCCTTGGCTCTCCCTGGCGTCTGCTACCTCCCAGGCCCTGGAGGTGCTTTCCCAGCGGGCAAGATGCTGGGAAGGTCCCAGCCACTTCACTCAAAGTCCAGCTGTGATAAGCAGTTCCAATTCCCTGATAAGACGGGTGAGGCTGGGATGCAAGGGTGAGGTTATCAGTGCCAGGCAGTGGGCGATACTTCTAGCCTGGGAATTCAGAGAGGGCTACGAGCTGCCACCTGGTCTTATACCGCAAGCAGAGACCTCACAACCAGTGTTCCCTCTAAGCTGCGCGGGTGCGCGGCCACACAGCGGCCGTCGCACCCCCCGCGCAGCAGTGAGGGACCCCCGCACAGCCTGGCAGCCCCCGCTGCTCCCTCCAACACCCGGGGCCGCGGCTTTGCCGTGGCACACCCGGCCTGCGCCCGGCCTCTGGGCTGGCCCTCCCCGCCCCCAGGGTGGGACATGCAGGCTCAGGCTAGGGTCAGGAGCGCGGGCCTGCCTGCCTGTCCCACACGGCCGGGGCAGCGGGATGGCTGCGGCAGCTGCGGGATCCCGGGCTCCGACCCGCCGACCGCCTTGACTTCCCAGGGCTGGGGCCGGGGCCTCGCCTCCCAGCACGGGGCCGGGATCAGCCTCCGGGGCTGGGGTCTGGTCCCCGCCCCCCCACCGGCGGCTTCCCAGGGCCACGGTAGGGTCCTCCCCCCCCGGCGGCCTTGGCTTGCTTGCTTTCTCTCTCTCTTTTCCTTATTTGTCTTCCTTTTTCTT
>ML685943.1:422556-493760 GCA_007922175.1 Pelusios castaneus | reverse complement strand
TTTCCTTATTTGTCTTCCTTTTTCTTTCCTTTTTTTCCTTTCTCTTCTTTCCTTCCTTTTTCTTCTCTTCCTTTTTTCTTTCTTTCCTCTTCCTTCCTCCTTCTTTCTCTTCCTGTTTCCTCTTTTTTCCTTTTTTCTCTCTTTCTTTGCTTCCTTCCTTTCTCTTCTCTTCCTTTCTCTTCCTTCCTTCTCTCTCTCCCTTTCTCTTCCTTCCTTCTCTCTCTCCCTTCCTTCTCTCTCCCTTCCTCTTCCTTCCTTCTTTCTCTCCCTTCCTTCTCTCTTTTTCTTTCTTCCTCTTTCTCTTCCTCTCTTTTTTCCTTCTTTGTCTTCCTTTTTCTTTCCTTCTTTTTTCTTTCTTTCCTTCCTCTTCCTTCTTTCCACTTTTCCTTCTCTTTCTTTTTCTCTTCCTTCCTTTTTCTCTCTCTCTCTCTTCCTTTCTTCTCTTTTTCTCTCTTCCTTCCTCCCTTCTTTTTTCCTTCCTTTTTTAAAAAAAAACTTTTAAAAAATTAATTTTAAATAAAAACCTTTCTAAAAATTAAATTTCAATTCAAAATTCATTCAAATTCAATTAAACACAATTAATTAATTCTATTTACAATTACTTTAACTTCAATTAATGCCTATAATTTCTGTCGTGTGAGTTTGCACAAAAATTTTATTCAGAAAAAGTTTTGCACACGGCTTGAAAATTTTGCACACAAGCCGCCAAACCTTAGAGGGAACATTGCTCACAACATACATGGGGAAACTGAGGCACCAAAGGTAAAACAAAGAGTTCCGTGGCAAAGCCAGGAATAGAATCCAGGGGTCCTGGCTCCATGCCCTCCTCGCTCTAACTACTACGCTCCTTTCCCCTCCCAGAGCCAGGGATCGAACCCAGGCGTCCTGAGCTGGTCTCTTCTCACCCTGGGGCTGCCTTGTGAGCAGCCTCCACCGCATTGCGGATGTCCTTGGCGCTGCCATCTGCGACATACGCCAGCACCTTGCCAGCAGGGTCAAGGATGGGGCGCGAGGCCATTCCCACAGGGCGCTTCTGAGACCCTCCGTAGTACATCTTGTAGGTCCTATCAACCCTGTGGACACACAACAGGGGCAAAATGAGCCCTGAACCTTCATGCTCACCGGAGACCACGCCCCACCCCTGAGAGGCCACCTCTCCATGCCAGATGAGGGATGCCAGCTCTAGGGGAATGCGAGGCGTTGGTACCTTGGCATGTTTTCTTCCAGTTCAGGACCCGTGGGGCAGGCAACCCCGCTGTGCCCGGGAATGGGGGGTGGGTCTGCACCGTAGGCAGCGGCAAAGGTTTTGTAGTCCAGCTCTGTGGGGCCAGGCCGGGGCCAGCTCTGCCAGCTCAGTCTGATATATTCATACAGGCCCTGGAGGGAAGGACAAGTCAGAGCCATAGGTCTGGCATCTCCCCCCCACCAGCTCAGCCCCACTAACCTCTTTGCCCCCATCCCGGCTGTTCCCGCTCTCCTTGCTGCCTCCACCTCCTGCGGCTGCATCAAAGAGGTTCTGCCCGTTGATCCAGACGGTGCCGGCCTGAAGGCTACAGCAGAGAGTGTTATTAGTGGATGGGGGCAGAGATAGCGGGACGGGGCAGAGCCCAGGGAAACTGAGATCTGGGACCCAGATTGGCAACAGAGGGTGGGTGCAAGTGACAAATTGCTACCCTACAACCTGCCCCATCAGCCTCATAAACAGCTCCGAACTCGGCGTGGCTGCTCTGGGTGATGGAGGGAAGCTAGGAACCTGGAGGGGAAACCAGCCCACGGGGGTCTGGCCAGGTGAGAGCCGACGAGCTTGACATTGCTAGAATTCAGTCAAGTGCAAGGACAGATGACAGCTTTCAGCCAGGCCAGCAAAGTCAACAAAGTCTGGGGTTTGTGCTTGTCCAATGTGCAAAAACAGCCAGGAAAGAGACAAGGGGGGAGCTAACGGGGCAACCTGAAGTTCAGACACTGAATAATACGAGTGAAGACAGGGCTGACACGGCTAGCGGGGGGTGAAGGAGAGACAGATGCGCATTTTGAACACAGCCAGTAATTAAGCACAGGAACAGTTTCCCAAGGGCCATGATGGGGTCTCCATCAATGGTTATATGGAGACTGGCTTGTTCTCTAAAAGCTCTGCTCCAGGAATGACTTGGGGGATCTTTCCCAGTGATGAAGGAGCTCTCCTGGCCTTGCAATCTCGGACATTACCAAAATCCCCTGGCAATGGCATGAGACACGCCGTCACCAGAGGAAGGACACGATGGCATCAATTAGGGAAGCGACGTTCTGCCAGCGAGAAGGCCTCCTGAAAACGGGCACTGGCTCTCTTGACTGGTCAAGCGTTGCCCAGACTAACCTTTGGGGAGGCGAAAGACCTTGTTGAGTAGGAGGAAGCGTGGGAGGATGGATCTTTTAATTGTCAACGCCAGCAAGCGACTCACTCTTGTCACACTCCCGCCCACACCCCAACCCACAGAAAAAACATTTCTGCCGACACCGGTCGAAGCGTGCAGCTGGACACGGCATGAAAACCGCTGTGGGAATTTGCGACAGAAAGCTGGTTCCGCTGCACCTCCTCGCACGCCTTGCTGACAGTGTGCGAGTTAACAGTTCTCTGGCGTGAACTCTTTGATTCTCAACAGTTGATGTTGCTAAATAATGATTGGCCGGGCCCCTCCTGCAACTGTGAAAATGTAACTCGACGAAAATGGGGGGAAAGAAAAGCTTAAACCCATTACTAGTCTTTTGGCTGCGGCCAGTAAACTTCTCCTTGGTTGGACTATGGATGAGTCAAAGTGCCAACCACCAGGGTGAGGGCTGAACTCAAGGGATTCTAACGAAATTGGCATGCTTCGGCCACGTAGGCACTGAATCTGGGGGCACTGCGGGTTTCTGCAGCCCAGGACTCATTACCGACTGGCCGGAGGGGGCCTGTGACTGGATTTCCTTGGCAGGGAGGTGAAAGCCTGAGCTGAATCAGCTAGGAATGGAGTCAAAGGGTGGGGAAAGGGAAGTGGAGTGAGACTGACCTTTGCGCCACTTCCATAGCCAAGGGCAGGTTCTCGGTCCACACACTGGCCGCCAGCCCGGATGGGCGGTTGTTCCCCAGCGCCACGGCCTCCTTGGCAGTCCGGAAGGGCAGTACCACCAGCACCGGCCCAAGGACCTGCAGTGGGGGACGGACGGACAAGACAGATAGGGGGCGCTGTACTGCAGGGAGTGGGACGGAGGGCTTGTTTGGGGTGCTCTCCCCTGGCAGTTAGGGCTGGCCCTGATGCCCCAGGGCACCACTAGAGGGCGCTGCGCAGCACTGCAGGGCTCAGGCTTGTGATCTCTGCAGGGGGCGCTCTCCCCAGCAGTGAGTGCAGGGTGGGGGGGGCGGGGGAGAGGGAAGAAAATCCCTAGAAAAGTAAAGAACTGCAGCTTTGATTGTGACCACTGGAAGTCACCGCTTCCCCCTCAGGGACCAGCTGGCCTGGGTCGGCCCCTACCTGCTCCCGGACACAGCGCGAGCTGCTGGCCACTCCGGTGATCAGGGTTGGGGGGTAGAATGGCCCGTGGGCTGGAAGCGCTGTCCACGCCTGGAAGACCTGAGAGCGGGAGACAGCAGCACATGAGCCCCAAGGGCAGACTGGGGAGAGAACCCAGGAGTTCTGGCTCCCAGTCCCCTGCTCTAATCACTAGACCCAGTCCCTCACCTCAGCTCCCTCTGCCCGGGCCTCCTCCACATAGGTCTCTATGGCGAGTCGCTGGGCCTCGTCTGCCAGGGCTCCGCCATCCATGGCCTTGTCCAGCGGGTCCCCAATGCGCAGCTTCCCCAGCCTTGTCTTCACCCGTTTGAGCAGCACCTCGGCCACGGCCTCCTGCACTAGCAGCAGCGCCCGGGCGCCGGGAACCTGGCAGGGAAGGAGTTAATGTGACACCAGCGCCCCCTGCAAGGCACAAGCTGCCAATATACCAGGCCCTCAGGGCAATGCAGGCTGCAGCCACAGAGTCACAGCCCAGAGGTGTCCAGTCCCTGTTGTGGGCCTGCATGGGGGGCCAGCACGTCCTGCTCACCTGGCCCCGCTGGCAGCTCATGGTGTCGCTCAGCCCCACGGCGGCCCCGTCCAAGTCAGCCGAGTCAAAGACAACGATCACAGTTTCACCTCCCAGCTGCAGAGATAACCGGACACCCATGCCGGCCGTGGCACGGCGCAGCGAGCGCCCCACCTGGGAGGGACAGCAGGTGCTGCTGGCAGTGGGGCTGGGGCAGCCCCCAACTCCACCAGCCAGCTCCCCCTCCCCCCAAGCCTAGTTCTGCAGCCCCCTCCCCCATCAGGGCCATGATAGCATCCCCTCCCCCGTCCCCAATCCAGCTTCTCAACCTTTGGACCCCCATCGCCTCCTCCCCCTTGAGACAAACTCCCCACCTCCCGAGCCAGCCCTCTTCCTCCCCATGTCAGCTCTCCCAAGCCCACTCCTGCCGCTTCCAAGG
This sequence comes from Pelusios castaneus, assembly GCA_007922175.1. Lineage (NCBI taxonomy): Eukaryota > Metazoa > Chordata > Testudines > Pelomedusidae > Pelusios > Pelusios castaneus. The sequence goes on along the minus strand of ML685943.1, from coordinate 489,286 downwards.
CTATGGCAGCTCCTCCCCACCCCCCAGATACCAGCCCACCCCTACTCTCGCTCCACAGCCACACAGTGGGTGGGCAGGGACAGACCTCTCCCCCTGCCAGCAGGCACATACCTCCACAGAACTGGCCACAGTCAAACCATCCACCCCGGGGTGGATAGCCAGCAACTCGGCCAGCGCCCCCTCCCCAGTCAGCACATTCAGCACCCCGGGAGGCAGCCCAGCCTGGGCCCCCAGCTCGGCCAGCAGCAGGGCAGAGAGCCGGGCATGGGTGGGAGGAAGGAGAACCACGGTGTTCCCTGGGGGAGTAGATGGGGTCAGGAAGGGGGCTCAGAGCAAGGGGGCCCCAGAGGGTGATCACACATGGGCAGTTTCCAGGGGGACTCCCCAGAGAGGGACAATCACACGGAAGGATCCCAGCTGGGTGACACCCCCGCCCCTTAGAGAGGGACTGTGTGGGGATCCTTAGGGAGCAAACGGTGGGGTCCATCCCCCCCAGCGCACACACTTACCCATGGCCAGAGCTGGGCAGATTTTCCAAGCCAGCAGCATTAGGGAACTCCAGGTGACGACACCAGCGACCACACCTGGGGGTGGGGGGGAGGGTGAAGAGGTCAAAGCAGGAGCCAGGAGCCCTGGACCCTGTGTTCTAAATCCCCGTGCTGTGCCTCAGTTTCTCCCATGTAAATGGGTGTGTGAATCCAGCAAAGGGTGAAGGAATCCCATCACGGGCCCTCACTTCCTGGGCCAGATACTCACCCAGCGGCTCCCAGCCCCCCATCTCAGTTGCCATGACCTGTGCCCAGCCGGCATGATGGTAGAAATGTCGGATGACCAGGGGCAGGTCGTGGTCCCGGGCCTCCCCAATTGGCTTCCCAGTATCCAGGCTCTCCAGGATGGCGAACAGGTGCTGATGCTTTTGGATGGTCCGAGCCATGCTGTAGAGGGGAGGAGACAGGATCAAGCCAGGTCCTACGTCCCCTTCCTTGCCATGCAGGCTGCAGCCAGCATATGGCGATGGTCACAATCTGAGATTGCCAGGGAGCAGGGGGCACCACAGGTGACAGAGTCACATGTGCAAACCAGATGCCTTTCTTCCCCCAACGCCCACAGCCTTGTTATGGCCAACGCTTACTTGTACAGGTGCCGGGCTCGCGCGTGACATGGCAGGCGACTCCAGGATTTGAAGGCCTTTGTGGCAGCTTGGATAGCAGCTTCCACGTCCTCTGGCTCCCCCTGGAGGGTATCACCCAGTGGCTCCCCTGGGGAGGGGAAGAGGGGTCAGTGTAGGGGACTGGACTGCCCCTCTGGGTGTCAACAGTGCCACGGAGAGAGACCACTACCCCCCATTTAAACACAGCCCACCCTTGAACTCCCATGCCCTATGAATAGATCACCCTCCTTTCCCCTCCCATAAACACAGCTCCCCATCCGCCCTTCTTGGAGCTGAGCTGAGACCTAGAAAACTTGGTTCACAAATGGACTGCCCAGTTGGGATGGGAGCCAGTGCCCCCTAGAGCAGAAAGGCCCAATGTCCCATCCTCCCCACCCCTAAGATCCAGTTTAACACTTCAGGGTCAGATGCAGGCAGGTATGGTTGCCTTGCTCGCTCCTTGGCACACACGTGACAGCTGAGATCGTACCTGTGGCTGGATTGATGGAGCTGGCGGTTTCTCTGCCTTCTGGCTTCAACCACTTGCCATCCACAAAATGCCCAAATCTTCGACCGTGAGCCTCCAGCCAAGCCTGCAGTGGGAGAATCCAGGAGAAATACACCCCTAAAATGGAGAGTCAGCGCCTCAGCAAGGTGGGGAACTCCCATCAGTGGGTGACAGCCCTCCCGCTGCCCTCTAGTAACTGGAAGCAGAACTTGGCCACAATGGGTCCTAAGCCCTATAGTGCAAAGGGGGATCCTCCATAGAATGACCATTAGGATGCAGGAGGGGAGGGATCCCATGTGGCAGGGATGGGGGTGTTCCAAGCAGGATTGCTGCAGTCTGATTCTAAGTTCAGCATAACAGACACACCCCTGCAAGCAGAAGAGAAATGTTACCCTGTTTTATTAAACAGAGGGGGAAACTGAGGCACAGAGGAGGCAAATGGACCCAGATGCTTGGAGCTGGGAACAGAATCCAGGAATCCTAGCTTCCGGCCAGCCCTTGTTTCACTCATTAGACACCCCACCCCACCCAGAGGTGGGGATAGAACCCAGGCTGTCAACCTTTCAAGCCCACCTCTTGCCAACCACATGACAGCATATTTTAGCAATGAGGATGTGTTCTGACAACTGGAAATTAGGACTCTTGGGTTCAGAGCCCAGCTCTGAGACAGGAGTGGGGTCTAGCGGTTAGACTGAGGGGGGGCTGGGACCAGGACACCCGAGTTCTATTCCTGTACAGTCCCTGTCCTCCCAAGGGAACATCTCCGGACTCTGGATGCGGTGTCAGCACAGCAAGAAAAGAGCTTGGTCTGAAATGGAAAAATCCAGGTGGGACAGGCCCTGGGACTGGGCTCAGAGTGCAGTGCAGAAGTCACCCACCCTGCCCCCACCCATGAGAGTGCTGGCTCAGCTATGCCAAGGTCAGCACCGGGAGTGGGGGCAGGGAAGGGGAAGTGCAATCTCGCTGTCTTGGCAATTCTGCATTGGCTAAGGGCCAGTCAGGCCCTAACGGCTGAATACCCACAGCCCCCTAGGAGCCAGCAGAGCTGTTACCCACCCTGACACACAAGGGGAAACTAAGGCACAGAGAGGTGGTGGGATTCAGCTGTCTTGGTGCAGTGTGGGGAAAAGGTAGGAGAAGAACCCAGGGGTCCTGGCTCCCAGACCCCCTGTTATGACCCACTGGACCCTCCTACCCCCTGCTAGAGCCAGGGAGAGAACCCAATAGTCATGGCTCCCAGCCCCTCCACCCACTCTAACCACTGGACCCCACTCCCCGTCCAGTGCTGGGGCGAGAACCTAGGAGTCCGGGCGCTCCATTAAAACTACTGCCCCGCCCCCCCCAAATGATTAGAACCCAGGCGTCGGGGCTCCCAGTGTGGGGGCGAGGGATTTTACCTGGGCAGAGCCCGCCCCCTCTGGGGCAGGCCCATACTCCATGGCGCTGTAGATACCCCACATCGAGGGGCAACCCCCAGCCATTGACGCCCCGCAGGACTCTGCCCCTCGCAGGCAACCTCACTGGACGAGCGCAGTTCCACTTCCGGCCTCCGGCAGACCATCGAGACTAGGGTTTCAGGGAAGGACCATAACCCCGACCACCCCTTCCGCAAGAAGAAGGGAACACGCGGTGCGGGATGGGAAGCCGGAAGTGAGGCTTCCTTTCGCGCCCAGGAAGTGTGGCGGCGAGCAGCCGGAAGGGTGGCGGTCGAAGGCCGTAAAGGGCCTCTCTGAAACGAGGCAGAGACCGGAAGTGACATAAAGGGAGCCGGAAGTTAGCACCACCCCCTGACGGGAAGTGTGGCTGAAGAGAGGAAGTGCGGCCAACTGTACCCCCGGAAGTTATACTGTTGGGGCCGGAAGTGCGTTGCTCGGACGCCCGCCGTTGGCAGCGGGCTTGGCGGTCGTTTTTGGTAATAGCAGCAGGGTCAAAGAGGGCGGGGGTCAGTGCTCGCGTGGGGGAGGGGAGCGCTCTTGTCTGGGCTCGGACTCCTGAGTTCACTCTCGGGCTTGTGGGGGAGGGGTGACTGGGTCCTTTCCCCGCCTCGGGCTGGGGCAGGGGCGCTGGTGTCGCCAGTCTGTCTGCGGGGTCGGGTCACTGCGGGGGGCGTCACCAGCTGGGAGACCCTTAGCTCCCTCTGGGCCGGTGCCGCGGGGGTGGGTACCCAGTGGGGTCCTGCCGCCCCTCTAGGCTGCATCGATCGGTGGTTCCCGCTCTGGAACATGGGTACCTGGGATTGGCAGAATCACCCTGGGCTCCGTCGGCTCATCTCGACCTTCGCCTCGGTTCACAGCAGGCGGTGTGGAAAGCTCCCCCGGTGTCTGTCCAGGGCTCTGCCGTGAAACGTTTCTGTTCCAGTTGATTTATTTCGTAGCTAGAGGGTGGAAAGGAGGACGGAAGCACAGTGAGTTGTTTTTAAGTGAGCTGAAACTTGGGGGTGCGTGAGACAAACTAGCCTCCTGAAAGGGGGGTGGGCATCTGGAAAGTTAGAGAGTCACAGGCCTAGATCACAGTAGGGGTAATGCTGCAAGGTGTCATGATCAGCACCTTCCTGAAAGTCGCTGGGCCTGGTGCCACAGAATCCATATTGGCAGGAACCAAGCCTGGCTTGCGAAGCTGTGCCTCCCTCTGCCAATGATTGTGGTGGTAGTTTGGGGGCTAGCAGGGTTGTATGGCTCATCCTCTATGAGTCCCCATGGCCCCTTCGTTACCCACCTCTCCCCCACATGGGCTGGTCTGAAGTTCTGTCTCCTTTGCAGCTCCATGGCCTCCCAGACGGACAAGTCTTTGCTGTCAGCAGAGCTGGAGGAGGAAGACGATGAGGAGTTCAGACAGCTGCTATTCCAGGTCTCTGAGCAGCCCAGCCCCTGGGGCAGAGCTGGGCTGAGGAGCATTTCTGGGGAGAACACTGGCTGTGCATGTAGGGCCCTGGCGGGGAAGAGGAAAGCCTTTGGAGGGATCTGCTCCCTCATCACCTGTGACTCTTTTTGGCACACTTGTGGCTCTGGATGGGTGGGAGCTGGTGAGAGATGACCAAGGGATCTGGTGGGAGAATAGGTCCCCTTCGAGGCTGATCCCATTTTTATTTGAGAGATCTGTTTAATTCCAGGTGTGCAGTGATTGAGTTGGGGTGGGGGGTGTTAGTCTCAGGCTGAGATTTGGGAGGGTGGGGTTTGTGGGTTCATTCAAAAGGACCTGTCTCTGCTTGAGCCTCCTCTCAGACAGGGGGATCTGGAGGGGTCATTGAGTGGGATATGGTGGGGGGGATCCAGTTCCTGTCTCATCCTTCTTTCCCTGCAGGCCACCCAGAAGATCCAGAGTGCTATGCCTTCTGTGCCGGACTCAAAACCCATCCAGCCCCAGCCTGGTATGGACTTTGGGGTGGGAGGACCCTGAGGCTGGGATGCCAGGGGGCTGTGGATCAGGAGTGAGGGGCACCAGCAGAGCTGTGATTGGGCGGGAGAGCCCAAGGTTGGGTGAGCAGTGGCTGGAGTTCAGGACTGAGGGGCACTAACCCCTAACTTTCCTTCTTTCTTCAGGCTTCTGCATTAAGACCCATACGGGCTCCCAGGAGAAGGTGTTTGTGAACATCTGCCGGTCGCCACACATCCCGCCGCCACCCAACCTCAGCCGCCAGGAGCTGGAGTGTCTGATTGAGTCAGACAGCGCCTCATCCTTCCGTATCCCCATGAGCTTGGGGGAGCCCCATGCTGAGCTGGACAATAGTGAGCCCCGGCCTGACGCCCTCTGATGCAACCCTAGCCCTATGGATGGAATCCCTGACCTCCCGTGCATACTGCTGTGGTCTCTGCAGGGTTGTCTGTGACCCCTAACCCTCCGCAAGGACACCTCATCCTGTCCCTTCTATGGGGCATGAGTGCTGGAGCTAGCTGGCCCAGGGAATGGGGCACAAAGCTTTCCCTCTTTGGGGGTGTTGGCCTGGCCTTTATGGGGGCCCCAGCTCTGATCCAGCCCTGAAGCTCAGGGTGTGACGCGTGTGACCCCAATTCGAGATGCAGGGCTCTGATCTCTTCTCCGTTACAGGTGGGAACGGGTGCACCACCTACGACGTAGTCATCAACGCAGGCTTCTTCAGCAAGCTGGAGGTGAGCGCCCCCTGCCAGGCCGGGCCAGGCCAGGGTAATCTTCCAGCCCATTAACCCCACTACTGCGGTTTAGGGGAGTGGAGGAACTAATGTATGCGGTGGTGGGGGTGTTGATGGCGAATGGGAGGCAGCACAGGCCCCTTAGTAACCTACCCCACCATCCTCCAGGAAACGGTTCATGCTGCCTTTTCTCTCTGTGCCAGGCTGATCCCTTTTTCAAAGAGTTCTTCATCACTGTAGCCCTGGAGGGGCTGGCAGACAAATACAAGATGGAGATCAATCACCCAGGTACTATTCAGCCCAGGGCTTGGGTAGCAGGGGGCTGCGGGTCAGGTTGAGAGGTATCAGCAGAGTGGGGCAGTGGGTAGCCCAGGGCTGGGCTAGCAGGGGCCTGTGGGTCAAGAGTGAGGGGCACTGATGGCTGTGGGAGGCGGGGAACTATTGCCCCAGGGCCCCCGATCCACCCCTGTCCTCTCCATTCTCTGCTGCTCTGCAGAGTGGCGAATCTTGAAGAACCGGAAGTTCATGGGTTCCATCCCAGAACAGACCATCCGCACCAAGTCCCGTCCCGTTATACAAGAGATGGATGTCAGGTGAGCAGTTGGGTATCTTATCCCCCTCCCTCTTAATACTCAAGACTCTGCTCCTCTGAGTTTAGTGAATGGGGATGCTGAGGATTTTAACAACCTGCTTCCCATTTCCACCCTATGGCAGCTGCCCTCTGATTGCTGGTGGCTGCTTTGGAACTCCAGTGGCAAAGAGTTCTGCTGAGCCCAAGTGTATTACGGGAAAATGCCAGCGGGTCTGAGCCCCCTGAGTCTGCCCCTACAAATGTCCCTCCTCTCTTCCTCAGGAGCACAGTGGGTTTTCCACATCAGGCACACACCCAGGGATGGAAAATACAACTGAGCTGAGGCAACTGTAATCAGCTCCTTTGGGGCAGGGGAAGCATATAACCACAGGTCTCTTGCGACCCCCCCCCCCCAGGGACTCCAAACAATTGTGACTCCCCCAAAAAGCCTGGTCTCAGCTTTCCCCTGGTGTTAGGGACAAGGGGCTCCAGGCAGTGGGCTGGGAAGCGTGGGGCAGTGAAATGACATGGAGGGGAATCAGACTGACTTCACTGCAAGTGTCTGGTTGGCCTGGTTTAAATGATTCCTGGGTTAGTTGATTGGCAGGGGGCAGCGTGGGGGAGGAGCCTCCTGAGTGTTCCCCCACATGCTGAAATTGACAGGGTGAGAGAACTTGACCAGAAGACTCACGCCCAGCTGTGTCTCTTGCAGTGAAGCCAGGGAGATGAGCCAGAGCCCCTGGAGTTGGGCTATCCTGGAGGCAGAGGGTGGCCTGGGGCTATGGCCAGGGCTTGGGGAATGGGGGCGGCAGGGGGGGGGTGGCTGTGCCCCTCTGAGCGCATGCTCTTCCTCCCCCCCCTTTCTTTCTGCAGCTCCCCTGTGGTTCCCAAATTCACCATCCTGGCGGAGCCAGTGAAAGGCCCCCCCGAATTTCTACTGGCTGAGATCCACCTGCCCAAAGTGGTGAGTCCCGCAAAGTGGGGCTCCGGTCTGCCCCAGCCTGCAACTCTCCCAGCACAGGGGGCTGGCAGGGGAAAGCTGTGGGATGGGCCTGTCCCAGCGGGGGTGGGAGAGAGCACTGTGGGGTGGGTCTGTCCCAGCAGAGGGCACTGTGGGGTGGAGGTGCCCTGCGGCAGGTGTGTCCCAGCAGGGTGGCGTGTGGGTGGGAGGCTGTGGGGGACTCTGTCTCAGCAAGAGGTGCTGTGGGGCAGGTGTGTCCCCGCAGGCTCTCATGACCCCTCTGGCAGGGCTCGGCGCAGGATCTCTCCCTGGATCTTGGGCAGGATCGGATCTTGTTGCAGGCGAGCTCGGGGCTCTATCTCCTCGACATCTACCTCCCTTACGACATCCACCCTGAGCGCAGCCACGCACGCTTCCATCGGGGCACCGCGGTGAGCTGGGACCCCTGTGGCCCTCCTAGGGAACCCAACCCCTTTGCATCAGGGTGGTCTGAGCACTGGTTCCCTAGGGGCTAAACCTCCCATCCCAAGATAGTGACCCCACCCCAGGCTGTGGCTCCTCCCCCTCTGCAGTGACCCCCAAACTGTGACTTGTCTTCTGGCCCTGCCCTTCAGGTGCATCTTTTTCCCCCCAGCCTGTGACTCCTCCCCCCTCATTGCCTCTTCCCCCATCCCATGAGGAGGCTTTCTCCTCCCTCCTGTTCTGCAGTAGCCCCCTCCAAGCTCATTGCCCCCTTTTCTTCCCACAGGTGCTGAGTGTGACGATGCCCCTCCAGCCCCATCTGGGGCCTCCCTGAGAAGATCCCCCCTCATTCCCAGGAGAGAATCCAGCATCTCTGGGGGGCCCACCAGACCAAAGAGGGAGCCAGAATGGGGGGATCCAAGCTGTGATCCCCACCAGCGATGGGTGGATGGAGAAAATCAGGAAGACTGGGTTCTCTTTCTCACTCTGGGAGGGGAGGAGGCTCAGGTTAGAGTGCAGGGGGGAGGGCTGGAAGCCAGGGCTCTGGGTTCTCTCCCTGGCTCCAGGAGAGGAGTGGAGTCTAGTGTTTAGGGCAGGGGTGGTGAGAGCCTGGATGCCCCAGTCTTACTTTCCAGCCAGCTCTTGCTCCCGGCCTGCCCAGAGAGGAGTGGAGTCTAGTGTTTAGGGCAGGGGTGGTGAGAGCCTGGATGCCCCAGTCTTACTTTCCAGCCAGCTCTTGCTCCCGGCCTGCCCAGAGATCAGCTCTCTGTGGATAGGCCGGGATGCTTCTGCCCTGGGAGGAAGGTTGGAGGCGCCTGGCTTCTCGGGAGGGCTGGGCCATGTCAAATCTGCCCTCAAAGGAGCATAATAAATGGTGAGACATTATAAATGTGGCTTTATCCGTCTTTGCTGGGCATGTGGGGAGGAATGGGGCAGAGGAGCTGACTGTGGAGGGAGCCCAGCCTCACCTAGCAAGGAGCACGGGGGGGGGGGAGTGGGCAGCATGCATATCTACAGCTGTTCCTTTATTCGTTTCTTTCCTGTCTTCTTCCCTTCTCTCCACCCTCGGCCGTCTGTCCCCAGCCAGGCTCCTCTGTCCTGCCAGCTCCGCCTTCCGCCCGCTGTCTTCTCCCCCTCTCCCCTCCCTTCTGGCTCCGTCCCCACGTACAGCCTGTTCTCTCCCCTTCACAGCCAGCCCCCTCTGCCTCCCCCCCACCATCTGCCACAGCACTGGGGCTGCAGGAAGTTTCCCTGGTGCCTGATTCGGGGCCTTCTGCCAACTGATATTGAAGGGTGGGGAGTGGGGCATGGGACTTTTCCCATCTAGAGGGTGCTGGCTCCCCTTCGCCCCCAGGGCATGGACTGGCTGGTTCCTGGGGGAGGGGAGAATGGGGGCTTTCCCTATGGCCAGGCCCCCGCCCTCTGAATGGGGCTGCCATCTTAGGGGATGTTTCACTGTCCAGTGGCATACTGGTGCTTAGTCTTAATCTGAAAGCTCCCTGGGCCCCCCTGAAACTTTGACTAGTGGGGGGCCAGGTCTGTTCCTATCACTTTACTCCCAGACCCCATCCCCACTGCCTCCTCTCTGCATATATTTGCATCTCATTATCCCACCCACCCATCCAATCTGGTGCTGGGAATTTTCCATTGCTCCTGGGAAGTAATTCTCACTGCAGAGTGAGGGGGGCAAGACACCTGGGTTCTCGGCACAGCCTTGGGAGGGGAGTGGGGTCTAGGGGTGAGAGCGGGGCAGAGGGGTTGGGGGAGCCAGGACACCTGGGTTCTCTCCCTGGCTCGGGGAGGGGAGTGCGGTGTGGAGGATACAGACATACTCAAGACAGCCGGCTGCCCCTCCTCACCTGCCAAGAGGGGCCCTGTGCCCTGAGAAGCTCACACCATCTGTCTCCCACTGGGGCATTCCCCCCACCCCCCAACACACACCTCGCTCTTGGCAGCTGCCTCCAGGTTTGCTGGGGCTGCTGACAGCTGGCAGCTTCTGGGCCCTGGAGAGGGTCATCTTGGAGCAGGCCAGGTACCACAGGGCCATGGACTTGGGAGTGGTTCTGTCCCAGTTCTGGGAGGGGAGCAGTCCAGTGAACGGGGCAGGGAGGCTGGAGGGGAGACGAAGTCAGGGCTCCTGAGTTTCTTTGGCTCTGGGAGGGGAGTGGGAGCTAGTGGTTAGAACAGGGGGTTGGGAACCAGGACTCCTGAGTTCTATAAAGGTTTGAATCAGGGAGAGAACCCAGGAGTCCTAGCTCCTACCCCCACACTCCTGGCCCCAATCCCCCTTCCCATTTGTCCCAGAGGAGTCCTCTCTGGAGGAGCCTGCGGGTCGTGTCCATCTCTCTCCCCACCTCGGAGCTGTCCCTGGTGCTGATCCCTCCTCTGCCCTTCCCGTGGCCTCGGGGCTGGCCCGTAGGGCGGGGGGAGCGGGAGAGGCAGAGCTGGCGGCCACGACCCACGCAGGATCGGCTGGATTTAGAGCAGCGGTGAGTGACGCGGGCGGCTCAGCCGGTGGGGGGGGGGAGCAGCTGGAGCTGGGACGGATCCGTCCTGGGCAGCCGCTCCCAGCTCCTGCCGCGGACGGGAGGGAGGAGAGAAAGTGAAGGGAAGTGAGAGAGAAAGAAGAGGAGGAGAGGAAAAGAAAGAAGGAAAGAAAAAAAGGAGAGAGAAGGAAAGGAAGAGGGAAAGAAGGGAAAAGAAGAGAGGCAGAAAAAGAAAAGGAGAGAGAAGAAGGAAACAGAAAAAGGGAAAAGATACAGACAGACAGACGGACGGACCCCTTCCTCCCTCCAGCTCCGGTGCCCCAGGCTGAAGCATGGCGCTGTGACCCATCCTGGTTTGGTCCCACTTGGCGCTATGCAGTTCCACAAGGAGGAATTCCAGAAGTTGGCCGGGAAGACACTGGGCCAGTTACACAGGTGAGAGGGTCGGGATCGGGCCCCCATGGATTGGAGAACAGGTGGGATCAGGCCCTGGCAGGCTGGGGGTGGCCAGTGACCAGCGGGTGGCATTACTGTGTCCACACACGCTGACCTGACATGGGTCATACATACTAGCCACCCCAACTGGCCGGATCAATCCCCCTCAGCCCCGTGCTCCTGCCCCCTAGATTCACCCCCTCACCATCCCTGGCCATTACCCCCTAGGTTCAACTCTGTCTCCCTCCACTCCACTGCCCCCTTAAATTCACTCCCTGTCTCTCACCCCTCCCATTCACCCTGGTAGATTCAGCCCCATACACACACTCACCCCCCACATCCACTCTCCCACCTGCCCTCCATGTCTCCCTTTTGCACACATACACCTTCCCAACCCTCACTTGCTACCCAGGGCCAGTTACAAGCTCCACCTGCCCCCCCCCCCATACAGAACTCTTTAGGGTGAGAGCTGCAGAGGCTGGAAATGGGCTTTGGGGCACCACAGATTTACCTTGGGAAGCGTCTTTCCCCCCACCAGCCCTTCCTGGGGAGGAAGTGATGGAGAGATATTTACTTTCTATTTATAACCTTCATCCATTCACCCCACCCCCCCATGCCACATCCTTCTCTAATCCCCTCTCTGTGGCGTTTACACACGGGCTGGGTTATATATTTTTGCAGAGGGTTGCATTCCCCCCAACTCCCTTGACTATTTGATCCCACCTGAGGGGTGGATTTTTGACCAAGGGGGACATAGCAATGAGTGTGGAGGGGATCACAAAATATTGGGGTCACTTTGCAAGTTGGGGGGGGTGTTATGTGATGCAAAGAAATAATTAATATTGGGAGGTCATGGTTGGCCTGGAGGGGTGAAGATGTGGATGTGCTACACACATCTGATCATGCTGTCTGTGTGTCTGTCCAGGGTGTAGATGAGGTTGTGTGTCCAGGGTGCGTGTTTGTTCGCTGTTCTGCCATGGGGAGGGGTAGGAGGCATCTGTGCAAATGAGGTTGACTTGGATACCTCAGGAAATGTCTGGGTCACATCCCCACCCCTGTGAATGCCCTGTTGGCATCAAGGGGCCAGACCCCCACCTGACAGTAACTGGTCATTGCTCCACTGGGAACAATGTGGTTGGATCCTAGCTGGTGTCAAAAAGCCCCAACTTCTTCCCTGTGCCTGTCCCAATCAGGTGGGTGCATTGGGTCATGGGTCTGCCTCCTGGAGAACTTAACCCTTGAATCGCCACCTGGGGCCCAGCCCCCTGGGTCTGGAGCCAGCTGACACTGCAGCACCCAGGGGAGCTGGGGCAGAGGCGATCGATGCAGAGATGGGACATTGTGTTGTTTTAAAATAGCTGAGCAAGGAAAACAACAAACCCCAGTCCTGGCGTCAATAAGGACCCTGGTGCCCTTACATAACTGGCCCGGATTCCAGCGAAGATTGTGTCCCATCAGAGCCGCACCTCATGAAATATGCACTAGTTTTATAAATGGATCCCACATGCTTTATATATATTGCGAGTGAGAAAGCCCGTGTGAGAGTCTATGGACAGGAGCATTGGCTGATCAAAGGCCGGTGTGTGTGTAAATCTGTGTGTAACCAAAATCTGAGTGTATGTAAGTGTATGGGCCTATGTGTGTGTGTATTATATAATCATAAAATCTATGTGCTTCTCTGTGTGTGTGCCACAGAATAAAACACTCACACCTACATAGATTTTATTATATATAATATACATACACAGGAAATAAAATGATATAATAAGCACGTATACATATCTATGCGCACGTTTCTATATGGTCATATTCACCAGTATGTGTGTGTGTGTAATCTCTGTGCACAGCTAGCACATACAGAGAGTTTATTGTATATGTACACACATCATAAAGTCTGTGTGTTATATATAAAGCCAAATCATTGTGTATCTAATGGACTCCATGGGCATATCTTGGAGTGTATGTATTACATGGGAGGATAACGCTTGGTGTGGGCATCTAGAAAATGCAAAACAGGCCATTAGCCGGACATGAATAAGGAGGACAAGTCGAGCACTCAGGAAATGCCAGCTTTAAGGTACTTCTGAAACCTTCAGTTGGCCCCCCCTTGTGCATCTGTCTTATGGGCTAGTCTTTAATCCCATCAGCACAGGCTCTTTTTTCTGCCAGTGTCTGCCTCCCGCAGGGCCGGGCCTGCTGGGGCTCACTCACAGAGCAGCTATCAGGTGTTTTGTTTTGTCCTGTTGCTCAGTGCAGGATCCTATCTTTTATTTCCCATGCACGGGTCACTCTTCGCTTTGATCTAAGGGGGTGGCCTCAGGCCATATTTCTGGTCCATGGTTCAACCCCCGCTCTCTACACAGAATTCTTCATTTCCTCCCAGGCTTTCCTGCACTGCTTATTGCTCGAGTACCCGTGAGCATCCCAAGCAGGAATTTGTAGATTTGTAGATTTTAAGGTCAAAAGGGATCAACCGGATCATCTAGTCTGACCTCCTGCACAATGCAGGCCACAGAACCTCCCGCCCACTCCTGTTACAGACCCCGTACCTAGGACTGAGTCACTGAAGTCCCCAAATCAGGGTTTATAGACTTCAAGGTACAGAGAAACCCCCAGCAAGTGAGCTGTGCCCCACACTACAGGGGAAAGCGAAAAACCCTCAGGGCCCTTCCAATCTGCCCTGGGGAAAAATCCCCTCCTGACCCCAAATACCATACAGCAATCAACTAATTCCTGAGCATGGGCAAGACTCACCAGCCAGACACTCACAAAAGAATTCCCTGCACTAACTCAGAGCTGACTCCCACATCTGACATCCCATCTCAGGCCATTGGCATATTTAGTCAAAGATCAGTTAATTGCCAATCTTGGCTGTCCCATCATACCATCCCCTCCATAGATGTATCCAACTCTGTTTTGAAGCCAGCTAAGTTTTTTGCCCCGTACTGCTCCCCTCTGAAGGCTATTCCAGAACATCACTCCTCTGATGGATAGAAAACTGCATCTAATTACAAGTCCAAACTTCCTGATGGCCGGTTTCTATCCATTTGTTCCTGTGTCCACACTGGCTCTGACCTCAAATAATTCCTCTCCCTCCCTGGTATTTTTCCCTCTAATCTATTTATTCATGTATCTCTCCTCCCGTGCAATGCAAAGGGACTTAGCCCCATTTGACTGCTGGGGAGCAGAGCTTGGGCAGAAGTACCCACTTAAGAATGTGGGAACGGCTGTATTAGGTCAAATCAAGGGTCCGTCTCACCCAGTGTCCTGTCTTCCCACAGTGGCTGAGGCCGGGTGCTTCAGAGGGAATTAACAGAACAGGTATCAGCGAGTGATCCGTCCTGTCCCCCAGTCCCAGGCTCTGGCAAACAGAGGCCAGGGACTCTTTAGAGCAGGGTTTGCATCTCTGCCCAGCCTAATAGCCGTGGATAGACCCCTCCACCAGGCACTTAGCTAGCTCTTTTCTGAACCCCATTACAGTCTTGGCCTTCACGGCACCCTGGGGCAAGGAGTCCCACAGGTTGACTGTGCGGTGGTTGAAGAAACACTTCCCTTTGTTCATTTTAAACCTGCTGCTGATTCCTTTCATTGGGGAACCCCAGGTTCTTGTGTCATGAGGATGGGGGCACCCCGTTTTGATCCATGTAGGCCCTCTGTTTTCAGTGCAATACTGGGTTGCTGGTCCTGACTACAATGCACTCAGCCTTTCCACAAAGCAGACGCCGGCATCTCAAGTCTGGTGTAAGAGACACACACTGGACACCTGCCTAGAAATGTTGGGCTCGAAGTGTCTTGCCCAGTCTCATCTGGACAGCAGCAGAGACAGAATCTGGTCCTCCAGCGCCCTGGTCAGCTCCTCTCAGCTCCTTTCCCTTCCATCCCCTTCCTCATTCACTGCCCATATCCTCACATCTGCAACAAACAATTCACCCCCATGAGCTGGACTGGCACAGGAACAAGCGGGACCCGAAAAGGCAGATGGGCCCACTTGAGTTCTGGCATCTCCCCACTTCAGCCTCCTTCACATCCTTCACTGTGAGGTTTTTCTTGTAGCTGATGTGGATTGTAATAAAATCTCTCTGTGGGTATGAGAGTGCATGGTAACAGTGTCCAATAACACATCTATCTATCTATCTATCTATCTATCTATCTATCTATCTATCTATCTATCAAGTCTGTGGTCTGACCCATTATTATTCTGACATAGGTGAATAGTTTTAAAATAGCTCTAGGGATGAGTGTAATGTCAGAATCGCTACCCAGTGTGGAAAAGTAACACACAAATAACCAACGGGTGACTCACAAGAACACATAAATGTTTAAACTGGAATTCACAAGCAGATTTGACACCATTGCCTCAGGGCTAAATAGGACTACGGATTTTTTTTTCTCATTACAACAGGTAAATTGACCTCACCTTCCTCCATATACTGTTCCCCAGTGTTTGAATCTTTACAACTGCTGATTTGTTGTCACAATCTGACCTATCCTGTGTCAGACACTTCCCTGCATTTAATTTCCTCCCACTCTGTAAGTTCCCCATCTTCAAGCATCTGACAAAGTGGAATTTTCTCCCACGAAAGCTCATGTGATAAATAAATGTGTTAGTCTTTAAAAGTGTCACAGGACTCCTTGGTTGTTTTGCTGAACTAGACTAACATGGCTCCCCCTTTGGAACTTACCTAAATATAGTGCATGCACACCTGGAAACGGTGAAAAGATGCACGTGTTTGCAATATAGCAGTGCAGGTGTATAAATAAAATAATAGAAACTGACACAACTCTGTGCATCAAAAGGTCCCTCACGCCCTGGTTGTGCCCACGCCCCAGGGTGGGTGGAGTTTCCATTTTTTGTTGTCTTGCAATCCACGCGGGCTGCAGAAGAGACGGTTTAATTGAACTCAAGTTACAGGGCTCCAGGCTAGGGGACTGGGTGAATCATATTGATGGGTTCGCAAATGAAGAGATACACACTGAAATGGGGATCCAATTGACACCCACACAGCCAGTCCCATGGGCATGTGTCACAATATGACACCTAGTGGGCTGTGTCAGAAAGACATGTGCACAATCCCACAGGGATGTATGCTTTGGGAGGAGCTGGGATCGAACCTGTTTTAAACACCCTCCCCGGGAGCAGGTCTTCACAGTCATGCAGGTGCCTGAAGTTGAGGGGTTTTAAGGCCTAGCCAGTTCAGTTGCTTTTGAAACTCCTCTTTGGTCCCTGGTTGTATCTGGAGGAGCCTGGAGTCCTTTGCCCACCTGTTCTGAACTAACAGTTTTAGAATATTCAGGGTGTAAAATGGATGCAGCATTTTCCCAGAGAATAATAAGCAGGGAGGAAGGTCAAAGGAGATTTTAATGTCTCATTTTTCCTGAGCATCTATCTATCTATCTATCTATCTATCTATCTATCTATCTATCTATCTAATCTGTCTGTGTTGGCTCGTTTGCCAACAGCCGACACCTTTTCAGGGTCAGGAGAGGCCAGTGCAAAATTGCGAGACTGTTAGATATATTTTCCCTTTGCTTCTCTGAACCAGACAGCTGGTCTGTGGCTTATCCTCTTGCTGAGTCCCAACGTGAAATTGCTTCCTGTAGTTTGCAAATGCCATATCCTGTGTGTGTCTGTTGCCCCTGCTAGAGAAGCTGAGCCATGCTTTGAGTGTGTGTCCCCATCTGTCCCTGCCACGCCTTGCTGTATGGGACAAGCCAGGCCCTGAGTGTCATTTGCCCAGTATTATTGCTGCTTTTAGTGAAATGGGACCCAAATTTCTGAAGGGATTTAGGCACCTAAAGATGCAAAGAGAGGCACCATGAGGGGCAAGGCTGGCCCAAGGGATTTTGGTGCTCTAGGTGAACTATGACTTTGGCACCCCCCCATGTTATAAAAGAAGATAACATTAATATATTTTTTTAAAATAGAGAAAAAAATTCACTTCCATCTACTTTGGTGCCCCTTAAAACCTGGCACCCTAGGTGACCGCCTAGTTTACCTGTATGGTTGGGTCAGCCCTGATGGGGGGCGTTTCCAAAGTATCCAGGTGTCTGGTGACAGTCGCTGTTTCTCTTCCATTCTCCAGCTCCCAGAGTCCTCAGATTTTGTGAGATTCTTGGCTTCTCTTTAAAAAAAAAAGTAATTCTTTTAGACCTCTTGGTTGGGAAGAAATGCTTCCAAATAGGGATGTTTGGGGTGGGGGTCACAGACAGCAAGGCACGGGGAAGCAGAATGGGAGACCCTGGTATGGGAGGAGGCTGGAACAGGGGGCACACAGAGCTGCCAGCACAAGGAAACTCGGGAACCTGGGATGGGGGCAAAGGGCAATGGTGGACAATTGGGAGGGCCCTGAAATAGAGGGGGGATGGAAGAGATGGGAATACCCAGGGAGCTGGGGGAAATGGAGGTTTCCAAGGAGTTCTTGGATTGTGCCATGGTTGTGGGGAGGTTTGATGAGACACCATTGTTTTCCGTGATCTGATCTTTCCCTTGCCCCGGGGCAAGATGGACCAGTAATTAAGATGCTGGCCTAGGAGGTGGCAAACCTGGTTCAAGCCTGTACTCTGCTATGGATTGCCCAGGTGACCTTAGTTCAGTCACTCAACCTCTTTCCCTGCTCTGTACCATGGCGGTGACAGCCCTGCCCTGCCTCTCGCAGAAGGGTAAATAGAGACCGTGAGGTGCCCAGACACCAGGAGGATGGGAGTTGGGCATGTGACCAAAGTAAATTAGATCGAATCATCTCTGGAGGAAATTTGCAAACCTATCTCCTGGGTTATTAAACTGTTAATACCTGAGCTGTGAAAACTACCCCAGCCACATATGGACTGCCTCATCCCAGGAAATGTGCTGGGAGCCAGGACCCCTGGCTTTGAGAGGGGTGTGGGGTCTAGTGGTTAGAGAAGGGGGATTGGGAATGAGGTCTTGTGCAACCTTTCCCCTCACTCCAAGGACTTTTCCCAGTGCTTTGCCCAGATTCCTTTCTACCAGCCATTCCAGGGTGGGCTGAATAATTCATGCCCTCTCTAGCAATAACTGCATCCGCCTTCATCTATATTTCATGATGTTCAAGTTGGCTCCATAGATTTTTTTTTTTTTTCCTCCCAACTCCCTCTGTTTACGACTCGTGACTCCCAGAATCCCTGAACTATAGCCGGGCCCCAAGCAAAGAACAGACCCTGGTTTCGGTTCATTTTATTTCCATCCCGTAGAATTATTTTCACCTGATTGAATTGTTTAAATTATCTTCAGAGTAGAGGAGGGCTGGGAAGCAGGACTTCTGGGTTCTCTCCCCAGTTCTGGGGATGGGGAGGGTGGGGTTAGTGCTATATTTATTTGCAATTGATTTTGTTTTATATATGCATTGATTTTTTCTCTGATTGGAGAATTTGGACTCCGTGTGTGTATGCAGGCAGATTTGTTTTTGATTAGCATAACTGCTTTCTAGTTTTTTTTTTATATATATATATCATTTTGGGTTGTTTTTCTTTTGTTTTGATTTCTTTGGGTTGCCTTTGACTTTGACTTTTTCATCTATGTAGCCCATTTCATGGGGTTTTTTTTAATTCAAAGAATTAGGATAATATAATTAATGGGAATTTTTTGAAATAATTAATCACTTCATTTAGATTCACTGGAATCATTTAATTTATTTATTTAGATTAATTTAAGTACAATAATTATTTTGATGAATTACAATGTTATTGATTTATTATTTTGATCTAGATTAATTACAGTTAATTGATTTATTATTCTATTTTGGTTATTTAGAAGTTTTTTATTTAATTAATCTATTTTGTTATTTTGATTAAGTAGGGTTACTTAATTTAATTTGATTAATCACACATATTTAATTCCAATTTTGTGTTAATTGTCTTTGATTTCGATTTCTTGGGATTTTGAACTTTTTATTTTTTCTTTGATTTTATCTTATGTTGCTAATTTAGGATTAAATTTATTTAATTTATATTTGCCTTTATTCCCTTTATTCTGATCAGTTACAATGATTTAATTTCCTTTTGATTGGACTTCATTCCATTCATTCTCCTTGTATTTGCATCTGTTGGGTTTGTTTCCTTCCAGTTCCATTTCACTTTGATCCATCAGGTCAGACTTTAAATCAATTCATTCTCTTCTATTTGCTTTCCTACTGTGTTCTCAAATGCCATGTGACCCTTCCCAGGCTGTCAGAGACCACTAGAGTGGGACCAGCACTGTCTATCTTCACTGCTCCTTCCATGTCTTCTGTGTTAAACAGAAACTTGATCCTGATGTGCTCTCTTCAATCTAGAAGACAAAGGTCTAACACAATCCAATGGCTGAAGCTGAAGCGAGCCAAATTCAGGCTGGAAATGAGGTGCACCAGAATTAACCGTTGGAACAATTTACCAAGAGCTTTTAGTGGCTCCTCCATCCCTGGTCATTTTGAAATGGTGGGGATCAAGTCACCCTTGAAGCTCTCCTCATCCAGCAAAACAGATCGAGCACCTGGAGTCTCTCACTTTACAGCAGGCTTCACAAATCTCTCCTCTCCCTGGTAGCTCTTCTCTGGATCCCCTCCAGATCTTCCAGTCTGTTGCTGGGCTCACCTTGGCTGACCTCCTGCATGACACGGGTGGCTCTGAGTTCAGTCCCACTTGAAGTAGGGCAGAGCTGCTAGAAAATGCAGCCGAGCGCAATTGAAAACTTCCCAGAATGGATTCCCTTTGAAAGTGCTGATCCAGTTTGGCTTCTGTTAAATGCACTCAGCTTCATACCCAGCATTTTCCTTCACTTCAGAAAATGCTTAGGCCTGGGAGCAAGGACTCCTAGGTTCCCTCCTGGCTTTGGGAGGGGGGTGAGGTCTAGTTGTTAGAGCAGGAGGGGCTGAGAGCCAGGACTCCTGGATTCTCTGCAGGCTCTAACAGGGAAGTGGAGTCTAGTGGTTAGAGCAGCGGGGGCTGCGAGCCAGGACTCCTGGGTTTACAGAACTGCCCCAAATTCACTCCTGCTTTGCTTTGATCATTATTTGGAGGCAATGTGTACCAGACTGGGTATAAGGAGGTAGTGTTGTTCTTCAACATCTGAGCTTCATCCGGCTTGGCTTTCAATTCATGTGCTGGTGAGGCATGTAGATGATGGTGATATATTATCTGTATTAAAATAGTGCCTAGGAGACCTGGTCATGGATGGGGCCTGGCTGTGTTAACCACTGCCTGTTTTTATTGCTATTCAGTGTATTACAATAGCGCCTGGTTGCCACAGATATGGATCAGAACCCCATAGTGCTGGGTGCTGCATATTTGTGTTTCTATTAGGTGCTTTACAGTAGCGTTTAGGCTCCCCAGACACCAGGACTGCCCCCCCCCCCATGGTGCCAGGTGCTGCACATTATTAGTTGTATTACTGTAGGACCAGGCCCCTATGCTACCTGGTATAGCACATTATTAGGTGTATCATGGTAGCGCCTAGATGTCCTTCATGGATCAGGCCCTATGGTGCCAGGTGCTGTACATTATTATTACAGTAGGACCAGGCCCCCCACATGCCAGGCGCAGCACAGACCCAGAACCAAAAACCAGCCCCTGCCCCAAAGAATTGCCAGTACCAGACACGAGGCACCAGCTGGAGATGGAGGGATGAGGAGCCTGGAGATGCTGTAGGGTGGCCCAATGGACAGCACTGAGAGCTTCCCAGAGTCCAGCCCCAGAGGCGGCCTTTGGCTACTGGGGCCCTAGGCGAAGGCCCATTGTGGGGCCCCTATAGGCCCACAGGGGCCCCCTCTGTGGTCCTGTTTCTCTAGCCCGCCCCGCCTTCCAGCCCCAGCTCCCCTCCACATGGCCCTGGCTCCCTGAGCCAACTCCTCCTCCTGCTGTGGCCCGAGGCAGGCATGGCTTTTGGGGTAGGTGAAGAAGGCAATGGGGCCCCTTACTGCTTGGGGCCCTAGGTGTGCGCCTGCTTCACCTACCCCAAAAGCTGCCTCTGGCTGGCCCCAGCAGGACAAATCTGAGGAAGGCCCTGACATGGAGAGAGCATTACCTGTGCCTGGGCTTACGGGGGCAGCTGGGAAGAAGCCGTGAAGGGCTCAGAAGCCCTGATGGAGCCTGATATCGGGGGCCCCTCGCCAGCAGAGGGACTGAGTGAGGTGAGGCCATGCGGGAGATGATTACCAGAAGCTTGTGTCTGATGCGCTAGTGAGGGAGGCCAGCGGCGTGAGGTCTGGCATAGTCCCAGCGACGGGCTCAAAGAATGAGCTATGTGCACCGTAGGAGCAGGACAAGCTGGCCTTTGCTGAGAGAAGGGCAAATTGTAAGGGGGCCCTGTTTCTTCACAAGCGGGTGGTCAGTCCTTCTGCAAAGCGGCCACCCAGGGTAAAGTGGTTTGAGCTGTATTGCGTGCTTGGGGGAGCAGCAGAAACTGGAGGCCCTGGGTTTTTAAAGAATCAAATTCCTGAGACCGGCTTTGAAAATGACCAGATATGCCAAAGAATACCTGGGAGCTTTTTTGTCTGATTCTTCTGGGGCATTTTCAAGCTTTTTGCTGCAACTCTGAAAGTGAAAAACAAAAATTATTTCTGCCATCATCAACCTCTGAGCCTTTGGTTTAGCCAATATTTGGGACCAGGTAAGGTTCTTTCCTAAGCGGAGAAATACATAAAGAGCTGAGTGGATTTTTTTCCTTTTGGCATTTTTTATTCACTTTGTAAATTTGTGTTGGGTTCTCTGCTTTGGGGAGCAAAAAAGTCCCAACATTTTGGCTTGAAATTTCCTCTCGTTCGTTAAAGAAATAAACAAAACCAATTTTGGGGGGTTAGGATTGTTTCTGCTCCCCCCCTTAACTTTTCAATTTGCTAAAAATTTTGAAACATTTTTCCTCTGTCTCCAGCCAGAGTGAATGATTTTTTTCCCCACTTTTCCCCCACAGTCAGAGAGGTGAAAACTCCATGATTTGCCCTGCCCCATATAAGAGGCTGGTATATACAGAAGGACATAATTCACAGTCCCTGGACCTAAGCAGCTGTATAGCCCTGGCTCTTGGACAGCCTGGAATTAAGTCCTGCCTGAAACTGGAGCAGATCAGTTAAAAAACCAGTTCAATGTAAACACTGCCAGTGATGGAGGATCCACTCTAGCCTATGGGAAATCATGCCAGTGCGTCTTTCTCCGTGACATTAAACATTCACACCTTATTCCCAGTCTGATTTGGTCTAGCTTCCAATTCCAGTTAGACCTTGGCTGATTAAAGATGGTGTTCTTAGCAAATTGCCCCACAGCGGTCCCTCTAGATGGGGGTCGGCTTACCCCCTACCTGGCTCCTTCTCATGCAACATACGAGCACTCAACCCTTTGTGGCCCACACGTGGCTGATGTCTTCCCCCCAGGGGGCAGCTCAGTGACCTTCTGTGGCAGGATTTAGCCAGATTCCCAGGGGCTAATTGACCTCATCCCCAGCCCAGCTGCTGATGAAGGTGGAGGGGTGTGCAGATGGATCTGGAAGATCCCTCCAGTGGCAGATGGGGTGAGAGGCTGGTCCCATGGAGGGGGGGCACACACATCCTTCTCTCCCCCCACCACAGTCACACACACAAACACATTTACACCCAGCTCTAACCCGCAAACACACAGAGCAGGGCCCAGCTCCTCCAGCAGGGGGCAGCAGGGACACACACACCTTCTGTTCTCACCTAGCCAGGGCTGGGCTGGGGGTGGAGGGACGTAGCTGCTAGAGACAGCTTGTGCGAAGGAGGGGGCTGTGTGCATGTGTGTATGCGTGTGCAATTCACAGCTCCAGCCCTGCAGAGTTTATTAACAAGCTGATGATGCAGGTTGGCTGGGAGCCCAGCGTGAGGACTTAATGCAGCTTCCATATGGTCCTGCTGAGCCCACCTCTGCGCCAAGCAGAATCGGGCACCAGCGCCAGGCTTCCCCCTCCCCCTAACACACCAGGGGCTAGAATTTCATCAGCATGCACTGTGGGCTGGGCTGTAGGGAGCGGGGCAGGGGTCCTGCAGGGGGCAGTCTCCCCAGCAGTCAGGGCTGGGCCCTGTGTGACATTAGGGTGCCCTGAGCTGGGGGGGTGGGGGTGACGTGCTCTGTTTCTCTCACCTGCTCTTCCAGAGCTGTTGGTGCTAAGAAGATGCTGTGTGAAATGGTGCAAGAAATAGCAACTGCTTATTAACACCAGGAGGGGATGCAAAGACTGGGGGGAGGGAGGGGGGGAGGGAAAAGGGAAGGGAATGAGGGGAGTGGCTGGGCGGAGGTGGAGATTGGGGGGGTGGGGTAGGGAAGAGGGTATTGGGGTGGAGGCAGTGAGAAGGAGTGAGGGCTAGGAATGGGGGCTGAGGTGAGGGTAGGAGGCAATGGGAGGGGTGGTAGAGAGAAACAGTGGAGGGAAGGGGATGGCATGGGGACCAGAAATGAGAAGGGGTCTGTTTGTCTGTCCATCTGTGTGTATGTGGATTTGCTCTCAAATCCCCCAGCCAGAGTCAATCTGGAGTCACTCCTGTTTGCAGTGGGGGCAGGGCCAGGTTCTGCTCTCAGATCCCAGGTCAGTCTGGATTCATTCATGTTTGCATTCAGGATAGGGCCAGCTTCTACTCTCAGATCCCTCAGAGTTAATCCAGAGTCACTCCGGTTTACCGAGAGACCAGGGCCACGTTCTGCTCTCAAATTCCCTGAGTCAATCTGGAGTCACTCACATTTGGAGTAGGGGCAGGGCCAGCTTCTGCTCTCAGAAAGATCCCTCTGGGTTAATCCAGAGTCACTCCTGCTTGCAGAAGGGCCAGGATCAGGCTCTGATCTCAGATCCCCCAGGATCAATCTGGAGTCACTCCTGTTTGCAGTGGTGTCAGGGCTGGGTTCTGATGCAATCCACTCCTCCCTACCTTTCCCCCCCCCCCCCCCCCCGAGGGAACAGGCATTTTAGAAATTGAAGAGGAACAAAAATGAAAACTTCAATATGTCTGAACTAGGAGCAAACACTGGGGTGGCTGGAGGGAGTAGCTGGAAGCAGTGAAATCCCAGTGCCGGGGAGAGGTTTCTGTATATCCAGGCTCGTGCCATGCCTCAGAGGCGGGTGCATCTCAGCGCTGGTTAAGGGGCCCCGTATAACCAGCTCCCCACCTCAGAGGGGCCCGTGTCCAGGCAGGAAGCTGGGAGGCAGCAGGCATCAGAGCTGCTGACCGTGCCAAGGAAGGTCAGTGACGTTCTAGCTCAGCTGAAGCTGGGCCAGGGAGCTTAGCCAGGGATATTTAAAACCATCCTTCTAATCTGCAAGCGCAGCCACCTTGTGCCCTGACCCTGGCACCGCACGATGTGCTGAGCAAGGCCAGCAACCCAGGGGGGTGGGGAGCTGGGCCAGGGGCTCTGCCTGGGCATACAGGGATGGCTCCAGTGCATGGAGCACGGCAGGGAGGTAGATCTATCCCCTTTCTTTCTTTCTTTCTTTCTTTCTTTCTTTCTTTCTTTCTTTCTTTCTTTCTTTCTGTCTGCATTCAACTGTCCGTCCACCTGTCCATCCAGCCCCAGACAGCCCCTCTCTGTTTGTCCCCCACCAAGGGTGCTGGAGCGGCGGCAGCCTGGCGGGGAAACGATCGAGTTGACCCAAGAGGGGCGCCCGGTGGAGGTGTGCGAGAAGCAGCTGCCGGTGGTGGACTGCACGTGCTTTGGCCTCCCACGCCGCTACATCATTGCCATCCTCTGCGGGCTGGGCTTCTGCATCAGCTTCGGCATCCGCTGCAACCTGGGTGTGGCCATCGTCAGCATGGTCAACAACAACACCGTGTACCGGGGGGACAAGGTGGTGGTGGAGGTGAGGGGCCCACTCCCTCTAGGGGGCGCTGGCTCTACTCCGGCTCCAGGGCAGGGACTGGCTGGCTGTGTGGGGTGGGAATTGGGGCCCTGGGACTGTGGGGCACCAGCTCTCCTCCAGCCCAGGGCAGTGACTGGCTGACTCTGGGAGGCCGGGAGTGGGGCAGGACCTGTCCTCTGTCTCTTTTCCCATACAGAAAGCCCAGTTCACCTGGGACCCCGAGACGGTGGGGATGATCCATGGCTCCTTCTTCTGGGGCTACATCGTCACACAAATCCCTGGAGGTTTCATCGCTCAGAAATTTGCGGCCAATAGGTGAGAACAGAGACACTGCGAGGCCCCAGGTCTCAGTGAGGTGCTAGGTGGTGCCGGGATGCAGGGAGCTGGGTGGCCAGCAGGGGGCACTGGCCCCTGGCAGGCAGGGCTGGCTTTGATGCCCCCAGGGAGTCACTGGGGGGCATTGGGCTCTAGGGGGTGGGGTGGAGGAGGTGTTTTAGGTCACCTATAAAGTCTCAGGCTCATTAAAAGTCTCATGGTTCTTTTCCCTCCATCAGAGCCTGGCCTCACTCCAAATGGGCTAATCCCCGGCTGCTTCCCTAAATCTCCCAAGAGGGATGTCACTTCCTGTCCCACTGGGGTTTGGTGCCACTCTGTGGCTGTTAAACAGCCTCCCATACCCCACTTCAGAGCTGGCTGCATCCCAGTGTTGGGCGAGATGTCCCCATATATCCAGCCCCCATTCCCCGCCCTACCGCTGGCTGTGTCCCAGCACCAGGCCAGAGATCCCCGTGTGACCAGCCCTGGTACCCCACCTCAGAGGCAGCAACAGTGCAAGCTAGCCAAAATGCAGTGTTGCCTGGCAGTTCTGATCAACACATTTACAGCCATAAACAGCAATGGCATAAATATAAAGTAGTAATTGTGTAAAAACAAGTGTCACTAGTACAGCAGCAAGCATGCAAACACTAGTGATCAGTGAGTGTGCAATGCACTAAAGTGAAGCAAGTGTGCAAACAACATAGAAAGCAGTAAGCATTCAGTGCACAAGTGAGCAGCAACTATCCAGTGCATTAGTGAGCAGCTTGTGTGCACACACAATGGTGACACATGAGTATGCATGCAAATACAACAGTGAGCAATGCACTAAGGTGCAGTGAGTGTGTGAATGCACTAGCAAGCATTCAGACACTAGCACTAAGTGAGCATGCAAACAGTAGTGAGTAACAAGCCTGCAAATATAAGTGAGCAGCAAGTGTGCCATGCACTAGTGAGCATACAAGCACAATAGCAAGTAGTGAGCATGCAATGAACTAGTGAGAAGAAAAATAGTGAGCGGTGAATGTGTCATGCACTAATAAGCCATGAATGTACCATACACTAATAAGCAATAAGCGTGCAAACACAGTAATAAGCAGTGAGCTTGCAATACACTAGGAAGCAGTGAGTGTCCAAACACAATAGTGAGAAGTGAATGTACTGTGCACAGTGACTATCCAAAGACAGTAGTGAGCAGTAAGTGTGCCATGCTCTAATGAGGAGTGAGCCTAGAAAGACAGTAGTGAGCAGTGTACATTCCACGTGCTAGCGAGCAGCAGGTGTGCAATCCCAGTGCAGGCCATGGTGCCACAACAGTGAATGGTGTGCATTCACTTTCACCATCCCCACCCCTACCCTGACCTTCTGCCTACCCATAGGGTGTTTGGCTTCGCCATTGTGGCCACCTCAACCCTGAATATGCTGATCCCCTCTGCTGCCCGTGTGCACTATGGTTGCGTCATCTTCGTCCGCATCCTGCAGGGGCTGGTGGAGGTGAGTGCCCCCTGGGCATGGGACCAAAGAGGACAGAGTGGGGCTTGACCCCATGACTCTCATGGGGGTGTTGGGGCTCTGGGGACTTGGAGGGAAGGGTTAAGGGGGTGGAACTCAATGTGATTGCTCAGTCCCCAAATGGAGGTGAGTAGATAAAGGGGCGTTTTTGATCACACCCCTCCGGTCTGGGTGGGAGAAGGCAGCCTGGAGGGTGAGGGGACACAGCTTTTGTTAGGGGTTAGGCTTTACCCTCTAGCTACACCTTGTTTGCATGGTGGAAGATGGACATGAAAGTGCAAACAGTATGGGGCGTGGCCTGATGTGTTAGCCTTGCCTTTTTCCTAATGTGGGGGGGCTGGTGTGTGCATTGGGGGTGAGGGGTGGAGCCTGGCTGCCTCACCACGCCCCCAGTCCCACCTAACATCTTTCTGTCCCAGGGGGTGACGTACCCAGCCTGCCATGGAATCTGGAGCAAGTGGGCCCCTCCCATGGAGCGCAGCCGCCTCGCCACCACAGCCTTCTGCGGTAAGGGACCTGTCCCCACTGAGCCTGGATGCCTGGGTTCTCTCTCCAGCTCTGTGAGGGGAGTGGTGTCTAGTGGTTAGTGCAGGGGGCTGGAATCCAGGACTCCTGGGTTCCCTCCCTGTATCGGGGATGGGATCTAGTGGTTAGAGTTGTGGGGGGGAGCTAGAATCCAGGACTCCTGGGTTCTCTCCCCGGCTCTGGGCACCAAGCAGAGTCAAACCATGGCGCTTCAGCTAACACATCCCACAAACTCCTGCAGGCTCCTACGCAGGTGCTGTGGTCGCCATGCCGCTGGCGGGGGTCTTGGTCCAGTATTCGGGGTGGAGCTCTGTCTTCTATGTTTATGGTAAGAACGGCCTGGCCACCCTGGCATCCAGCCTCCCCCATCAGATGCATAAGCCCCTACATTCTAGTATCCCCTGAACAGAGGTGGGGGGGGCTCTCTCAGCTGGTTGTCCCCCCCGCCACTGCTCAGTAACTCCTCACCCCAGTCTGCTCCTCCCATCGACAGGCAGCTTTGGGATTTTCTGGTACATGTTTTGGCTGATGGTGTCCTACGAGAGCCCAGCCCAGCACCCCACCATCACAGAGGAGGAGCGCCGGTACATTGAGGAGAGCATCGGGGAAAGTGCCAGCCTCATGAACCCTCTCCTGGTGAGTCCCCACTGCAAGCGGACTGGGGCACTGCTGTGGGGAAGCTCACAGCACCAGGACACCGTGGGCTGGGGGCCCCGCTGTGGGGAAGCTCACAGCGTGGGTTTCTCTCCCTACCCCTCCCTCTTCCATGGCAGAAATTCAAGGCCCCCTGGCGCAAGTTCTTCACCTCTATGCCTGTCTACGCAATCATTGTCGCCAACTTCTGCCGCAGCTGGACCTTCTACCTGCTGCTCATCAGCCAGCCAGCCTACTTTGAGGAGGTCTTTGGGTTCGAGATAAGCAAGGTACTGCTGCCCAGCCTCCCCCTCCCCCCTTGAGCTGGGCCAGAACCAGGAGTCCAGGTTCCCAAATCACTAGACCCCACTTCCCTTCCAGAATCAAATTAGACCCGACTCTCCTGCCGCAAGTAGGGAATCCTGCCTCCTGTCATCAGTGCAATGAGTTGCTTGGGGCTCAGACTCAGCTGGGCAGGACCCAGGAAAGGATTGGGGGAGGAGGGGCTTGGCTCCCCACAGCTCCCAGGACAGAAGACTCCCTCCTCTCCCTGTTCTGCCTCCTCTAGGTGGGCTTGCTCTCTGCCCTGCCCCACCTGGTCATGACCATCATTGTCCCCATCGGGGGTCAGATCGCTGATTTCCTTCGGAGCCACAGGATCATGTCTACTACCAACGTCCGCAAGATGATGAATTGTGGAGGTGAGGACAGGGCTGCAGCTCAGGAGTGAGGGGCACCAGCAGGACTGGGTGGAGGGACCTGGGTGAGCAGGGGGCAGCAAGTTGGGAATGAGGGGCACCAGCAGGGCTGGGTGGGGGGATTTGGGTGAGCAGGGGGCTGCAGATCATGAGTGAGGGGCAGTGGCAGGGCCAAGGAGGGCTCAGTTCTCTCTCTGCCCCCAGGCTTTGGCATGGAAGCGACGCTGCTGCTCGTGGTGGGTTATTCACACAGTAAAGGCGTCGCCATTTCGTTCTTGGTCCTTGCTGTGGGCTTCAGTGGCTTTGCCATTTCAGGTCAGCAGAGGGTGCTGTGGGGCAAGGAATGGGAAGGGGCTTGGCTGGGGGTGCTGTAGGGCGGGAAGCAGGGCAGGGGCATGGCAGGGGGCTGCTACCCAGACTCCTTTCTCTCCCATCCCTGCAGGGTTCAACGTGAATCACCTGGACATTGCGCCGCGCTATGCCAGCATCCTCATGGGCATCTCCAATGGGGTGGGCACCCTCTCGGGCATGGTCTGCCCGCTGATTGTTGGGGCCATGACCAAGCACAAGGTGCGGCAGGCAGTGGCAGAGCTAGGAGGGGGGCCCGGGTCTGGACTGGCAGGGGGCTGTGGGTCAGGAGTGAGGGGCACCAGAAGGGATGGGGGAAGGGGCCTTTGCAGCTGCTGCTCATGGTGGGGGGGACCCTCTGGAGCCCAATGTCTGGGGGTTGCTGATCTCATATCCCGTCCCGCCCCCCCGAATCCAGGTCAAGAGGTTTAAAAGAAAGGGAAATAAAATATTAATTTGTTTCTTCCTTCTCGCCCTCCCCCCGCCCTCCTTCCCAACCCCAATTCCTCCTCAATGTCCCACACCCCCATTGCCCTCTGCCCGGGCCCGGCGGGTCCCAGACACGGGAGGAGTGGCAGTATGTCTTCCTGATCGCCTCGCTGGTGCACTATGGGGGCGTCATCTTCTATGGGATCTTTGCCTCGGGCGAGAAGCAGCCATGGGCCGAGCCAGAGGAGACCAGCCTGGAGAAATGCGGCTTCATCCATGAGGACGAGCTGGCTGATGAGGAGGACGAGGCTGCCCGAGGAGTGGGCGACGGGGGCGGGGGCGGCAGCTATGGGGCCACCAAGAGCACCAGCTTCGCCAACGGGGGCTGG
The DNA here is from genome assembly GCA_007922175.1 of Pelusios castaneus. Taxonomy (NCBI): domain Eukaryota; kingdom Metazoa; phylum Chordata; order Testudines; family Pelomedusidae; genus Pelusios; species Pelusios castaneus. The sequence goes on along the minus strand of ML685943.1, from coordinate 459,972 downwards.
GTGGCCGACTGGGACAAGAAAGAGGAGTTCGTGCAGGAACCGGGCAAGGACACCTACATGTATGGGGCACCGGGGGAGAGAGAGCTGTCCTAGGGGCCTCCCCTGCTGCCCAATCTCCTCCACCCCCTGGGCATCATTGCATTGGTACAGTCCTAGAGGTGGGGCCGAGCTCAGTCCCATCCCTATTCAACAGGCCATGCCCTAGACCCTCCACTGCATTGGTACAATCCAGGGAGATGGTTCGAGTGTGAGGTTGGCCATGCCCCCATTCCCTTGTATTGGTACAGTCCAGCAGCATGAGGGGTGGAGTTGTGTTAAGCCATACCCAAATCCTCCCCAAGTGCCATATCATTGGGACAACCCAGCTAGATGGGGGGGGGGGGGGGATTTATCTTGGCTATACTCACCCTGTGCAGACTATACCCAAATCCCCCATTGCATTGGTATGATCCAGGAGTGTGGGGTTGAGTTAGGCCACACCCCTAGCCTGCAAGCCAAACCCAACCCCCCACTGGGTTCCTTTCCATTGGTACAATCCCCTCTGAATAAAGGGGTTGAGCTAATATCACAGTGGCTCCACCCTTTCCACAGACCACACCCAAATCTCTTCCCTTCTAGGCACCGCCATTTGGTATGACCCATCAAGTGGCGGGGGAATTACTGCGCCCTTGCAGATTAGGAGCATTGGTACAACCCATTTGGGGGAGTCGGGCCCTCCCTTTATCCCACTGACAGGAGGCCAGGTGGGGAAGGGGCAAAGGTTAGACTTTTGACCCTCAGGTTAGAAGTTCTTGACCTTTAGCCTTTGACCTCTGTAGGGAGTATGAGGTACTACTTCACCTTCAGCTCAAAAAGCCTTTGCCCTTTGGCATTTGGGGTGAGCTGTAGGTCAACCTTTGACCTCTGAGCCAAGTCTTGAGCACAAGTTGACCTTGAAAGTTCAGCCATTTGTCCTTTGATTTTGAGGCTCGCAATCACCCATCCTCCCATAAAACACTGATACCCACTCCACAGCTGACATGTGGGGTAGTGATAGTGTCGATGGGCCAGGATCCATGGAGGATGCCCGAGGCTAACCTGGGGATGAGTTTTGGCAGCATATTTACAACACTCCAGGGCAAATGGCAGTTTTGAGTGCCTCCCGCCACTCCTGCCACCCTGTACTTTACTGTCCACAGTTCCCGGCCACTCCCTGGGCACAGCTGAGCACGTCATCCACAAGTGGCCCTGCTTGTCTGAGATGATGGTTTCAAGCTGCTGCATATGTTCAGAGTTTGACACACCATAGGTGGCAGGTTTGAGACACTATGTGTGCTCCAGCTGGTGGTTTCAAGTTACCCTGCACATTTTCAGTGATGGTTTCAACTTTGTACAACTCTAGGCAGCAGTTTCAAGCTGCCCTGCACATTATAGCCAGCTTCCAGTCAGGCTGTCTGATGCAGTTCTAGCTGGTAGTTTTGGGACACGCCACACAGACCAGCTGCTAGTGTCAAGCCACCCCGCATGTCCTAGTTCGCCAGGTCAGAACTGCTGCACTCATTTGTCCCAAATAGTTTCTGACTGCCTTGCAAACTCCAATTGGTGGCTTTGTATCAACCCACCCCAGCCAATTGGCAGTTTCAAGACACTCCACCCCATCCAGCTGGTGGTTTCAAGACACCCCAATGAAGCCAGTCAGGGGTTTCAAATCACCCCATCACATCCAGCCAGCAGTTTCAAGTCACCCCTCCCCATGCACCCAGAGGTTTCAAGATGCCCCCATGTCACCTCACCCCATCTATCGGATGGTTTCAAATCATCCAGCACAGTCTTAATCCAGGGCTTCAAACCAGTCTACACCAGTAGGTGGTTTCATGTTCTCCTTCCTCCACATCAGCATTTTCCCTGTGACAGTTTCAAGTCTCCTCTCATGTTCTCTTCAGCAATGTACATGCCCGTGGAGCAATGCCCCTGCCCAACCCAACAGCCCCAGCCCACCCCCATCACTGGGTCTGTCCTGGCACCACCCAGTTCCTCCCAGTTAGAGGCAGGTGGTGATGTTGTGGGGCAGGAGAGAGTTACGACCCCCGTTCCCTTTCCCGCCTCATAACTCCGGCGGTGGAAGCTCTGTCTGGCAATGAGTCTACGTGTCCTGCCCCCACCCCTCCTGCACCTGACAGAATAAACCAATTCTTGTGTAAATATATAAATATAAATTATATATGGTGCTGGTGCCTGTGAGAGCTTACTTCCTGCGCCAGGAAATGGGTGGAACGGTGTCCAGCCAGCGCTCTGTCCCCATGCCCCCCTCTGACTGTCACTCTGCCCATCTCCATGGACCCCTGTCTCTGTCTGTCTGTCTCCATACACCTCCTGCCTGTCTGTCTGCCTGTCTATGCTTTACACCCTCTCTCTCTGCTTGTATATGCACCCTCATACATCCCCTCTCTTTGCCTATCCATCCCCGTGCACACCCTGGCTGTCTGTCTGCCGTCTATACACCCCCTCCAGCTGGCTTTTTGTCCATCCCCATACACCCTGTCTTTCTTTCTGTCTTCCTGTCTATCTCCTTATGCCCCCGTCTGTCTGTCTATTCCCATACACCCTCTCTATACATCCACCGATCCCAATACTCCCCGTATCTGTCTGCCTGTCCACCCCTATCAGTCTGTCTGTCTGTCCATCCCCATATTCCTCCTTTAGCAATCATTGGTGTGGTAGTGAAAAAGCTTGTCACTGGAGGGGTACTGTGCTGCAAGGAGGGGGGGCTTAGCAGGGGCTGTAGCCCCCTTACTGGGGCAGGAAACCCTGATGGGAGGGGCAGGGAAGAAAAGAGATGGCTCACCCAATGGCTAATTGGGACTCGTGGATCCCTATTATTGGGGTTATTTGTTTTTGCCGGTGCTGCTAAGCTGGTGCAGCTCAGCTGTGATGCCCCTCACTCCTGACCCACAGCCCCCACTGTCCTGGCCACTCCCAACTCTGCTGGTTCCCTTCACTTCCAATTGCAGCCCCCTTCTAACCCAGCCTTTGGCTCCCCTCAAATACTCACAGGCTCAATGTTTCTGGGAAAGCCTGACTAGCAGAGGATGTTGAGTCATAAAAATAAGCCCTGGACAGACAGGAAAGGCAAATAACCTCCCTATCCCTCCAAAACCTTGGGCATTGCTGGGGCAACCTCATTGCTGGCTCCCATCTGGTCCCAGGGCTCGAACTGGCTAGCTTGTGGGGAGGGGTGGGAATGGGATAGGAGCCTCTCCCCTCTGGGGCCAGCTGAAACCCTCTGAAATAAACCCAGGGTCCCCAAAGTAGCTTGTGGCCACTGAATGTCCAGGGGGAGGCAGGTTGGACCGTCCAGGTCAGCTCGGAGGGAAGCAGCCTGTGGGGCGGGTGCTTGGCACGTGGACTAGGCAGATGCTGAAGGATTAGGTGGGGCCAGAAATAGACGGTTGGCTCTGGGGATTAACCAGGTGGAGGGGGAGAGAGATGGATATAGGACAGGGGAGGGGCTAAGGAGGAACTCCCAGCATTAGCCACACCCGCTGTGCTGGTGCTCCTCACTCCCGGCCCATTGGCCAGGTGCTCTTGGGGCCAATTTCCTGTACCCCTCACTGGCCTGCTTGGCCCAGAGAAAAGCATCCCTGGGATGGGCAGAGATTGCTAAGGAGTGGGGCCCAGTGTGGGGGGAGCATATGTTAGGTCAGCAAAGGCCCCCCGCCCTGCTGTATTGAGAGGTCAGGACGAGGCCCACCGCCTCGGGTGTTTCAAGGGAGGTGAAAGTTTCCCCATAAAACTGCTGACCTGGACCTACCAGCAGGGGGCAGCACAGACGGCTGTGGGATGGGACATGGGACTTTTCCCTCTAGGGGACGCCAGCCAGTGTAGATACAGAGCCGGCTCTCGGAGGGGAATCTATTGGTTGGAGCAGGGCGTGCTGGAGGTGGGGGGGAAGCTAGGACTCCTGGGTTCTCTGGCTCTGGGAGAGGAGTTAGATATAGTGACTGGAGCAGGGGATGCTGGGAGCCAGGACTCCTGGGTTCTCACCTAGGCTAGTCTCTTGATCTACTCTGGGAATAACGGGGGATGCTGCCAAGTGGTGGATAGAGTCCCAGGTCTCCATGGCTTCTCGCCCCCCCCCCCCAATCCAAGTGACACCTCGAGGAGCGAAGGGTCCTGCGGGGGGGGATAGCCTATGGAAACAACCCCTCCCTTGATTGCTATGGAGACAGAGCTTCAGTTGCCCCCACCCAGCGTAGGGCACAGGTTTCATTCATCATTTGAGGCAGAACCACATCCCAGAGACAGAGCAGGGGAAAGAACCCAGGCGTCCGGCTCCCAGCCCCCATTCCCCTCCCCAGAGCCGGGGAGAGACCACAGGCGCCCAGCCCAACCACTGACCCCACCCCACCCCATCCAGCCCAGACCGGGGAGGAACCCAGGCGTCCTGCTCCGTAGTGGCCGGAGAGGCGTCGGGGGCGGGTGGAGGGGAAGGCTCTGGGCGGAGCTCCGGGAAAGAATTTCACCACCACGCGCCGCGGGCTCTGATTCCACTCGGGCTGCAGCACCGGGACGCCGCGACCGGTACCAGCTGCGCCATGGCCACCCGCTGGGGCATCTGCTCCGCTGGGAAAATCAGCCACGATTTCCTGGTGGCTTTGGAGACCCTCCCGGCCGAGGACCATCGGGTGGGGGCAGAGCCGGGCTGGCAGGGGGCTGCGGGGCAGGAGTGAGGGGCAGTGGCAGAGCTGGGAGATAGGGACCTAGGACTGGGGGAGCAAGGGACTGCGGGGCGGGAGTGAGGGGCACTGGCATACATGGGGGGGGGGGTCTGGTGGCTCCCAGGCAGAGAACCCAGGGCGCTGATAGATGGACCCAGCCCCGTGGTCCCAAGTTCAAAGGCTGAACTTTCCCTACCAATCCCTGCCGGTTCTGGATCCGCTCCAGCTCTGGCACCAAGCCCTGTGTCCCCCTTCATCTTCACAGTGGGGAAAATCAGCCAGTTTCCTGGTGGCTAGGCGGACCTCTTTGGGCCAAGAGAACGGGGAGGGGCAGGAAAAATCTGGGGGTTCCCAGCAAGGAGGTTTTGAGAGATCCCAGCCTGTGATTCAGAGGGATCCTGGGGGTCAGGGGAAGCTGCAAGGGGTGGGTAGAAATGGTGGAGGGAGAGAAAAGTGGGAGGTGTGGGGCAAGATTTATGGGAGTCTTGTAGGGGATGTGCAGGGGGAGCCTCCAGAGACAGGGAGCCCAGACACCTGGGTTCCATTCCCCAGTCTGCGAGGCAAGTGGGGGCTAGTGGTTAGAATTGGATCCTTTGCTCAGTGTGTGCTGTCTGAAAGGGGGTTGGTTCTGGGGTGTCCTAGCTCTCTCTCTCACCTTAATGCTCCCCCCACCCCTCCAGGTTATGGGCATCGCTGCTCGGGACCTTGCCCGGGCTCAGGAATATGCCCAAAGACACAGGATCCCCCGAGCGTACGGGAGTTATGAGGAGCTGGCACAGGACCCCGATGTGGGTGAGTCGCCTGGGACTTCTTGGGCAGGGACTTGCTGAGAGAGACCCCTGTGGGGTGGGATACAGGCCTTTCCTCTCTTTGATTTACTGTAACAGTCTGACCTGATCCTATGACTTACACTTCGCTAAATGTATTTTCCTCCCATTCTGTAAATTCCTTATTTTCAAGTTTCTGATGAAGTGGGATTTTCTCCCACAAAAGCTCATACAATAAATAAATTTGTTAGTCTTTAGAAGTGCCACAGGACTCCTTGTTTGTTTTCCTCTCTAAGGAGCTCCAGCCCCAGTGCATGGGATTGTCTGGCTCCTTGGGGTGGGGAATGGGGCACATGGGGCCTCTCCTCTCTGGGGGATGGGGAGGGAGGCATAATTCATGGGGACAAGACAGAATCTCCTAAATGGTGGGGGGACAGGAGTCAGGACTTCCTCTTGTGTCCTGTAGGGCTCCCTGTGGGCCATGGGGGGTGTCCTGGCCTCAAGGTGGAGTTGCATGTGTTTGTCATGGGGGTTCCATGGTTAGAGGAGGGGCCTGGGAGTCAGAACTCCTGGGTTCTCTCTCTGGATCTAGGAAAGGAGTGGGGACTAGTGGTTAGGAGTGGTGCTGGGAGCCAGGACTCCTGGGTTCTATCCCAATTTCTCACCTCCCCTCGCAGATGTGGTCTATGTAGGGGTCATCCATCCCTGGCACCTCCCTGTGGGGCGGCTCTTCCTGGAGGCCGGAAAGGCTGTGCTGCTGGAGAAGCCCCTGGGGATGAATGCAGCGGAAGTGAGGGAGCTGGGGCAGGTGGCCCGGAGCCATGGGGTGTTCCTGATGGAGGTTAGTGTCTCCTTCCCCCCACAGAGACCCTCTGCAGCCCAGCACCCCCTAGGGGCAGTGGGGCCAGCCCTGACAGCCAGAGGAGAATACCCACTGCCAGAGATGGCTACCCATAAGAGTGAGATCCAAGGCCTAAGTGAGAGACCATCAGGAGACCCTGTATGGGGGACTCCCCGTCCCCCCTCTTTAGTCCTTGCTGAGAGTCAACAGGCCACATTTTGAACCCACTAGCACTTAGCAGTTTTCTTTAACCCATACACAGCGAAATATTGCACCCAAAACCCTTCAACGTCCTAATTCATATGAAAATCAAAGGCATGTGACAACTCTGTCTGCAGTGCAAACCAGCCCACCTTAAGAACAATTATTTGCTGCTTGGAACCAAAGCTTGGTGGTTGGAGATCCCTGAGGACCTGACTGAATAGTCATTGGTGTTAGCATTCTGTCAGTGGACAGAGCAAGTGAGAGATTCAAAACTAAGTTAAAAAACTAAGCTGCTTTTTTAGCAGCCTAACAAAAAGGAAACAGTTTCATCAACACAACTAGGTGTTTATTTTGCACATTCCCTTTTCCTACTGACTGTCCGTTGGAAAACCACTTTGCAGTACAAAGATTGGGTTTGTGTATCGCTCACGTGACATTGGCAGCAGATTAAAATTAGGTAACCGGGCTCCAAACTAAAGAAATGCAAAGTAAACTAATTCAATTAAAAGAAAACACAAGCCGAGAGCACAGTCAGTGAATGTAAAAATACATCTTTACATTGAATGTCATTAATTTGGAGCTAACAAACCATAGAGAGAAGATTCCGCTTCTGTATTTCCTTTAATATGGGATTTGGTTTTCTATTTTATCCATGCACTTTGTGGCATTGCCAGGTGGCCTGTTGCTGCCTTTAGAACTTCTTTGAGGGGCCAGCACCCTGTGTGGGCCAAGGTTTGCTCTGAATGGTAGCGTATTCTTTCGGACAAGACTGAGTGCTCTCTGGTCTCCTGCATTTGAGTGGGGGAAAACTAAGCCAAACCTGGCCCCCCAGGCAGTAATGGGAATGCCAGAAGACCGCTAGGGGCTTTTGATGTTACTAAGCGTGCACGGTGTCCAAGCATCACGGCGCAGCCGTGTTATCTGTGTCAGTCTGTAGTGCTGCATCCTGTCATGGCCCCCTGAAGGACGGCTGATTTCAGCACCATCAGGTACTCCCCAACCTCCAAACGTCTCTCTTTCAGCAGAAGAGAGGCTGAGGCCATGTCTCTACTGATGGCAGCAGATTTGCAGATCTTTCCAGATCGACTTAGCGGTCTGTTAAGACCCGCAAACACTGCCGTCACTACCGTGCCTCGTTCCAAGGGAGTGTCTCCCACGCAGACCTGGCTGCACTAGGACCGAAGGAGCAACATGGAAATCTTCCAATATTTAGCAGTGAGGTGAGCTTGGGATGACCCACTCCATCTCCCTCCTCCCCACCAGGCGTACTGGACCCGATTCTTCCCAGCCTCGGAGAGACTGCACGCCCTGATCTCCCAGGGGGCACTGGGTGAGCTGAAAGTGGTGAGGGCCGAATTTGGGGCTCCCCTCTCCAGCTGCCCCCGGGTGGTGCAGAAAGAGCTGGGTGGCAGCGCCCTGCTGGACATCGGCTGCTACTGCATCCAATTCATCACCATGGTCTTCAGCGGGGAGAGACCGGAATCCATCATCGCCTCCGGCTTCCTCTACCCTACTGGTAACGGGCTGAGGGTTGGGAGTGAGAGGCACCAGCAGAGCTGCGGGGAGGGAGCCTAGGGCTGAGGTAGCTGGTTGTAGAAGCCCATTCTGCTCTCTCCTCTTCCCAGGCGTTGATGAAACGTTGTCCGTCATCCTGAATTACCAGGGGAAGCGGCAGGCTGTGATCACCTGCTCCATCATGGGCTGGCTGCCCAACCAGGCTGCCGTCAGTGGCACCAAGGGCATCATCCAGGTACCTGTGTGTCGGAAACTGATACACAAAGAAGGGAATGTTGTGTAGAACCCAGGAGTCCTGGCTCCCAGCCCTCCCACCTATGCCTGCTCAAACCACTAGATTCTTTCTTTCTATGCAGCTGCCATCCTATATGTGGAGCCCGACTGAGCTGGTGGTGAATGGGCAACATGAGGCGTTCCCCTTGCCTGCCCCCTCCCAATACATCCACTTCCCCCACAGCACTGGGCTATGCTACGAAGCCCAGCATGTGCGCCAGTGTCTGCTGAAAGGTAACCTAATGGGGCATTGCTTTGGGGAAGCTTAGGGCACTGGAGTACCCAGCTGGGGAAAAACTCTGGGGAAGCTCTTGGTGCTGGAGTCCTCAGTTGGAGCACTGCTCCAGGGAAGTTTGCAGCATCAAGGTACCCAACTGTGGCATCACCTCCCATATTAACACTCCTTCTCACCCCCAGGCTTGAAGGAGAGCCCCATTGTGAGCCTGGCTCACTCCGAGCTGGTGGCCTCCATTATGGATGAGGTGCGGCGGCAGCTGGGGGTGACATACCCCCAAGATCGGACATGACCCATGCACCCCACTTGCTGGGAAAGGGGGTGCCCTTTGTGGAGCCCCTGCCAGAGACCCCAATGTTTTGGATGCCATTACAGGTTTGGCTGATAAAAGGTAACAGCATGGATGTAACAGCCTTAGATTCCAGAGTGGCGTTTGACGTGGCATCACATGACCCTCTGGTTAGAAACCGAGAATGCTGCAAAAAGAACATGCTCTGCATGAAATGGATTAAAAAACTGTCTAATGGCTGGATCTCGAAATGTACCTATAAACAGGAAATGCCATTGAGCTGGGCCCAACTGGGGTTGATTCTGGGCCCTGCGCTAGTTAACAGCTTTATTGATGTCTGGGTGTAAAGCATGAAATTGTCCCTGACAATGTATGCAGAGGACTCATGAATTGGAGGCATGGGAAATAATGCTGAGGCTGGGCCAAGGATACAGAGCAATGGGGAAATTGGGCACAAGTGACCAGCCTGCATGTTAATACAGCTACGTTAGTGTGCGCGCACAGAACCAGAGAACGCCAGCTGCATGTTTGTTGTTGCCCTCCTGGGAAGCCGGGACTCTTTGAAAGATTTGAGGGCTGATGGGGGGGGAATCAGCTAAACCTGAGATCCCGGGCCGAGCTGGGGCTAATGGGATCCTGGGACACATCAATGGGAACCTCAAGTGGACGCAGAGAGGTTATTTTACCTCCAGCTCCGGCCCTCGGGCAAGGCGGCGGGAATCCTGTGCCCGGTTCTGGTGCCTGCAGTCTCTGGAGAATGTGGGTAAGTGGCAGAGGGGCTGGAGAAGAGCCCTGAGGGCGATCCCCAGGTTAGAAAACCTGCCTGAGAGTGAGATGCCAGGAGCGCCCTGTTTAGCTGAGCCCGGGGGGAAGAGGGGGTCGGGGGGACTTGATGTCAGCAGGTGCCCAGGTAGGATGTGAGGGGGGGCCCCAAGAACGGAACTGGGGGAAGGACCCCGTCGTGAGGTGGAGCGGGATGGGGTGGTCACTGGGGGGGGGTCAGTGGCGGGCAGGGCAGGAAGGAGTCAATGGGGGAGGGGTATGATGGGGTGAAGGCCCCTAGAGTGGGGGAGGGGCACATTAGAGTCCTTCCTGTGTCTCTGGTTCTGTGCGGGGCCGCGGGGGCTCCTTTATTTACATAAACACGGAGTGGGCGGTGCTCCTTGTGTCCCCGCCCCTTGGCAGGAGGTGTTTGTTACACTACTTCCGCTTCGTGTGCCCACAATGGCGCCCTCCACAGCGGCTATTGCAGCCACTTCCGGTCTGCCTTGCCCTGCGTTCCTCGCTTCTGGTACAGCCTCCAACGTCACTTAACGGACACCCCTCCCTCTCCACGCCTGATTTCCGCTCCTGCTCCGAGGTTACTTCCGGAACCTGCTGCCCTTAATGGCTACCCCGTAGCCGGTGCCTTTTTCCTTCCGGCTTGTTTTCCTTCCTCGCCTTGCGCTCATTTCCGGTTCCGCCCCTGCGCGAAGGGGAGACCCCGCGGCGTGCGCGGGGCGGGGCCTCTTTTCCGTGCGGCCGGCGAGCATGGCGGAGGTGAAGGTGTGTGCGGCCCGGTCACTGGGCGCCCCAGCTTGGGCGGCGGGAGCCTCCCACGTGGTGGGGGAGTCCAGGGGTGACCGTGGGGGGTGGCCTGGTGCAGGGAGGCCGGAGGGGGAGGGGGCAGAGGAGGCCCATTAGGAGTGGGGAGAGGGGATGGCAAGGGGGGGCTGAAGTGGGAAGCTTTCCCTTATAGTGGCACCCTGAGCACCTCCTTTGATGTCCCAGTGGCTGTGGGGGGCAATGTTCTAGCCCCTCAAGTGGGGGTGGACCCCAGAGCTGGCTGGGGTGTCCCTACTGTGAGGTGGGATCTACTCCCTCTCCCCATGTACCAATGACCCATCCGCTGTTACACCCCCATCCCCACAGGTCCTGGTCATCGATGGACGTGGCCACCTCTTGGGGCGCTTGGCGGCCATTGTTGCCAAGCAGGTCTTGCTGGGTGAGTGTTGCTGCGGGATGCCCCCAACCTCCGGGGAATCCTTCCTGTGCTTGGGCCCCACTCCGCTGGGCGGTCTGTGATGATACTATGTTGATGGTTCGAGTCTCCCGACCTTGAGAACACCCGTTTTCATGCACTACCATCTGAGACTGTTCCCTGTGGGGCCAGGACACCTGGGTTCTCTCCCTGGCTCGGAGGGGAGTGAGATCTAGTGAATAGAGCAGGGCCTGGAAGCCAGGACTTCTTAGTTCTATCCCAGCTTTGGATGGGGCTAGAAGTGCTATGGGCTGGGATGCCTGGGTTCTCTATAGATCCATGTCATTGCTACGGGTGGGTCTCCTAATAAAGCTACTAAACTCTCCTTCTGTGGCCCTATATCCGAGTCCATGACAATGGGTTCAATGCAGGAATGAAGTAGAGTTGCAGCCCAGAATTCCCTCCCCCAGCAGTCCCTGTGCTTGTAGCTGTGGGTCAGTTACCCGGCAAGAGCCAAGCTTGGTCGCTGACCTCTGGTGGCAGATCCCAAATCTGGAGCTTGGTGGAACTGGCGGTGTCATCCTGGTGCTCTGCAGCCTGGAACCTGCCGAGTTTCTGGGCTCCAGCCCAGCCGCCTGGTACTGCTGCCTGTGCAGCCTCGCTATTGTTAATGTCCCTCTCTGCCTTCCTCCCAGGGCGCAAGGTGGTGGTGGTGAGATGCGAGGGCATCAACATATCTGGGAATTTCTACCGCAACAAGCGTGAGTGCCTTCGTTGGTGCCAGGATGCCTGGGTTCTCTCCTGGGGCTGGGTGGGGTTTGGTGGGTTAGAGCAGGGGGAGCTGGACTCCTGGGTCTTTTTCTGACCCATCTTTTCCTTGGCAGTGTGGGTACCTCACCAGTTCTTTCCCTCAGGGAAGGGGGACGCACACGGGTGGGTGCCTCCTCACGATCCACCTGTTATGGGTATTATGGTTGCACTGACTGTTACCTGAATCGGCCAGCCCCAGAGATGTGTTGCTGGAGTGGAAATACTCTCCTGTTGTACAAGACGCTGCACAGATGCTGTAGGAGATAGCCCTGATCCTCACTAACTCACAAGATCTCTCAGTCTTGGTAGGAGAGGAGGGTGTGGGACCCAGGCGTTTAGTAGAATCTCTTCCCAGCTCATCCAGGGGGCAGCCTGACCCTGCTGCGCTCTCGTTCTAGTGAAGTACCTGGCCTTCCTTCGCAAACGCATGAACACCAACCCATCCCGCGGACCCTACCACTTCCGCGCCCCCAGCCGCATCTTCTGGCGCACGGTCCGAGGTAAGAACCCCCTGAACCCCAGCGGCTGGACTAGTTTAAAGGGACAGTTGGGGTGGCCTCTGATTTGCACCTGGAGGGCAAGGAGTAGCTCCAGGGCACGGCGATCACACCTGAGGGTCAAAGAATAGTCCCCATGAGGGTCAAAGAATAGTCATGGCATTGGGTGACCTGGCCATGCCTATGATCCATCCCCCATGGAGCCTGGGGTAGGGTAAAGAATAACCACAGCACAGGGTGTCCTGATCATGTCCCCGTGGAGTTTGGGGAGCTGAGAATAGCCACGGTGCAGTCTTGAAACCATGCCTCCTATGGAACCTGGAGGCAGAACACCCCAGCCACTGCCCTGCTCCCAGCAGCCTGCCTTCTCTCCTTGTAGGGATGCTGCCCCACAAGACCAAACGAGGTCAGGCTGCCTTGGAAAGGTTGAAGGTCTTTGATGGGATTCCGCCCCCGTATGATAAGGTAATGGTGTCCTTTGGGCTGTGGGTGGGATGGCGGGGCCCAGTGTCCATGATGTTCTTTCTACCTACATTGTTTGATGCTGTGTGAGAAAAATCCTAACCCTGAGACACCCTGAACCTGCCCCTCTGCCCCGCCCCTTATCTCCTTCATCCCTGTAATCCTGTCTTCTCCCTCCTTGCAGAGGAAACGGATGGTTGTACCTGCTGCTCTGAAAGTCGTCCGTCTGAAGCCAACACGCAAGGTACGTCCCTCCCAGAGCCCCCTTTCTGCACATCAGTAGGGCCGTGAAGGCAAAACCTGATCAAAGGCAGAATGGTCATGAAGCTGGTAGTTCCGCAGCCTGACAGAACAAGGATTCCTTGGTAGAGCCCTGTAAATCCACAGACCTTTTTTTTGCATACAAATTTTGTATCCACGCGGGGCTTTTAAATATAGGCTCTCAAAGCTGCTTCCCCACCTTTGAGATTCTGTATATGCTGCACATGGCCTCCCTCCTGAGAGGCACCCTGAGACGGCGTGCTGCTGTGGGTGCGGATACAGCTGTAAGATGTAGTGCAGGTTGCATACAAGGTGATTCTCATAGATGCAGGTCCACATTTCCATATCTGCACAGAGCTGTACTCTTCAAAGGCAGTGCTTGGGTGGAGCTATGAACCTGTGGAACTACCTGCCACATGAAAACAGGCCAAGGCCAGCTCAGAGGCAGTAAACCCATTTGCAAGTAGTATTAATCTGGGGAACTGGCAGCCATGTGATACTGGAGACTGGCAATTCATCCAAAGTAATGGACTTGTGAGGCAGTATGATGTTAACTTGTGGGACTACTTGCTGCGTGATTCTTTGGTCTCTGATACCATGTGACAGCTAATTCACCAACAGCCAGTCAGGGAACAGTCTTGTTCAGCCTGTGTGTGGTGCAAGTTGCCTGCTTGTTCCTAGGTGCATCCTGCCCTGTAGTGGGAGCTGGCACCTTGGGTGGTCTATGATGATGCTAACTCACTTCTCTTCGAGTCTCACGACCATGAGACAACATCCTACATGCACTACCATCTGAGACTGCCCAGGGGCGCTGCATGATCTGCTTCCGTTGGGTGCCTGGGGGAAGGATCTGGGAGTCAGGACTCCAGGATTCTATCCTGGCTCTTGGAGGGAATGGGAGGTTTTGAAGATTAGAGTGGAGTCGGGGGCTGTGAACCAGGACTGCTGAGTTTCTAGCCCTTTTGGGGTGGGGTAGGGAAGTGGGGGTCTGCTGGGGTAGAGAGGGGGGCAGATTGGGAGCCAGGACTACTGGGTTCTCTCTCAACTTGTCTGTCTGCTCTCCCTGCAGTTTGCCTACCTAGGGCGCTTGGCCCATGAGGTTGGCTGGAAGTACCAAGCCATCACCTCGACCTTGGAGGAGAAACGGAAGGAGAAAGCCAAGCTGCATTACAACAAGAAGAAGAAGCTGATGGTGAGTGTAAGGCCTCAGATAGCCCCCACAGTTGTGCAGAGGGGCTGGCTGTCTCAGTAGTGGGGTCCCCATATAACCAGCCCCCGTGCTCCACCCCAGGCGTGGCAACACCCTCCATTCCACCATGGGCAGATGGAGTTATCGCCGCTAAAATTGTTTATGCCGGACCAGCAGATCCCATTCAGGAAGAGGGAGAATGTATCCCATTGTAACACATCTTGCATCCCCACGTAACAGCTCCAGGGGCTGGGCTGGGAAGAATCTTTGCCCAGTTCTTCCCCCAGACTAAACACTGTTTTGACCTTCAGAATTGGGATGCGTCTGGCATGGCGAGCTCCCCTGAATCTCATCCTGATTTCTTTTCTTCCCCCCCCCCCCCGGGGTGTCTCTTGCAGAAGCTGCAGAAGCAGGCGGAGAAGAATGTGGAAGGCAAAATTGCCAAGTACACAGATGTCCTGAAGCAGTATGGCGTCTTGGTCTGAACCTTTAACGTCAATAAAATGGGCCCTTTGACTCCCCCGGGCCCTGTCTGTGTCTCAGACAGAGCCTAGCTCTGGCTGCCTGGCTTGAGTGCCTGCTATGGGGCTTTGCACAGGGGACCATGATGGTTAAATCCCCTTGTTTGTCCTGACCCATAGCCTGAGGCAGAGGATTACCCTATTTCCCCCTGCACTGAGTCCATTGCTTCCGCAGCCCTCCCTGAGCGGCCCACGAAATCCACAGCTTAGGTGTTGGAGCCAACTGCGAATCCCCGGCACAATTAGAAATGGGCCTTTTTTCTAATCCCCATCTCTGGCTGTCGTTTGTTCTCGCTGTCTTCTCCCCCTCCGCCGTAATCCAGCCTTTCTTTAACTTGATCAGCTTTTTAGGAGCCATGTGTGTTGGGGACATTTCCTGGAGGGCTTCCCAAATTTATTTCTCCTACACACGCGGCTGGGCAGCTTCTGGCCTGCGTTACTGTGGTTTTAGAGCAAAGCCCTCTCCCTTGCAGGACCCTAACTCTAGTTCACCCCTTCCCTGGGGCTTGAGATCACATCTCGGCCACCAAGGGGCCCATGGGCTAGAACTCTAGGGCCCCCCTTCACCAGCAGGATGTTGAGAACACGGCTGCTATGCCAGTAGCTCTGTGCTGCTTGTCTTCGTAAATACTCAGGTCTGGCGGAGCCTTGGGCTGGCTTGACTGACCTCTGGGACGCACAGGTGGGCTTTGTCGGCCTTGACTTTAGTTCTGTTGGAGCACAGGCTGAGCTGGAGAGTTAATTGCCTGTGCAAGAGAATCCACCCCAGCCCCTTCTGTGTGGTCAGCTAAAGGGTAGAGGCATCTCAGTGGGGTGGATTTTCTTATCCGTACGTCATCCTCAGGGCTGTTCTCTGCCCCCTCTGCAATTTATCGAATGCTAGATCTGGCTGCAAGATTCCCCCAGGGCTGGACCGAGAGCTCGCGCACCCTCTGCTCCCACCCCACATTCCTAAGAGCCACTTAGCCCTTCGGCAGGAGCATGAATGCACCAGATTCTCTGCCACGTGCCCCCCATTTTTGTCAGTTACTTCTTTCCCAGAGGGTATCCTCTAGTCTGCCTGGGCTGACAGTTCTGTTCTGGCTTTAGCTGCTTTCCCTCAGACCCCCAGTTAGCTGCCTGCAACTGCAGGGGCTGCCTCCTAGCTAGGCCAGCGTGAGAGCCGACCAACTCATGTAGCCTCTGTGCTGCTCAGCTCTCAGCTGCAGGCACCTGTTTTTTTTAACTCCCTGGTGCAGTTGGGAAATCATTTCCTCTGCTCCCCTGCTGCTTCTGGATGGATGGTAGATCAATTTGGATTCCCCTCAGCCAAGCTCACGGGCCTAGGCTGTGGGCTGCTAGGAATCAGCTAAAGATTGGGAGGGGGGTTGCTGGGAAGCATTTGGCAAAGTACAGGCATGGGAGGGGGCAGTAATGGCCTGAAATTATAGGATGTCTGCCCATTTCAGCCAGAATTAGCTACACCCCCCCACTACTTAACTCTGCCCATAAATTGGGGGTGGGGGTGACGAGCTTGGGGGCTCATGGTCTCAGGGCTCCCCAAATTTGAGTGGGGTCTGAGCAGTGCCTGATAGGAGGGACTGCTTGCATGGTGGAGGGCAGGGGGCAATGCTACCCGGTAAATGTGTTTTCTGGGGAAGAACCCAGGCATCCTGTGCTGCCCCCTCCCCACAGCTCTGTCCCTCACAGTGTCACAGGAGCAGCTGGGCAGAGGCTGTTTATTGCAGTCTCTACATTGATCCTGGCAGTTCCCCACCCAGCTGGGACACATCCTGCCCCGGGTCGCTCAGCCCCGGTGATCCTAGGCATAGGTCACCCCTAGCTGCCGCCGCACCTCATCCAAGATGGAGGCCACCAGCTCGCTGTCAGCCAGGCTCATGATGGGGCTCTCCTTGAGGCCTGCATGGGGAGAGGAAAGGTCAGGACTGTGAGCTTCCCCACAGCAGTGCCTGGGCCAGCTGGTGAGCAAGCCACGCATTGCTGGGGTGAGAAACCCCCTGGACTCCCTGCTCTAACCACTGGACCCCACTCCTCTCCTGCAGTCAGGGATAGAACCCAGGAATCCTGAATCCCAGTTCCTATCCTCCTGCCCACTAGACTCCTAGAGCAGGGGCAGCTTGGACTCAGGTGTCCTGCAGCCCTTACCTTGCAGCAGACACTCGCGGACGTGCTGGGCCTCGTAGCGCATGCCGGTGCCATTAGAGAAATTGAGAGGCTGGGAGGGGGGCGGGAGGGGGCAGTCCTGACGTTCACCCTTCACAGTCATGGTGGTGGGAGCGTACATGGGGGAGGGGATCTAGAAATTTGCAGGGAAGAAAGGGTTAATAACAGGCCGTGCTGCCCCCCCTTTCTCCCTGCCCCAGTGTTGGGATGACAACCCAGGAGTCCTGGCCAGTTTTTCTGATCTTTTCTTCTCCTTGCATTATAGGCCAGGAGCTGTCCCCTCTGCCCTTCCCCCCGCGTCATCTACCTCCCCCACCCCCACACACCTGGATGCAGCCTTTGGTGCCGCAGATCAGGGCATCACTGGGGATCTCCAGACGCATGGTGACAGAAAACACAGCCTGGCGATTCCCCCCATAGTTCAGGATCACAGAGGTGGTTTCATCCACGCCTGGGAAGGAGACAGATGTCACCCTCACTCCTGCCCCCTTGTGCCTCTTCCTCCTTTTCTGCAGCACCCCCTCTCCCCCCCCCAAACTCCTGCCCCGCAGCCCCCCTTACCGCTGGGGTAGAGGAAGCCTGAGGCGACAATGGACTCTGGTCTCTCCCTGCCAAAAACCATGTTGGCGAATTGGATGCAGTAGCAGCCAATGTCCAGGGTGGCACCGCCCCCCAGTTTCTTCTCCACCAGCCGCGGGATGTTCTCCATGGGGTGCCCCAGGGCTGCTCGGACAAGCATCACCTCTCCCAGTGCCCCCTGGGCAAGCAGCTGGCGAATCTGCTCCGAGAGGGGAAAGAAGCGGGTCCAGAATGCCTGGGGGAGGAGAGAATGAGGGGAGGGGGCTTAATGGGGCACTGTCCCCTAGCACTTAATGCTGGGCCGTGTGAGAACCAGATTGAGCCAGTGCTACCCCTCCCTTTTGGCACCTATGACTGGAATGGGCCATGGCTGTCGCTCAGGAGTCCCCATGGCCCACGCTTTCCCGGGGCACCATTGCCAGCCCCCGTTGGATGAGTCACTAGGACTGAAAGATGAAGGATGGATTTGGCCATGGGCCAAAACCTGAGAGGGCAGCTGGTGAAAATGGGCACCCCTGGTCACGCGGCCATTGGTGGCTGGGTGCGGTGCCTCCTGGCAAGACTGAGTGTTTCCAAAACTGGGCTGTTTTCTTAGCACCCCACCCCTTCAGCAGAGACTTACCAAACAACCCTAGGCTGGCCCCACCCCCGCACACCAGGGCATTTTCTCGCTCCCTTTTGCTGCTCTCAGCAGCTTCTGGTGGAGAGCGGGATTAATAAGGGCCACCCAAGTCTCAGCCCATGTACCTGTATGCTGTCTGTGTTGCTCCTAGGGGGTGCTGGGCTGTGGGAAACTCTGGGGGGGGGGACACTCACCTCCATCAGAAAGACCCCACGGCTACGGGCCACCTGCCCCAGCTCCTTCACCTCCTCCAAGTTCATCCCCAGAGGCTTCTCCAGCAGCACAGCCTTCCCGGCCTCCAGGAAGAGCCGCCCCACGGGGAGGTGCTGAGGGTTGATGACCCCCAGGTAGACCACGTCTGCAAGGGGAGGTGGAAAATGGGGATAGTATCCAGGAGTCCTGGCTCCCAGCACCACCCCTAACCACTAGTCCGCACTCTCTTCCTAGAGCCAGCGAGAGAGCCCCCTGCAACACTAGACACCACTCCCCTCCCAATGTTAGGAAGAGAACCCAGGCATCCTGGCTCCAGTTCACCTCTCCTGACTCCAGATCCTTGGGCATGCTGCCATTCACCCCTCCCAGATCAGTCTCCATACTGGCGGGGGTGGACCTCAGCCTGCTCTGGGGTACCCTGGGACATATACAGACTGCCCTCCAGAGGGGAAAGGATCCCCCCAAGCCAGCCAGTCCCTGTCCTGGGACCAATGGGAGTCTGTTCCCTTCAGAGGGGAAAGGCCTTGTGTCCCATAACTGCCTGGGCATCCCCTTTTGGGGGGGGACCCTGGGTGACTCACCCACATTGGGGTCCTGTGCTAGCTCCTCATAGCTCCCATATGCTCGGGGGATCCCGTGTCTCTGGGCATATTCCTGAGCCCGGATGAGATCCCGAGCAGCGATGGCTACAGCCTGTGGGGGAGAAAGTTAAGGGGGGGGGGGTGAGACAGCCAGGAGCCCCTCCCCCCAATAGCCCCCCTCCCAGACAGCTCGCACTGAGCAAAGTACCCAGGAGTCCTGGCTCCCAACCTCCTAGTTCTAACATCTAGCTCCCACCAGTGTGGGGGATAGAGCCCAGATGCCCTGGTCCCCCAGTTCTAACCACTATCTCCCCCTCCCCTCCCAGTGCTAGGAGATGCCCCAGGTGTCCTGTGCCTTCTTTCCCAGGTGTCCTGTGCCTTCTTTCCCAGCCCCACCTGATGTTCTTCAGCTGGGAGGGTTTTCAGGGCCACCAGAAAATCATGGCTGATCCGACCAGCGGAGCAGATACCCCAGCGGGTTGCCATAGCTCTGGGGAGGCTGGGTTCTGGGCAGGTCCCAGCTCTTGGCGATGGTGCAGGGCAGCTGTGTCTCTCCACCAGCACTGACTGCTGCATCTCAAAGCTGGCCAGGCAGCTGTCTGAGCGTGTGGGGGCGGGATGGGGTGGGGTTGCCCGGGGCAAGAAGCAGAGGGACACACCCTAGGTCACTTTGCATGGGGCAGGTTTGGTGGGGGAGGGGAGAATCAGGGCCTCTGGGACACAGGCAGAGGGATTATCTCCCAAGCTCCCCCACTCCCACCCCAGGCACCAGCTCCTCCCAAGAATCAATTTATTCTGGGCCTTATGCCTTCCTGCATCACCAGGCGGGGGCTGTGACCTAGGGGCAATGAGGTGGTATGGGAAACACAGGGGCTGCGAAGGTAATGGGGTGGCCCTTGGGGGGGCACTGGAGTTGGGGGTGTGAAGGAATCAGGGTCACAGATTGGTGAGCAAAGGGGTCAGGTGTCACCGCAGTCAAGAGAGTAGCGTGCGGGGCACCAAGGCTGGGTGGGAAAAGTGTGTCAGACTCACAAGAGTGGCTCTGTGCCCCAGCTTACTGGTCATGTCCCTGCCCCACACTTCCATCAGGGTTGGCCCATGAGTCCCTGTGCCTCTGCCTCTATGGTCCCCGGACATGAGTCCTGGGCCCCAGGGGCTGCCATGGGGCAGAGGCGTGATGTCCCCTGGCCTTTGCTAACCACAGCCCATCCATTGGGTCCTTGGAGCCAGACGTGGCCCGGCTGTGGCCTGGCACGAGAATACTGGATTCAGCAGCCAGTCCAGCTCCTGCTGAGGTGCTGCAAGCCCCATGGCCTGGTGTCTTTCCCCCGAGCCTTTGGGCTCCATGGGGCACAGATTTGGGGGGGGAGGCAGGGCAGGGCCTGGGGTTGCCATTGTCAGCTTGTATCTTCAGCCAACTTGGCGCTCTCTTGACACACCCCCACCCCTGGAGAGCAAACTGGATTCTCCCAATCCCTACCCCACCCCGGCAGCCAGGTGAAACAGGGGAAACTGAGGCAGACACAGGATTGTATAAATAGTACAGAAAAGTCCCTGTGACCTCCCAAACCCCTGGTTCTCCCACCCTGCCCCCAATCTTCTGTGACTCTCCCCCATGTCCTTTCCAAATCCTGTGATCACCTCGTGCTGCCCCGTTGCCATCCCCATCCTCTTTTGACTCCTGTGACCCACTGCACCACTTCCTGCCTCCAGTCCCCCAAACATTGCCCCCATCCCACTTGACCACCACAATGGCTCCCTCCCCCCATAACCCTGGTCACCCCACCCCTATGCTGCTCCCAACCCCTATACTCCCTGTCTTAGTGAACCCCCTGCCCCCCAGGCTGGGCAGTGTCAGGGTGGGATATCCTTGAAGAGAGGTCCCCGAAAGGTTCCCCCATGGGTGGATTCTGGGGGGTCTAAGGTATGGGGGTGTCTGTGCTTGTGATGGGTTGCAGGGTTCATGATGGGGGGGCTAGATGGGATAAATACTCAGTGAGGACCCCAAGATCAGATCAGTGCCTATGGGATCCAGCAACCCGAAGCTGAGATCGTTGAGGGAGTCCCCGAAATCAGACTCAACAACCAGCCCTCTAGGTCTTGCTTTTGGATTTTATTTGGATCAAGAATCTGTTACATTCATGGGGTGAGGGGCACTTTACAGTCCATGGAGCAAGGGGGTCCCCCAGGACAGCTATGAACCCCCACTTCTTGGGCATAGGGAGAAACTGAGTCAATGAAGATGGCAGTTACAGTTGCTGTCATGGCAACATCTGCAGGAGAGAGGAAATGGTTCAGAGAGTGGAGGGTAAAGGTCAGGATGAAGGGTCAAAGGTGAAGAGTGAAAGGGGAGGAGGTCAGAGGTGACAGCATGAGAACAGATCAAGGGTCAAAGGGATCATAGGTCAAGGATGACATCAAAAGGCCAGCAGGCACCAAGGAAAGTCAAGATTCAAAGGTCAAGGATGAGCTAGAGGTCAGACAGGAGAGGTCAAAGGTCAAGAAAGATGTAAACAGGCTTGAGATTAGAGTGATGAAAGAGTAAAGGTAAAGTCAAGGGCTCAGAGGTCAAAAGTGACAAGGACCTGCTAATAGGTGAAGTGTAGGTCAGAGAGGAACCAGCCACACAGTCTAGGTCAGCATGGGTCAGAGGGCATGGGGTTGGAGGTCATAGTGGGTGGGGTTGGAGGTCATGGGAGTCAAAGGTTGTAGGGGCTATTCACAGGCAAGTTTTCCGTCAAAGCTGGATAGGCAGATGGCGAAGGCCTGCAGGGCGCAGAGGGGGGCACGATAGTCCATGGTGAAGACGTCTGGTGCCACCCGACCAAACTGCAGCACGATGTACTCGGCTGTGGGGAGGGGAGGGATAGGTGTGTGGGGCACAGTCCCCCAAATCCATCAGATCCCCACCCCAAATCCTGCCAATCGACTCCCAACAGCCCCATATCTGGCCCCAGTAACCCCAACCCACCTCAAACTGGAGCACAATGTACTCAGCTGGGATGGATGAGGGCCTAGTGTGTGGGGCACAGCCCCCCAAATCCAGCCCAATCCACTCATCCTGCCCCTTCAACACAGCTGAGGCAGAGAGTTAGGGCTGCCCTGATCCCTCGCCTGTTCCTTCCCCTCTCCCCACCAGCCAGACCCTCTCCCCCCGCCCCACAATCCTTCCCTCCTGCTCCGCCACCCCTTGCTCACGGTCATGGTCAGGGACAATCTGGAAGTTCTTGACGGAGGCCTGAGTCACCCGCCCATGGAAATTGAGCACGTAGGATTGGGTCTCCTCATTCCAGGCCGGCACCTTGTTTTGCAGAACCACCAAGTTTTGGAGGTTCTGGTTCTGGAACCGGGTCAGCAGGGTCTCATGTTCCTGGAGAGAGTGAGTGAGCCATAGAGGGGCAGGGGGTGAGGGTCTCAGAGCCCCACACTCTTGAGCTTCTCCACAGCAGTGCCCTGGCCTATGTTCCCAGCTCTGCAAGCTTCCCTGCAGCAGTACCCTGGCTGGGTTGCCCAACGCTGTGAGCTTCCCCATAGCAGTGCCCTTGCAGGGTTGCCGAATGCCGTGAGCTTCCCCACAGCAGTGCCCTGGCTGGGTTGCCCAACGCTGTAAGCTTCCCCACTGCAGTGCCCCACCCAGGTTCCTGAGCAGCCTCACATTTTTTGGGCGGATGGTGATTCTCTCGTTGTCCGTGTTCATGCCGGGGATAATCACAGTCATTTTTCGGGGTCCCCTGAACCCCAGCACATTGGTCTCCTGTTGTGGGGAGCAGCAGAGAATCTATGACCCCATCATCCCCAAGCCCTCCGTGCCCTCCTGAGAGCGGCCAGCCAGGGACCTGTCGCTGGGAACTTCCCTGCAACAGTGCCCAAGGTCTGAGATTCCTTCACTCACATAACAAATGGCCGCCAGTTCCTGCCGGATCGGAGCCGTTTCTGGGACAAAGGGTTTTTTATCTGGGTTGGTCCCATTGTCGAACACTGTGAATCTAGTGCCCAGCATGTTGGACCTGCCGTGGGATCAGAAAGGCCTGGTTATAGGGGGAGCTCTCACCTAGCACAGGGATGTGGCCCCTCTGGAGTGAGGCGTGGGGGCTGGTTATATGGGGAACCCTCACCAGGCATGGACACACAGCCAGCCCAGGGTGGGGTGTGGGACCCACCTGACCTTCCCAATGAAGCCATCCCCACCCCGGGACAGGTCAATCGGGTCAAGGGAAATGAGGTAATTGGATGTTTTGCTTTTCTTTCTTTTCCGGCCTGACATCAGAAACAGCTGAGAAAGACAGAATTGAACATCTTGCCTCAGAGTGTGCCGCACAATGCCCCCCTCCTCCCTAGCCTGTACACCTCATGACACCCCCTACCACACTCCAGTCTGCACCCCACAGTGTCCCCCTCCTCTGCTCCCCCCTGCCTGAACCCCACACTGCCCCACCACTCCCCACCACCAGGATCCCCACAGGTACCTTCCGGCCATCATCCTTTTCCAGGTGGAGATAGTAGAAGGGGAACACACCCTTGTCGACTCCCTTGCGGTCCCGGCTGATGCGGCACTGGACGGTCACCCCTGGGGGTGCTGGATGCAGCACAAAACCCTCCAGCTCATCTGCCTGCGGGAGCCACCTGGGCCCCGGTGCCTCCACCGGCAGCTTGGGAAAGGGAGAAGTGTCAGGCATGGGGGGAGGGGGGGCAACAAACAGCCAGACCCTGTGTGCCGGCCTGGAGGGGAGTCGGGTCCTGGGAATGAGGATCTGGGGCCATGGGATGGAGCCATGGGCCAGAGGATGGCACCTAGGAAAGGTGATAGTGTGAGTGGCTGAGCTGGGAGTGGGCACCAGGGGCAGGGATGGGCATCAGGGAAGGGGCCTGCGGGACAGGGCACAGTGGTCTTACATTGGGGCAGGGGGGCTGTGGGCCATGGGGCAAACGCACAGGGCCAATACTTGTTCAGGAGTCATGTGTGGACTTTGTGCAAAGGGGCATGAGTGGCAGCCCTGGTGTTAGGAGGCAGGCAGGGCCAGGCAATGGGGCCTCCTCTGGGGAAGGGCATGACCTGGGGTCCTCATGTGAGGCAGGCCCCAGAGATTCCAGCCAGACACACCCCATGCACTGCCCTGTCCCTTACGTTGGGGACATCAGCTTGTGGCATGGCCTCCAGGGATCTGGAGAGGAAGTCAGAGTCATCCTCCTCCTCCTCCTCCTCTTCCTCCTCGTTGCTCCTGAGAGACCCTGTGGAGGAGATCGGGGAGTAGTCAGAGAGAGCCCTGGCCCCCTCTCCAAAGCCAACCCCAGTGTCCCCTGCAAGAGCCCTTGGCCCCACTCCCTGGCAGCCCCCCCTGTCTGACACCCCCAAGAGCCCTGGCCCACCCTACACCCATCCCCCCACCTGCCAGGAGTGCCCCCCTCCCTCTGGGTTCTTGACTGCTCTGTCCCAGAATCCTTTGCACTGAGCCAAGCCCAGGCCCCCATCAGCAGAGAAATCGATCCACCCCCTCCCAGGGGACCAATGGCCTGCCCTACCCACAATGCCCTTCTTCCCCAGACCCTCTCACCTCTACTGGGGAGCTTCCTGTCCCGTCTCCTCTTGATGGGGGAGGGAGGCACAGGGGGGTCCTGGGGCAGCAGCCCCTCCCCCTCTGAGTCCCCCTCTTGAGCCTGCTCCCAGCTCATGGCACTGGCCTCTGGGGGGGTGTCCCCATCGCTGCTGTCCTGGGGGTCTGGGGAGGTCAGGGTTAGTGCTGGAGGAGACATCCCCAGACCAAGCAGTTCTCACCCCAGCCTTGCACAGTTGCTTGGCAGTGAACCCCCTCGCCTGCTCACGCATGAGGGCTGCACTGCCCTTTGCACACTCCTCACCCGTCTGTGCCCACTGCATGAGGGCCAAGCTCTCCACGTCTCCCCTTGAAGACCCAGCCTCCCACCCCGCCCCCCAGGGTCCCCTAGCACACCACCTCTGAACTCCACGATGACGGAGAGGAGTCGGTCTCCTTGTGCGAGTGGCGTAGCATTTGGCTTCGAACCCTGGGTGTGTTGGACATCGGCGCGGCCAGCTGCTGGGCAGAGAGGGGGTAGGGGTGGTGGCAGGCTCAGAGGGTGCTCTGTCCCCTTAAAGGGCCAGGCCAGACATGTTAGGAGTGTAAAACCCTAAGAGCAATGGCCCAGTAACAGGATCGGGAGCATGGGTGCGGTATCCATTGCCAACACTGCATAGCAAGAGTGATACCTGTGTAACAACAGCAGTGGTTGCATAGCAGCACAGCAACGGTTGCAGAGCAACAGAATGGTGCCTGTATAATGGCAGCAACCATTGCTTGGCAACAGAGTGGTGCATGCATCAGGGCAGGGCAATGGTTGCATAGCAACAGAGTGGTGCATGCATCATAGCAACAGTTGCATAGCAATGGGACACAGTTGCACTGCAATGTAGTGTTGGCCCTGCTGCACCTGTTTCCACTACAGCTACATGGTCAGGCAGCCAATCCAGGCCTGTGGCCCCTGCTCACCCCCTCTCTGTTTGGCCGGCCAGCCCTTGCGTGTGGAGCTGGGTGCCACCTTCGCCTTGTTGACCGGCTGTGTGTCCTCCAGGATGGCTTCTTCCAGCTCTGCATCAGAGGCATCTGGTCGGGGAGACAGAGGGTGACTGGATGGGCGGGGAGTGGGTCCCCACTGGGGACTGCCCCTGCCCTGAGGATCTGACCCCCTCATTACCTGTGCCTGCTCCCTGGGTTTCCCCCCCGGCTCTGGGGCCCCACTCCATGTGCACAGAGCTGCCCCAGGCGTCAGCCGCACGATGAGCCTCCGGGACCGACTCCACCAGGAAGGGGTTGCTGGTTCCTACAGGCAGAGAGAGTCCTTTACTGCCTATGTGCCAGAGCACCACAACTGGGGGTGGGGCCTGACTCCGAAGCCCTGCCCCCAGCAGACAAGCCCCACCACTCCCAGAATTCCTGTTGGCTGAGATAAGGGGCTCTCTCTGCCATGCTACAGATGAGGGTGGGGCCTAAGGGTCACCAGCCATACACCCAAATACCCCACCCTCTGGTTTGTCTTCCAGCACTCCTGGACAGTATATTGGAAGCCCCACCCACCTGCCCTATTTTGACTACAGGTGGCAGCCCTTCTGTCCTCTGTAGAAGGCCACCTGCTAGTGGATGGAGCCTAATTTCTATGAGCCTTGCCCTCATATGACAGGCCGCACCCTTCCTTTTCTTCCTAGGGGATGGCTGCAGGTGCTACTGCCAGTAGAGGGAGAGCTACTGATTGGAAGCCCCATCCCCCATTAGCAAGCTCAATCCCCAGTGAGAAGACCCACCCTGTCCACCTCTCTGTTCTTGACTGACAAAGAGAAAGCCACACCCTTTGCTGTGGGTGGGGCCTTTGTAAATTCCTCCTCCGTGGACAAACCCTGCCCCATGGACATGCCCCTTTCCCCTGTCTTCTGGTCTGACATGAGGAAATTGTTCATCTCCTTTGTGGTGTTTCCTTTGCTGAGGGACAGAGCCTACATTTTGGAAGACATGCACTATTCAGTGAGCTGCACCCCTGCCCTGGCCTTGGAGCAGTGAAAGTCCTGCCTCCACTGTGATAGGAGTGTTCAGGATTTCACCCAGCTGTCCTGATAGGGGAGGGGCTAGCCCATAAGCCCTGGCCACCTGGTGAAAGGAAAGGGCTGAGAATGGGTGTAATTCCTCACATGGATGAGCAGGGACCTCCCCCTCACCATTGCAGAGGCTGTGGTTGCTGCAGGACTCCATCAAGGGGGTGCGCTCCTCGGGCCGGCGCCCCCGACGCCCTGTCATCTTGGCATCAGGGTTGGCCTGGACCATGAGTGGCTCCTGGCGTTTCCGACGCTGCTTCTTCTCAAAGATGCGGCGCTGGGGGAAGGCAGCGCAGGAGAGTCTTGGCAGCTCTACCCTGGAGAGACAGCCCCTTCCCATTGGGATCCTGCCTCAACCCCAAGCCCCTCAATTCCAGAATGCCCAGGGAGATGAGAGGGCAGCACTCCCAGCCCTGATCTGCTTGATCCCAGCAACCCCAGGAGCCGCAGAGGCATTGCCCCAGCCCCCAGACACCTACCTGCAGCTCCAGCTTCTGCTGCCGCAGGGAAGTGGGCTCCTCATCTAGGCAGCTGGAAGAGAAGGAGCCAGGAGTGTAAGGCGGCGAGGCGGGACGGGAGGGTAGGCGCTGGTATGAGCTCCTTGCCATCCTGTCACCAGCCACGTGCCCAGGGACCACCCCGGTAGACCTTCCCTTCCCAGGCCCAAGGGCTGCCACCACAGGAGGTTCTGATCGCCAAGGCACCAGGGTCTGTGACATCACAGTCGCATACAGTTCTCCTTCCATGTGGGACTGACCGGCCCTTCTGCGCTGGGGTATCAGTTATCTGGGGCTCCCTCGCCCAGTGCTAAGATGTGACCCCACTGGGGTTGGCTGCAGGTTTGGGCATCTGGAGAGCCCTCACCTGGTGTTGAGATGTGACCCCTCTGGGATGGGGGGATCCTTGGGGGAGTCCAAATAGAGGGGGTAAAATGCCAAGGCCAAGGGGGCCAGAGCAGGGAATCCCCTTTCTCCCCAGGAGGGGGGCTCAGAGCCTGGATGGGGGAGAATCTTTGCAGGTGGTGCTCAAAGCAAGGGGAATCTGGGGAGGGAAATTTGGGTGGCTGGGGGAGCTTGGACTGGGAAGAACCCCTGGAAGGGTAGATGAGACTGTGAGTGGGAAGGGGTCCATAGTTGAGACCCCATGCTTAGAAGTGGGGCACGGAGGGATCGCAGCAGGTGGAGGGGGGGTGAAGAAACAACAGCTGCTAATGAAGGAAACCCCCCCCCCCCCGATAAAGCAGGATTAACTCGTTAGGGATTAATGAGAACTAAGAAGGCAGAGTGGACAGAGACCGTGCCCGAGAACACTACATCCCCGCCCCACACATTGCCCCCTCAGTATGCCCCCACACCTCCTCCCCAGTCCCCAAGCTTACATGTCAACCCGCCTGGCTGCATTCATGGTGCGTGTTGGGGGGGCAGACTCCAGCTGGGCCTGGAGGAGAAGGGAAAAATTCACTTAGCGCCACAGCCCTCTGGCTTAGGGATGGGAGAGACTTGTTCGTGCATGGAACCCAGCCCCCACTGCTCTAACCACTAGATTTCTCTCCCCAGTCACGGCAGGGGAGAGGACCCAGGAGTCCTGATTGGCAGTTTTCAAGGATGGCAAAAGAGCACCCATCCCCACCCCCAATTTCAGACCTGTAAGCAGCAGGAGAATGGGGCTACCGGCTCTGGTGCTGGCTCCGGCGTGGGCTCCAACAGGTCTGATGGGGGGGGGGGGGGGGCGGTGCAGATGAGACCTGACCCTCCCACACACACACAGCCCTTTGGTGGACGGAGACCATCGGATTGTCTGCTCTGTAATCGGCTTTGGTTTCTTAAACCGTCAGGCCCTGTGGCTGTGTTTATAGGTACCCACATTGCACAGGGCCAGAGGAAGATTAGACAGAGCCCCCTTGTACTTCACAGCAAGTGATAGCTCCTGGCCAACCTGAGATCTGGGCCCTGGAGTGTGCAAGAGAGGTCCCTGATCTGGTGAGGCAGCAGCAGATGCCAGGACAGAGCCATTATTTGGGGGTTACCTAGGAAGGGATCGGCTCAGTGTCAGGGGAAGGGTGTTTGTGGGTTGGGGGGTGATTGTGCAAACCCCATTTATGCCCCCCCATGTCCCTTTGCACAGCCCCCAGCCTGATCTAGTCACTGGATCCTTCAGGCTAGCAGGGGGAAGGGGGAAATCATCCCACTCTGCCTGGAATCAGATCATCGGCCTGCCCCTCTGTCCAAGGGGGAGCTGGACATGCCGTAGTGCACAGAACCTCCTCATCTCTCAGGTGCCAAATGTTTT
This sequence comes from Pelusios castaneus, assembly GCA_007922175.1. Lineage (NCBI taxonomy): Eukaryota > Metazoa > Chordata > Testudines > Pelomedusidae > Pelusios > Pelusios castaneus. The sequence goes on along the minus strand of ML685943.1, from coordinate 431,407 downwards.
ACTGCTGCTTTCTGACTGAACAGTGATCACACCAGGGCAGCTCTGGGCAACAAGGGATGAAGGTAAAACAAACAAGGAGTCCTGTGGCATTTTTAAAGACTAACAAATTTATTTATTGCATGAGTTTCCATGGGAACAGTTCCATAATGAAGATGATGAAGGTGAATTCTTTCCCCGACTCTTGAATTTCCTTGAAGGGCCAGGCTGGCTCAGGAGGCTGGGAATAGGGCATAGGGTGCCACCAGCCTGTGTGAGGGGCTGGTGGGTTTTGGGGTGGGGGTGGGCAATGGGACATGGGGCCTGTCACCTCTTCCCTAGTTGCCGCCTACTGACCCCTTTTCTCTCTTGTCCCTTTCTCAGGGTGGAATATTCAGGGGGTGGGACAGGGGGCGTGGCTGTGCATGCAAACATAGATCGGGGCATGGCTTGCCAAGGAGAAAGCCACGCGGTGCAACCGGTGAAGGGAGCGCGGCTCACACGCAGATTTCCCCGAGGTGAGGGGGCGGGACTTGCAGTAGAAGGGGTGGACTGTAACCGGGAAGGTGGGGCCTTTCTATGCAAATGAGAGGGCGGGGCCTCCGGCCAGAAGAAGGAAGCGGTGGGGAAGTGTCGTTTCCGCTGCTCTAGCCGGAGTCTGGTGCGTGACAGAAGTAGGGCCGGAGAGTGAGTTCGGGGGGAGACCGAGATCGACCCTCTCCCGGGGAGCCCCCACCCCCTGGATCTGCCCGCAGCTCGTCCCCTCGCTCCCTTCTAGCACCACCCAAATCTGTCACCGGCTGCCCCTCCCTAAGGAATTGCCCCAGTCCCTTTTCCTCCGGACTCCTTAGCTCCCCTCCGTGGGGCTCCCCTGCCCCTCCGGGAACGTCGCTGGTGTCCTCCTGCTGCCTTCCCTGGTCTCGTTTCCCCACCCTCATCTTCTTGGGGAGTCGCTGCCTGGGATCCCACCTCAACTTTCACGCCCTCCCTCTGCTCTAAGGATCCCTCCCCCCATAGCTTGGCTCTTGTATCCCCCCTGCGACTGTCCTTATCTCCCCTCTGCCTGGGCTTGGGGTCCTTTCCTTTCATTTATCCTGGGGCCCCCTCATAGTGTCTCCTCTTTACCCTGTGACAAACCCCTGGGCTCCCAGATCTCTTCCCCATTCAGAGGTAGGTGGGAATCACACATAGGATCCTCCCTACTGGACATCATCCCCATTCCACCCAGCACAGGGACCCCTTTGCTCCCAGTCCCCCAACATCACAGCTGATGGTGTGAGCCCCATATATTCCAGAAACTTTCCACTCAGAGAGAGACCCCCAAATTCCTCCTGGGTTCCAGCCCCCCTTCCCCAGTAACACCCTCTTCCACTCCCCACTCAACCAGGGTGCCCCCCCAAGTCCTCTTCCTCTCTTTCCCTCTCACCAGGTGCTTTACCCAACCAGAGCAGATCCCTACTGACCCCATAACCCCCATATATTCCCCCCCCAGATCCCTGGCTTCTTTGGTTCCCCCTCCCCCCAATGGATCCACTAACAATCCCATCATTCTCATTCTCTGCAGGTGAGCTTCAGCAACCATGACATGCTCCTGGCTTTTGGCTGCTGCCCTGGTGGCCCAAGTGGCCTCTGTGCCCATTGACCGGCCCAAGGGGGAAAAGAAGGTGGAGGAGGCACCACCAGAACCACCGGTAAGAGGCTTCGTCTCTGCTCCTTTTTGGACTTGACATCACTCCATTATATGGTGGTAGGGTGTTCCACCAGCTTATGGATGAGCCGGAATTGCTTCTTTTTGTCTGGGGCGTTTGTCTGGCCTCCATTACTGTACTGTCCAATCCTTCATGATCTTTAATCCTCACAATTCTCCTGTGAGCTAGGGTGGTGGTGCTTTTACTCCGTCTTATAGTAGGAGGGAAACTGAGGCACCGATCACAGTCCAAGCCTTTGCCCCAAACCTGGCCTTCTTTTTATAAAACTTCTCAGACATGGGAGTTCAGCTACTAGGGGATCACAGCAAGCCTAAATATGTGGGGCAGATCTCATTCCCTCCTCTTAGCTACCCACTGCCGAGTTCCCTCCCTTTTCTCTGACGGATGGCACAGCCTGATTCAATCTCTAGTGATTTGGCCCAGATTCCCTTGGGGAGTAACCAGAGATGGGTTATGGGCACTAGCGATTGGAAAACCCTGGGTAATAATGGGTCAGCTAAAAGCGTTACAGACTGGCCAGTACCCAGTGAGGGCAAAGATAATATGTTCGAATTTGTGGTTTCTGGGAATGAAGAGATGGAAGGATTTCCTCTTATGGGCATCATAGCAGACAAGCCAACAGCTCTTCTCTTAGAGGCTGTGTGTTTGAATTTAATAAGGCAGGAGGTCAAATAACTAACTGGGTTGCAACTGTACTAAAGTCAGGTAATAAATTGGTACTTTGGTGCACGAAGAACTGAGTTCAGTTCACTTCTAACCCACTCCCCCAAATTCATGCCATGTGTGCTCATTTAGGAGGAAGAAAACCCTTCAGAGTCTCTTGTCAAGCTGAACTCCAACCCTGGGAAAATGATCATCTGTCACCATAATGAGCTCTAAATGACTTAGACAATTAATTAAAACCTTGATCAAATGTTAGGCTGATTATGCCTAGCCATGACAGAATCAATTTTATTTTTGCAATACCTAATCTCAGCAGATAATATCAATAGTTTCTTTTTAAATGTCTTTTCAGTTTTTCACAATGTCTGTTTTCATAGTGGCTCGAAACTATGGAGGAGGCTGGATGATAATTATTTAATGATGAGTAACTGCTGAGATTCAAAAAGTTGAAAGCTTTGTAGCTGTTAATACAGGTTGCTGACGTTGCATGTCCAACTGTCCCAAGTTAAATAGCCTTTAATCAAATTCTAATAAGTTTTCCAGCTACATTTTTCTCTCTTTGCCTCTCTGTAAATTTTGATTTGCATCAATGGCAATATTTTTTTTATCTGTTTCTGTGGGGAGGAAATAGACACTTCTGATTACATATGGACTTCTTTCACGCCTCATTATTGAACACTCAGTGTTCCCTGTCCCTTTTGTCAATTACCGATCCTCGGCATCCATTCTTTTGTCCATTACAAATGAGATCTGTGAGCAAATCCTTAGGGCTGGAGACATTGGTTAGAATTAATTCCTGATAAGCTAAAAGCATCTTTCCTAGATCCTTAGCTCACTAATTAGACACCTGCCTCTCATTAGTGACAAAAAGGGCCTATCTCGGCTAAGTCAATATAGTGAGAGGGTGAGGACCTAAGATCTGTTAATAACACTCTATGATTCGGTTAAAAATTTATTTTTAAAAAAAGCAAACAAGGAGTCTGGTGGCACTTTTAAAGACTAACAAATTTATTTATCGTATGAGCTTTTGTGGGAGAAAAATCTCACTTCATCAGATGCTTGAAGATGGGGAACTTGCAGAATGGGAGGAAAGTAAATGCAGGGAAGTGTAAATCATAGGATCAGGTCAGACTGTTACAGCAAATCAAAGCAGTTATGTAGATTCAAACAGTGGACAACAGCATGGCCGGGGGGGGAGGAAAGCAAAATTGCCTGTTGTAATAGGGAAAAAAAAGCATCATCTCTATTCAGCCCTAAGTTGATGGTGTCAAATCTGCATATGATTTCCAATTCTGCAGTTTCTCCCATTCTGTAAGTTCCCCATCTTCAAGCATCTGATGAAGTGGGATTTTTCCCATGAAAGCTCATGCGATAAATAAATGTGTTAGTCTTTAAAAGTGCCACCAGACTCTTCGTTTGTTTTGCTGAACTAGACTGACATGGTTACCCCTTCGTAACTTAACATTTTATGGCATCTCCCACCCAGTTCAAGACCAAAGACCAATCCTGGGCTTTTAGGCAAAACAATCATGCTGGGCCGGCCCCCCTCTCTGGCTCTCTCCCCAGGTCCTGGCTCCTGGGTCCCAAAAAACCCAGCCCTTTTCTGCTCCTGTTCTCTAGCCCAAGTCCCAATTCTCTAGTCAAAGAGAGTATCTTTGTCTCTCACTGGACCCATTTGGGTCACTTTCAGCTGGGTTAGTGAATGACTCTGTTCCTTCCCCCAGATGGCCTGGGTGTGTGTGTCTGTCTTTGTCCTGCCCCCCTCCCCCTTCCCCCACTCCCTGTTGCAGGAGCAGTGTTAGCTTTTTTGCCCCCACTGGCCTAGCAATGCAACATGCAGAGGGAAATCAAGGCAGGCCAAAGCCGCCTGAAAAAGATTATGGAAAATTCCTGCTGGGTCACCCATGCTGGCCTGCCCCGTGACAACATTGCTGCAAATGGCTCCCCTGCTGCACACACACAGGGCAGCAGTTAAAATGTAACTAGCTGATAACACCCCAGGGTCAGCTGGGCCTTGGGGGATGTGAGCTGTGCTGCAAAGAAGCAAAATGCCTCCAGGCAGCTCCAGTTTGTTTATTAACAAGGGTGTAAGGGCAGCCCCCCTCGAGCTCCCACCAGGCCTGGATTGGGGCCTTGTCGCTGAGGGCTGCCATGTTATGGTCACATTTTTGCTGGGGAGTCTGGGAATGCAGCCCTGAAGGCTCTTCTTTTAGGAGTATTACAGTGGTGCTGAGTGCCCCCCCCACCGGGGGTGGAGGGTGGGAGAATGGGACCGCTGGGTGTTGCACAGGCCACTAGGAAGGATGGTGCCCTCCTGTCCCAGCTCACAGGCTGGGTAGGCAAAGGGAGGATCCTGTGTTTTGTTAAAACAGGGAAAGTTGAGTCACAGGGAGTCTGTGGTAGGGCTGGGACTAGAACCCAGTTGTCCTGGCTTCCAGGCCCCCCCCCGACTCCTCTCCTCTCCCCTCCCTATGCCAAGGATAGAACCCAAGAGACTGGCTTACAGCCCTCCCTGACCCATTCTAACATCTAGACCCCTCCTTTCCTCCCAGCGCTCCGGAGAGAACCCAGGAGTCCTGGCTCCCAGTCCCTCTGGCTCTAACCCCTGGAAATCCCATTCCCCACCCAGAGCCAAGGAAAGAACCCAGGAGTCCGGGTCCCAACTCCAAATCCCTTTTGGTGCGAGTAAGATGTGGGCAGAAGGAGGATGGGGGACCGTGTCCCGCAGTAGCTCTCCATCTGCAGAAGACTTAGCATGTCCTGGAGAAAATGCTGGGTCAGGCCAGGGTCTGGGCGGGGTTCCCTAGATGGCTGGCCCGGCCTGTGCAGTGACATTTCGCTATCCCTCTGCAGGACACGGGCCTGTATTACCATCGCTACCTGCAAGAGGTGATCAACGTGCTGGAGACAGACAGCCACTTCCGTGAGAAACTGCAGGCCGCCAACGCCGAAGACATCAAGGTGAGCGAGATGGGAAGCAGGCCAGGGTCTTTCTCCTCTAGGGTGCACTGGCCCCAGCTGGCTTAAGGGGCGGGGCCTGGGACAAAGGGCATGTCTTCATGGTGGCTCCTCCCTTCTGCTGGCAGAGCGGGAAGCTGAGCAAGGAGCTGGACTTCGTGAGCCACCACGTGCGCACCAAGCTGGATGAGCTGAAGCGCCAGGAGGTCTCCCGGCTCCGCATGCTGCTCAAGGCCAAGATGGATGCCACCATGGAGCAGAGTGAGTGGGGGTCCAGGACGTACGGACTCCTTCCCCAGTGCTGGGAGGGGAGGAGGACTGGGAGCTGGGAGAAGTTGGGGCACTTTCCCCAGCTGCGCTAATGTTACCAGGTGAACGTTTTCCCTGTCCCTCTCTGCCTCAGTTTCCCCTTCTCACCAAGAGAGGATGGGAGCCAGTGCCCCATAGAGGGGAAAGGCCCCAATCCACATTCCCTGCCACCCTGAGCCAGCCCATCCCTGCCCTGGGGCTGGATGGGGGCTAGCTGGCGCCCCTTAGAGGCGACAGGCCCCTGCCCCATTCCTGGCCCTGTATCTCCCCCAGGTGTGCAGATTGACCACTTGGGGCTGCTGAAGCAGTTTGAGCATCTGGACCCCCAGAACCAGCACACCTTTGAGGCCCGCGACCTGGAGTTGCTCATCCAGGCGGTGAGTGGCAGGGGCTGGAAGGAACCATTTACTGAGTGGGAGGGGGTAGCTGAGAGGTTTGGTGATGGGAACTCCCTCCTGTTAAATCTTTAATGCCTTCATGGGTGGGGGGGGGGGGGGGCCCCGGGCACTGACCCACCCCCCCCACGGGGCGGGGGGGGGGGCGGGGTCAAAGTATATGTGTGAATCTGTGGAAAGAATGTGATGATGTAGTTGTGTTGGGGCTGAGAACCCGGATGCCTGGGTTCTATGCTGACAGCTGCTTCCCCCACCCCCACCCAGGCCACCAAGGACCTGGAGAACTATGATGCGGCGCACCACGAGGAGTTCAAGCGGTATGAGATGTTGAAGGAGCATGAGCGGCGTGAGTACCTCAAGTCCCTGGACGAGGAGAAGCGGCGGGCGGAGGAGACCCGGTTCCAGGAGCTGCGCCAGAAGCACAAGGAGCACCCCAAAGTCAATGTGCCTGTAAGGCCCAGCTGGGGGACAGAGCAGGACATGGGTGTTACTTAGGGAACTCCTTGCTGTAGGAGATGTCTGTAGGGGTTTAGACTGCAGGACCCATTGTTGTAGATCAGGGGTCTGCAACCTGCAGCTCTTTGGCTGCCCCCTTGCAGCTCTGGGCTTGAGGCTCCCTGCCACTGGGGGATCCTGTGGGCAGCATGCACCAGGTTCCCCTCCTCTGCCACCAGGGGATCCTGCAGGGGCTTGCTCCTGGTTCCAGGCTCCCCCCTCCCCTGCCAGGGGACCTGCAGGGGACCCAGCTCCCCCATCCTCCACCAGGTGGCCACACCTGTTGCAGCTCTCAAAGCACTTGGTTATTGAAGGAATTTTTTTAAATGGCTCATCTTATCTTTTGGGTTGCCTACCCCTGCTGTAGTGGGGGTCACAGGTCAGAGTTAACTTGTAGAACTCCTTGCTGGGGGGGGGGTTGTTTACCCCAGAGAGTCTACTGCTGTGGGGAATGGAAGGTTATGGGGGTTGTCTGTGTTCATGTGCCACTAGAAGTGGCCCATGGAATTCATCTGCGGAATGCCCTGCTGCAGGGGTGGAGATAGTCTCTGCTCATTGTATCAACCCCTACAGTGCTTGGGTGTGGGCGGGGACTAGATGCTTGTGGTGGGGATTAACCCCCCACCCCCAGCTCTGGGAAAATGTGGACTGATTTCAAGGGAAAATTAACCAAGGGCAGTACTCGATTGGCAACTGGAGGTGGGGAGGTTGGGATCCAGGACTCCTGGGTTCTAACCTCTCTCTCCACCTTCCTGATCATCTGCTCTGTCCCTACAGGGCAGCCGGGATCAGCTCAAGGAGGTCTGGGAGGAGACTGATGGGCTGGACCCCAATGAGTTCAACCCCAAAACCTTCTTCAAATTGCACGGTGAGGGGCCTTTCCCTCTGCAATGTGTGCTGTGCCACCTCGGTACAGGGGGAGGCTGTCCCAGGGGAGTCAGGAATACCCAGAACATCTCTCCCTCTGCTCAAGGGATTTATGGGCTGGGGGGGCAGGTTGGTAGTACACTATACCTGGAGCCCCCTCCCCAACCATCTTCCTTAGCACTCTAGCATTTTCACACAGAGCCAACCTTCTCTCCCCCCAACCCTGGCCTGCTCAGCCCTTGCCCCCCTCTGTGGGCGGGCTGTGGGGTGACACGGTCATGTCCAGTTTGTTGGGGTCTGGGAAACTCATCACCTCTTAGCAACAGCCATGGGAGGGGAGAGGGAGTTGGGATTCGGTAGGAGCTGGTGCCCCCCAAAGGGGCAATTCCCCTACCCTGCCTGCACTCACATCCCACTGTCTGTTGCAGACACAAACAGTGATGGGGTTCTCGACGAACAAGAGTTGGAAGCGCTTTTCACCAAGGAGGTGAGCTCCTTTGCGGCCTGGGGGTGGGGTTTGGACCCCGGCGCTCTCCATTATCCTTTCTCCTGGACCCCAAGGGAGTAGGAAGATTGGCTTGGGGACCTGGTGTGTGGGGTGCAGGGGAAGCTGGGTGGTGGGGGAGCCATGGGACAGGAACAGTAGTGGGACAGCAGGGGGAGGGCAGGCAGGCAGATGGGGGGAGGGTGGGGGTGACCAGCTGAAGGGCTGATCTTCTGTGGGGCTGTGTATTTGGGCGGGGGGGGAGAGGAGATAAGCTGGGGGGTAGGGTGTGGATTTGTGGGCCATGGTGAAATGGGAGGGGTGAGATTGAGTTATGAAAGGGTGATGGCTGGTGGGGCAGGGGTGGGAGTGGACAGGGCTAAACAGTGGGGAGCAGACAGGGCTAAGCAGCAGGGGTGGGGCTGACCCAAGGTCTCTCCCCCCCCCCCAGCTGGAGAAGGTGTATGACCCCCGCAACGAGGAGGATGACATGCTGGAGATGGAGGAGGAACGACTGCGCATGCGGGAACATGTCATGAAGAACGTGAGTCAGCCCCCACCACCTCGGCAGTGGAAGGGGGGACATGGGGCAGCACATTCCCAGGAATTCGGGGGTGGGGGGGGACAGGTAGCACTCCCTATTGCAGAGCATCCGGATTTGGTGTCTGCTCTATGTCCTGTCCTGGGTCCCGTCTCCTGGGAGGACCCATCTATGGGCCAGACCCCCTGTGGGGTCCCACGGTCCCTCCAGGGCTGGCCTTTGAGTCTGAGGTGCAGGGTTCCAGCCCCCACTCTGTGTCCCCCACAGTGGGGCTTGCTGGGCCAGGGCTCTGGGAGAGCCCTGCAGGCCCCTGGCCCCTCTCAGCCAGGGACTGTCCGTCCAACCTGCTGTTTGTCAGTCCTGGAGCCTCACCTTTTACATGGACCTCCTAGGCCTCTCTTTGCCTCCCAGCTGTGACAGCCTTCTCAGGAAGGGAACGGGGGGGGGGGGGGGG
>ML685943.1:369199-422156 GCA_007922175.1 Pelusios castaneus | reverse complement strand
ATGGGAGGGGTGAGATTGAGTTATGAAAGGGTGATGGCTGGTGGGGCGGGGGTGGGAGTGGACAGGGCTAAACAGTGGGGAGTAGACAGGGCTAAGCAGCAGGGGTGGGGCTGACCCAAGGTCTCCCCCCCTCCAGCTGGAGAAGGTGTATGACCCCCGCAACGAGGAGGATGACATGCTGGAGATGGAGGAGGAACGACTGCGCATGCGGGAACATGTCATGAAGAACGTGAGTCAGCCCCCACCACCTCGGCAGTGGAAGGGGGGACATGGGGCAGCACATTCCCAGGAATTCTGGGGTGGGGGGGACAGGTAGCACTCCCTATTGCAGAGCATCCGGATTTGGTGTCTGCTCTATGTCCTGTCCTGGGTCCCGTCTCCTGGGAGGACCCATCTATGGGCCAGACCCCCTGTGGGGTCCCTCGGTCCCTCCAGGGCCAGCCTCTGAGTCTGAGGTGCAGGGTTCCAGCCCCCACTCTGTGTCCCCCACAGTGGGGCTTGCTGGGCCAGGGCTCTGGGAGAGCCCTGCAGGCGCGTGGCCCCTCTCAGCCAGGGACTGTCCGTCCAACCTGCTGTTTGTCAGTCCTGGAGCCTCACCTTTTACATGGACCTCCTAGGCCTCTCTTTGCCTCCCAGCTGTGACAGCCTTCTCACGACGGGCGGGGGGGGGGGGGGGTTGAACCTTCTCTGCACCATGAGGTTTCACTTGGGCCCTGCCTCTGAACCAGCAACCACAGTGCCATGAGGATGGGCTCAGAGTTGGGCAGACAGAATATTCCCATACTCAGGACTGGGTGGGGGACAGATGAGGGGCTGGGGGAGGCAGAGGAAGTTTCAAGAGGGGTGGGGGAGCTGGGGAGGGCCTGGACCCCCATCTCAACCCCTTGCTCTACCCCTCCCCCTCAATTCCCCCACCCCTTGCAGGTGGATGTGAACCAGGACCGGCTGGTAACGCTGGAGGAGTTTCTGAAATCAACTGAGAAGAAGGAGTTTAATGAGGCTGGAGGCTGGGAGGTGTGTGGGGTGGGGGAGGGGGGCAGCTGGGATATAGGGGTTTGGGGGGATGTCTCCTGGGGTTGCTGGAGTCTGTTCCCAGCTGAGGGGGAGGGGCTGGATGAGGAAGTCTGTGTTGTATAATGAGGGGGTCTACGTGGGGGTGTTAGTGGGGGGCAGCTGGGGGTGTGTTTTGGGGGGCTGGTGGGTGGCTGGAGTGTGTGTGTTGGTAGGGGGGATAAATTCTGGACTTTCATGTCCACCCCCTGCCCAGACAGTGGATGAGACCCAGGTGTACTCGGAGGCAGAGCTGCAGCGGTTTGAGGCAGAGCTAGCGGCCCAGGAGGCAGAGCTTGGCCGTCGGGCTGAACAGCTGCGTCTCCAGCATCAAGATTTGCAGGAGCGGCAAGTCCAGTTGGATGCTCAGAAGAAGGAATATCAGCAGGTGGGGGAGCTGGAGGCCCCCCTACCTTTCCCTCTTTCCCACCCTCTCCATTGCGCTACCCAATGGGGGAGAGGGGAAATAGTGGCTAAAGCTCCCCCCCCCCGGCACCCCATGTCTCCTGCCCTGGGAGTGAGCCCACTTCTGTGGAGAAGATCTGGAATTATGGTGTGGGAGGGGAGGGGAGGGGGGATCAGCTGGCCCTGTTTTTTCCCCCCTTCCCACAGCTGTTGGGGGAGTGGGGCAGGGGTGGATGGGGCAGCTGGCCCCAGAATAACCCTTTCCTCCCCCAGGCCGTGCTGCAGATGGAGCAGAGGAAAACCCAGCAGGGGGAAGCACCAGCAGCTCCTGGCCAGGGGGAGGAGCTGAAATTCCAGGCCCAGGCCCCTCATGCTGCCCCAGCAGGTAAGATGGGAGCAGGACTCCTGGGTTCTCTCCCCCACTCTGGCTGGAGTGGGTCAGGTCTAGTTGCATCGTGCCAACCCCCCTTCTCTTGTGTCCCTTCCAGACCCGGCTGCACCTGCCAGTCCCGAACAGAACCACCTGGAACCTCCTCAGAACCAGCAGCCACCACAGGCTGAAGTCCAGATCCAATGAAACCCTGTGTGAGCCGGAGCTGGGTAGGGCCTCATATTGGCCTTTCTCCCTCCCTCTCCAGGGCCCTGCCCTTCTTCTTCCCCTCACTCAGGCAGGGCTGGAGGGCAGTCCTGTTATAGTACCCGTCAGACTGTTGTCCGCAGTCCCTTTTTTGGCCACTGGGGGTGACCTTGAGTCTCACCTGCTATTTTAAGGGGCGTTGATGGTGTTATTACACCTGCCCACCCCCCTAAATCAGGCTCCTGTTATAGGGGTTCAGTCTCGGCTCCAGTACCTCCCGAAGAACTAATCTCTCCTTGTTCCTAGTGGGAGGGAGGGGGGGCGGGAAGTTTGAGTGGGGAAATGTGTGGGGCTTGGTGAAGAGGGGGAGGAGCACCCCCCTCAAACGGCCCCCTGACATTCTCAGCTCCCAGATGGTTTTGTTATTGCCTGGGGAGCCCTCCTTCCCCCACCCTGGACTCTGGCCATAGGCTGGATGTGGCAATGAAATAGACAATCTTACCCCCAAACAGGGTGGGGTTCATATTTCTGGCCTGAATCCAAGGGAGTGATTTAAATAGGAGGGTGGCGCATTCCCTCAGTGCCTTCTGGCACCTCCCACTGTGCCCCCATCCCAGGGGTACATGCCCCACAGTGACTCCTGATCCCCACCTTGACCTCTGGGGGGGCATAGCAAAGGGAGAGACATTCCCTGTGGTCCCATTCCCCCCCTTTAAAATTCTTCACAACTTGGTTTCTTTAACTAGCTTTGAGCAAGGGCCGCCTGATTCCTCACAGAACCCAGCTGCATGTTAACACCAATTGAAATGGGTTCGTTAAAGTGGGGGTTGGAGCAGGGCCAGGTGTGACCCAAATGCCCCCCATGTAGGGGCTGCACCCCCCCATGGCAGAAATAAAGGAAGTGGGAACCAGCATGTTCCAGTCGTACAGGAGAGGCTGGCTGCTACCTAGCCATGGCAGGACCCTGGGGCTGACCTCTGAAATGGGGGGCAGTTACCCCATGCCCACCCAGGCTGCTCTCCCCAGCTGCTCTGGAAACTTGCAGGTGGCTGAAACTGACTCCCCCTCATCCCCCAGTCTCACACCAGCTCTACCTCCCACCTCTGTGGTACTATCCCCATGGCCACAGGAATGGTGAGTGTCTTTCCCCCTCCCTCTTGTACTCACATAAAGGGATAATTCAAGACATAAATGGGTCTCAATTTATGGGCAGGTGTATGGGGGTGAGAGGAGTTTTTTTTAGCCCCGGCTGTGACTGGGGCCTGAAACTGTAGGATGGTGGAGAAGCCAAGGCAGCAATGGGAGGGTAGAGAAATGCCTGTTCAGCTTTTAATCACTTCGGCTGATCCAAGAGAGGGTGGGGTGGCAGAACCTGCTGGGGCCTCTATAATCCCTGCTCGCCATATCCTTCCTGTCCCCTCCCATTGTTCTTGCATTTTTAGCTCACTCTCCCCCTCACCCCAACCATCTTCAGTCCCACAAGAGGGACAGATTCCTTACCGTGCTATGGAAAAGACCCCAAAAGGGTTAGTTATTCTATGAGCTGTAAATGGAATTGGACACCATTTTTATCATCAAAAGAATAAAACAAATGTTGCTTCAACCCTGGAATGGATCCTATGGCTCTTGTTGTCAGAGGCCTCGTGTCTCAGTTGCCCTTACTTACCTGTAAGTGTTAAGTCTTAAAGTGGCTGGGTTTTGCCACTCCTTTGCTGCCCCTAGCCACTTCCCTCTGACCCATTCCTGCTGCCTTGGCAGGTGGACCTCTGCACCCCCTCCCACTCCACAGCCCGAAGAGAAAGCTAAGGTATGAAAGGATTTGGGTAGTGAGAAGAGAAAGGCAGAACAAGCCCAGCTGGCTGGAACCTGAACCCAGACAAATCCCAGCTTTGCCCCCTTTCAATGAGGGGGCTTTGCTCTCCAGGAAACTAGGGCTGGAAAGAGAGGGGGATGTGGTAGACAAGCAGCTGACCCCAAGGTTCCCATGCCACCGGGGTCTAAGGCATCCTGGGAAGTGTGAATGGGAGGAGAAATGTTTGTGTCTGGGATGGAATAGAGTAGGAACAGCTCCCCTCATCCCTGTAGCTAGCTGTGAGTCCCCCACCAGCCTTGGATGCCTGGGGAAGACTTGCACCCCCTGAAGGGACCAATGTCCCCTTTCTCCCTCTGCTTCCTTAATCTAGAGTTATTTGGGACAGGCACTGTGACCACAAGCGCTTGCTGGGTGCCTGGATGCAGCAGGAAGTTCCAGCCCCATCCACCTGGGGCAGGTGAGGGCTGTCTGCTTTCCCTGACCCCCTTGGCTAACCACCACCTGGTCACTTCCCCCACCCTTTAGTCTGGCAAAAATTAGGCCTCCATGCTTTGTTTTCCTGCCAGTCCTGGATGGCTTCTTGCAGAGTGAGCCTGGCCAGGGAGTGGGTTACGAACTGATGGGTGGTTGTTTGGGTTCAGGAAGGCCAGTGGCAATCACGCCTCATCCTCCATGAAAAATAAACCTCTTTTTCCCACCAGGCAGCACAGGGGGAAACTGAGGGATGCCTGTATTCATGCAAAACATTAAACAATTTTCCCACTTTGTCACAGTTTGCCCTCTGGAGCCAGCCCTGGGGCAACAGTAGGATCTTGCATCCAAGGCTGGAGCCCCCAGTTCAAGGAGAAGGTTGGATAAATCACAGAGGGGCTGGAGAAACAGAGTGAGCAACACCAACAGCTCCCACTGTTCAGCTTCAAGGTTGGGGGGGTGGGGAAATGACTTGATCCCTTGCCATAAGCTCTGCTGGGTGATTGTGGATAATGCAGGTCTGGGTTGCCCCCCGGGTGATCCCTGCAATGCAGCAGCCCACCTCTAGGGTTCCAATCTCTGGGGTGAGTCCCTGGGCTTCCCCACTTCTTGGGGCCAAACTCCAGCATCTGCAGCCCCCTGGCTTATATCCCTGCTAAATACAGCCCCCCTACCCATGCAAAGTTGGCCAACCCCCTTAGATCTTGGTTCTCCAGCCACTGTGAAATGGCTGGCTTCTTCTGGGAGGGGGCAACTGCTAGCCAGCTCCTTGTCTCCACAGATGTCTGGCCCAGGAAGCCAGGTGCCAGTCACAGCTCCTCTTTTCCCACCCACCTGCTTAAACACACAGTGTGGGGGAAACTTAGGCACAGCTGTCTCATCAAAAGAGCTATGAGAAATTCCCAACTCTGCCCCAAAAACTCATCCATGGAACAGGCTTAGGGGAGCTCCAGGCTGGAAATTGAAGCTCAACCAGTTCTGGCTGGAAACAAAGGGCAAACTTTACGCAAGGAGAAGAGTTAATGCTGAGATAGACCCAGCTCTAGGTCCACCAGGAATTAAATCAGGGCTAGGTCAGGGGCTTAATCAGCAGGGAGGGAGATTGGAGGGGATGTAGGAGGGGGTTCAGCTCTGGTGTGGATTTGTGGGGTAGACCGGTGATTGGACAAAGCAGAGGGCCTGGCTTGGGCATTTAGTTTCAACTGCAGTTTTCTGCATGAGGCAGGTGGTTGGTGCAGCTGGTCTGTCCCAGCCCATTTGAGCTGGGCTGATAGCATGAGAAATTATTCCAGCAACCTTTAGAACAGCTGCCACTCACCCTGTGACCAAGAGGCAGCTGGGTTTGCACTAGCCTGAGTGTCTCACCTCCTTGGGAACATGTGATGGGGGAAGTCTGACTCATCAGAGGGGTGGAGGATCAGCTCACCCCCCCCACTGCATCCTCCCCTCCAGCTCAAAGGAACAGAGGAGCCTGTCACTTAACAGGCACCAGCCAAGATTCAGGCCCCACATGTGTCAGCCCCTGTTCTGCAGGAGTTCCAGTCTACCCACCAAGAAAGTTAGTTCTTCCTCTTATGCACATGGGGAAATTAAGGCACACATTCCAGGAGTCAGAGTGCATGCCAGGGATAAAACCCAGGAGTCCTGGCACCTTTGTGCTCTGGCCAGGAGACCCCTCCCTAGAAAGAGGACCCCAGAGTCCTGTCTCCGAGCCACCTCCCCCCACCAGGACTCTTAGGTGCCAGCTCCTAATTTAAACTTAAGCATTTAATAGGCTTCTTTAAGACTTGGGACAATTATAAAATACCCCCTTCTCTCCAGCCCTGAAAGGAGGGTTATTAACCCTTTGTGTTCTTTATAGCCATACCACCCCACTCTAGCTGCACTCCTTGGGCCCCTTTGCTGACTATTCTGGCCTGAGCCATGCTGGACCTTCTCACCTCTACAGGCCTCGGGGGGGGTTAGTTTGAACACCACCCCATGAAGCAACAGGCTGTGTATCAAACATTAAACTCAAAGCCATTAAAAAAAAAAGCCCAGATTCATGGCATCAGGTGAATTAGTAGCAGAGATCCATAAATAAAAGGATGAGACCCCCTCCCCACTACTTTCTAATGCAAGAAATAATTTTTATTTCATCCCCTCCAGGGTTACATGGACAAGCCAAAAAATAATTTAACAGAATAATAAATAAATGCAATAGATTGGAGTGTCAAAGGCTCCCAGCTAAAGCTGGTGTCAGGTGTGGGTCCGTGATTGAGGTAGGTAAAGGGGTGTCATTCCCCAAGAAACCCAGGCTCCCACCCATTGAACTCAACTCCCAGAGCAGCAGATGGGACTCAGATTCCTGGTTCTGGTGACAGACGGGTTAATGCTACCAGCAGCAGATGATCCCAGCATGGGGGGCCTGGTAAGAGGCTCCAGGGCAGCAGTCCAATGAGGGACAGGAGTCTTTGCTCTACCCCAGTCTTCCGTCCCGGGCACCTGGGTCCTCCATTCTTTCATAGCAGAGTGGGAGGGACATGTCCTGTGTCCCCTGACCCTTGTGGAGGGGGAAAGGCATCACCTCTTCTGCCAGCTCTGGGGCTGTCCCATGGATCCTCCTCCAGGCTCGGGCCCGGTGTCCTGCCTCCAGGCAGGGCGCCAGGATGGCCCCCAGTTGCTCAATGCGCCGGTGAAAACGGCTCCGGTCCCGGGCCAGCTCTTCCCATGGCCCCCGGCGGGCAGCCCGGCTGGCAAAGGACCAGACCACCAAGGGGTGCACAGTGACTACAGGGCAGAATCGAACCTGGGGGGTGGGAGAAAGAGAGAGGGTGAGAAGAGACCCCAGACACTGATGACATAGGGTTGGCACCCCTAGAGGGGAAGGCACATAGCCACTAGACCTCACTCCCCTCCTGGAGCAGAGATAGAGTGCAAGGGTCCTGGTTCCCAGCTCCCCCCAAACACTAGCTCCCACTTCCTGTGCATTCTGCTTACTAGAAGCAGCTGGTTCAGTCCAGCTCCATCTGCCTGGCTGTCTGTGGGGGGAGGGGAAGAGGCAAATGACTCAACTACTGACGTCACCCCTTCCGGGACAGCCGTGTTACAGGGAAATTACCAGATGTGTCGAGCAAGGGGGCGGGGTGGGGGGTTCTGTGCTCAAGGCAGATGGGGAAGGCTGAGGGAGCAGGTGGGGGCAGGGACTGAGGTGGAGATGCCCAGCTGGGGGGAGTCCCCTGGGACCCAGCAGGCCCCACATTTCACTCCATTGCATGAGATTCCCCCTGCTGGGGATGCAGGTGAATCTGATGTCACCACCTGAAATTAACCTGCAGGCCACTGGGCCTGTGCTTTGGGAAACAAGAGAACCCAGGAGTCCTGACTCCCAGCCACACACACCCCACAAACACTAGACCCCACTCCCCTCCCAGAGCTGGGGAGAGAACCCAGGAGTCCTAGCTCCAGCTCACCTTCTTAGCTGTCCGGTTGCACTCTGAGTCCAAGATCTCTGCTTTGTTAGGGTCCCTCGCTCTCTGGGATCCTAGTTCACAGCAGCGACTCCTACAAGGTGTGCCCCATTTCATAGGCCAGGGCTTCTTTGGGGGACTCCAAAAATCCCCCACTGTCTCAGCCTCTGAGGCCGGCAGGGGGAGGTAGAAGGAGACCCGCAGTTCTTGTTCCTTGTATTGTTGGGGGGTGGGAGCCATGGCCAAGCGGAGCAGGTTTAAGGGGTCAAGCCCATTGCACAGGGCCCCCCAAAGTGCCTCATTCTCCTTGTGCTGGGCCACATCTTCTGGCTCCCCCTCCAAATTGTTCCAATCTGTGCTGGAGTTGATGGGGGCTTCAGAGGTCACCCAGCCTCTATCATCTCCCTCCTCATCACTTGGCCAGTCCTCATCTTCCTCCTTTTCCTCGGAGGGGCAGTAGAATAAGGACAGGACCAAGGGGTTCTTGGTGATGGGACACCCCGGGTCTGCGCCGCCAGGCAGGCAGCTGGCAGCATCTTCATCACATGGCTTGAGGACTCCTTCAGGTTCCTTGTCTTGCCAGGCCCAGGCTAGACCTTCTAGAGGTTGTTTCTGACAATCTCCAATCTCCTCCAGATATTTCTCCATTTCCAGCTGGGCCACGGTCGATTCCCTATGGCACTTGCGGTCTTCTCTGAAGTTTCCCCCCTCCTCTTGGTCATGGAACATGGAAGAAGATTGTGCACCTGGCTGGGGGCCTTCCCTGAAATTCTCAGCTTCTCCCAGACAGGGGGCTAGCTTCTCTGATGTGGAAGGACCATCTATGAGTTGCTCAGACCCAGACACGAAGGCCTCCCCTTTCTCCAGGTCTTCCCAATATTTCCAAAGTGCAGAGGGCAAAACTTGGTACCTTACAGCCCTGTCCTCCAGTCGCGGGCAGGCAGGCCGATGGCCCTTCCTCCTCTGCCTCCGCATCCTCATTCTTTGCCTCCTCTTACTCTTTCTTTGTCTCCTCTTACTCTTCCTCCTCTTACTCTTTCTTTGCCTCCTCATCTTCTTTCTTTGCTTCCTCATCACGGCCTGGGGGAGGGGATGCCAATAGCCCAGGAGGTCCAGGAGTCGAGCAGTCCCCATAACTGTGTCCAGGAGACTGCCTGGTTGTAGGTATGTGACACGGAGCATCTTGGGCTGGGATTTGGAGAACTGGAATGAGGAAGGGCGGGAGCCACATCAGGACAAAGGAATCTCCCCTGGGGGCCAAGGTGTGGGGCAATAGGGTCCAAGGAGAACAAGCCTGCCCCATAGGATGGGGCATCTGTGGGGCCCCCAACTTGTCCCTTGGGAAGTTTCACAGCTGCAGACACTCCCCCTCCCCCCTAAACACACACACACACACCCACCCACCCACCCCACTTCTCCCAGCTAGGGAAAGAACCCAGGAGTCCCAACTTCTACCTGCTCCACAACATTAGACACCCACCACCCCAACTCCTTCCTAAAGCTGGGGAAAGAATCCAGGAGTCCTGTCTCACAGCCCTGGCAGAAGAAGCTTCTCGAGTCCCAGCACCTGGTACCATCAACCCTGGATAACACAAGACCCCTCCCCCCCCTCTGCCATAGCACTGCACTCCCCCACACTCTGGCCTTTTTGTCAACTTCTCAACTGGGATTCTGAACAAAGGGGGTGAGGGGAGAGGCTGGTTTCTATCCCTGGCTCTTATAGGCATCAGTGGGTTGAAGCAGGGGCTGGGAGCCAGAACTCCTGGCTTTTATCCCTGACTCTGTGCCTCAGTTTCCCCACAAATTTTCTTTAGTGACAGGGTGCCATAGCAGCTTGCACGATTGTGAATTTTCAGGTTGAGTAATTCTGAGGGCAGCCAGGGTGTGCCTGGTTTGACAGGCTCCCCCACACACACTCTCCAGCTTGGTCCCTGGAGCTGTGGGTGTGTGTGTGCGTGTGTGAAGTGGGATTGGCAGGCCCAGCACAGGTTTGATCCAGGGTGGGGTCTCAGAGCTGCATTGGGGGGCTGCTGGTGGGAGGAATGGGGAGAGCACTCCATTTTTCAGTGACAGCCCAGCCCCAGAGGGCTGAAAGAGGGGGTCCCCTGAATACTGGGAAGCACCCCCTCCCCAAATTTTAACCCCCCATAGCATAGGACAGCTCCCTCCATTGCAGGTCATATAGCCCAAGAGGGAGAAATGTAGGGAGGAGGAGTGTTGAATAAAGGGGCAGGGTCACTCCAATATGAGGCAGTTAGGGGTGGGCAGAATGGGGGCCAGACCCTTGGGGGATTCAGAAAAAGGGGTGGGTCCCCCATAATAGGAATGGGGTGGCAGGGAATAGGGGACTGATGGCATCAAGGACAGGAGAAGGGCGTTGAGTTTGGCCAGGGCACAATAAGGGATGTGGGGCAATTTGGGGACACAAGGGCCTCAGTTTAGAAAGAGAAATTCGAGGGGTGCAGGCTGATTTGGGGTGAAAAGGAGGGGCCAGTAGGACGCTAAGAGAAAACTGCGGAGGTCCTGCTGCAGGATAGGAGGGTTCGGAGCAGGGTCGGGGAGAAAGGAACTTCCAGGAGCCCCCCCAGGGCAGGGTGTTTTGGGGTCCCCCCTTACCGGCTCAGCCTGTAAGCAGGGCGCTCCAGCAACGGGCGGTGAGCGTGGGGCAGCCGAGATCTATGGGGCAGACGACGGCGAGCGGTTCCATCGGTACTGACTGTTTTGTGCTGTAGGAAGAGAAGAAATATGGGAGCCTGGCCGGGCCGGGCTAAATAGAGCTGGGCGCGCACGTCATCGGGACGTCACGGGGCAGCCCGGCACGTAGCAACACAACACGGCACCCCACATAGCAACACAACACGTCAGCAGTAGTACCGAGCAACACGCACAACACAGCCGGGCCGGGCAACACACCACACCACCACATAGTCGGTAGTGGAACACAACACCACACAGCTGGCAGTGTAACACAACACAATAAACCACCACACAGCCGGCAGTGTAACACAACACCACACCACACAGCCGGCAGTGTAACACAACACAATAAACCACCACACAGCCGGCAGTGTTCCACAACACCACACCACACAGCCAGCAGTATAACACAACACAATAAACCACCACACAGCCAGCAGTGTTCCACAACACCACACCACACAGCCAGCAGTGTAACACAACACAATAAACCACCACACAGCCGGCAGTGTTCCACAACACCACACCACACAGCCAGCAGTGTAACACAACACAAGAAACCCTGGTTCACAGCATGACACACGAACAACACAACCCCCCCATAGCACACTCGCCAACAGCCACAACACAACAGAACAGGCCCAGCACCACACAGCACAACGCAATGCACATGCACCACAACAGAGCAAAGGCAAAACAGGGTCACAATCCAGTGCAGGACACACACAACACCACCACCTCCAACACAGCACGTACACAACCTGCCCAGTGCACACACAACACAACCACAATATTGGGCGCATGACAGTGTGGGCACACAACTATACATGTTGCACATACAACACAATTAAAGCAGCACAATCCCACATCACTCATGTGCGCACACACTTACACAATGGCACTCCATGGCCAACACAAACTACACAACAGAAAAGCAATCCTGCCACACCCAGCCCCACCTCACACAAATGCCCAGGCCCAACCACAACACACAGGGCTCAAGGCCACTTGCCACAGCCCCACCCAGAACAAAGGCAACGCAAACCCAAGCAACACACAACATGTGCAGTGTCAGCAGAGCACGGCAACTCTGTGCTATCGCAAGGCACTCCCTGAACCCGCCCAGCACGCTGATGTGACAATGTGACACAAACACACACACTCCGACCTAGTCAAGGCACCACACCACACAATCCCCCACAAACAGGGCAGGGGCCCGCAGTGTGCAAACACGACGTATCAATGCAACACAGAGGGATGTTCATCACACCCTGCAAATGTACCAACACAACACCCTCTGGTGGAGTGCCCAAAAGGGGGCACCAGGTGGCACACAACACAACCAGCATGAGACGAAAGTCATAGTCCAATAATATGACAGGCAAACACCACAAAATGCAACACAGAACAAACCAGCATGTATGTGGAAGCCAGGGTGCCTGGGTTCTATCCCCATCTGGTGGAGGGGAGTGAAATCTAGTGGTTAGAACAGGGGGCTGAGAATGAGGACTCCTGAGTCCTATCTCGCTCTGGGAAATAAGGTTGTTCCCTATCCAGGCCTAGTGGGGGTGGCTGGGGAACCCCAGGCCCCATTTGTGGCATGGGGGTACCAGGGTGGGGTTTCCATTGACGCTACAGGTCTCAGCCCAGTTTCACTCCTCATTTTCACTTTTACTTTTCAGTCTTATTTTTCTTCCCTTTCAAAAACTCCCAGAATTTACTTTTCATTTGCTCCCTTATCAGGCCTGAGTAGTGAGTTGAGTGCAGGGGACTTCTGGATTCTAACCCTGGCTTTGGAAGGGGAGTGGGGGCTAATGGTTAGAGCAGTGGAAGCTGGGAGCCAGGACTCCTGGGTTCTATCCCTGGCTCTGGGTAGGGAACGGGTCCTAGTGGTTAGAGCAGGAGTCTTGGCCTTCAGCCTCCCCTGCATTAACCACTAGACCCCACTCTCCCTCTCATAGCTGGGGGATGGGAACACAAGAGTCCTGGCTCCCAGCCCCCGGCTCTGTCTGTCCCCGCCCCACCCTGGTGAAGCTATGGTGGGAGGGGAGGGAACAGAGGAGAAATTCTCGCCTTGTCCCAGTCTCCGCTGGGGAATTGGGCACTGCTGGGTGTGGAGAAGGAACTCAGGGACAGAGAAACGAGAAATAACTGAGATAGATAGATAGATAGATAGATAGATAGATAGATAGATAGATAGATTAGATAGATAGATAGATAGATAGATAGATAGATTAGATAGATAGATAGATAGATAGATAGATGAGGGCTATATATAGTGATAGACAGACAGACATAGACGAGGATTATATATGGGGACAGAGATAGATTAGATATAGGGGGTGTGTGGGGATAGACAGACAGACAAGGGATATATATGGGGACAGATAGATAGATAGACAGACAGACAAGGGACTTAGAGGGGCTAGAGGGAGGGTGCTGAGCGGGTTGGGGGAGGATGTGGATGGCCAGAGGAAAGGAAGGAGAAAGGAAGGTGGGGCGAGAGGAAGAGGAGGGTGAGTGAGAAACCGAGGGGTCGGCGAGCAGGAGGAAGCGCTCAGGGAGGGTGGGAGGCGGCCGGGCTGGGGGGCAAAGTGAAGGGGTGTCAGAGAAGGGACAGGACAGAAGGAGTCAGAGTCAGAGGACGAGTGTGGTTGGGGGGCAGAGACCCCTCTGGGTCAATGAGCTATCGCTAGGAACCTACTGCCCCCGGCCCCCCAAGTTGCCCCATTGGAAGCCAGGTAAGAACCGTCCCCCCCATTTCCCCACAGCCCCGCCCTGTCCTTCCATAGCCTTCCTCCCCCAGCTGCCTGTGACGGGAACTTTCCGGTCTCTTCCCCTCGTCTGTCAGTCTGTCTTTCCATCCCTCTCGGGTTCTTAGCTGCGGAGCTGGCGGCGGGGGGAGGGGGCGACAGAGCAGCTGGCATCAAAGGGAGGGGGGTTGTGAGTCTGCCCCCCACCCGGCCGTGGGCGCAAATTCCTTAGGGGTTGCACATACCCGGCCCCCCCCCCGGCCCCCGGGGGGGGGGGGGGGGGGCGCAATGGGGGTTGGAATCCGGCGGGGGGGGGCACGGGGGCAGCCGGGGAATTAGTGGGGGTTGATCTATCCCTGTGGGGGCCCCCGATAGCTGTGGAGGAAGATGCGGGGCAGGGGAATACAAGTGTCCAGCCAGGACACTGAGCCAAGGGGGAGGGGGTGTTCAGGGATGTGGTGGCCGGGGTTGGGGGGGGGGGGGGAGGATGAGGGAGTCAGGGAAGCAGCTGCCCTGGGGATGGTCCAGGGTGTTTTCTCCTGCTCTGAATTCCAGCTAAATGTCTGGGGCCAGCTGGGCCCTGACGCTGCGAGCTTCCCCCCAGCAGTGCCCTCAACTGGAGACTCTGACGCTGCGAGCTTCCCTACAGCAGTGCCTCCAACTGGAGACCCTGTTGCTGAGACCTTCCCTACAGCTGTGCCCCAAACAGACAGCCTGATGCTGTGAGCTTCCCTGCAGCAGTGCCCCCAGCTGAGGACCCTGATGCTGTGAGCTTCACCGCAGCAGTGCCCCAGTCAGGGATCAAATTAAATCCAGGCCTGTTGGGTCTCTGACCTGGGTGGGGCCAAGCCATGTCGGATTAGGAATTCCTGGCTTGCTCTCTGCGCCCCTGCAAGCAGCTGGCTTTTGTGTCCTAGCCAGCACTGTGGCCGGAGTGCCCAAGCAAAGATAAAGGGGCTCTGTTGGCTGGTTCCCCCCTTCCCTGCCTGACCTCCCTGCCCACTGGAGATGCACTGAGTTTGGGCTCCTCAGCTCACGATTTGATTGATCTAGCATTAAGGAGGGGAAGCAGGTTATATTTTAGGGCTGGGACATAGATGGGCCATGTCTGGGTGTTGGGGGCTGGGATATGGGGCAAAATGTTTTGGTGCCAGGATTTCTGGGGGCTGGGTTTGGGGGGGTGTCTAATTTATTTCCTGTCACCTAAAGCCAGGTCTTGCTATCAGAAGTGGATTCTGAAGGGTTGGGGACAACTGTGAAATCTAATTCTCAGTGTCCCTTAGGCCCCCCTGAAATACCACCATAGGGCACTGCTTTGGTGCAACACACAGCCCTGAGGAATTCCTGGCTGGGACACTACTGTGGAGAAGGTCGCTGCGCTGGGTTTCCTGGGTGAGGGCACTGCTGTGGGGAAGCTCACAGCGCTGGGATCCCCAGCTGAGGGACTGCTGTGGGGAAACTCTGTGTTGTACTGGCCTTTGCCATGGCACATTGTTAGGGTTCATTGTCACATGCCCCCCCCAGTTCAGCACTAGCCTCCCACCCCTATCCCAGTGCCCAGGCCAGGGGTGTGAATGGGTCCATTCATCCTCTCCCCACCCCCACCCCTAGGAATCTCAGGCCTCTGGCTCAGGTCATGCCTTGTTCTTTCGCCCACGCACCAGCCTGGAATCTGTGCGCCGGGTCAAGGGAGATGCCAGTCTGTCTGTCTGTCTGCCTGGTGCTGTGAGCTTCCCCATAGCAGTGCCCTGACATTCCAGGCCCATGCTCTGTTCCAGGTGAGGCCTAGCCCAGCTAGTAGCAGCAATGGCCGATGGGGAACGTCCCAGAAGCAGCCTGAGCCAGGCCAGCAGCGTCCTCACCATTTCGTCTGTCAGCCTGGGGGCCACCAAGGTGTGTGGGAGGACACTGCCAAGGGGGTAGGTGGGGGACAGGTGAGGAAGTGACCCCTGGGCCCAAGAGCTCCATAATCCCATAGAGGGGCAGCAGCAGGGAGAGACTCTGCCCTCCTCTCTTCCCTCCCAACAGCCCTCACCATAACTCCCACAACACCCCCCAACCCACACCCCCTAAAGGGGAGAGACCCCATGCCCCATTCCTCACTCTCCTGAGCCAGAAAGTCCCCTGCCCTGGGGCCAGATAGGAGGCAGCTCCCTCTAGCAGCTGTGTGTATATTTGTGGGGAGGGGAGCATTAACCCCTTTTTGTTCACCCCCCAGCCAGCCCACTCCCTGCGGCGAGTTCACACCTTCGGGAAGAGGGAAAATTCTATCAAGCGAGATCCCAATGCGCCCGTTGTCATTCGAGGCTGGCTGTGCAAACAGGTATGAAGGTTGGGGGCATGCTGGGGGGCCACCGTGGGGGGTGATGTCTGGGAGAGGGGGCATAGGGCAGGGAAGAGACACCTGGGAGTTCAATGGGGTGGGCTTCAGGGCATGGGGAAGGAGCTATTAGTTTGTAGGACACTAGGGCAGTGGTTTTCAAACCTTTTTCCTCGGGACCCAGTTGAAAAAAATATTTTATATGTGTGGCCTAACTACTACATCACTGAGCAAAACAATCCAGTCTTTTGGTGATGGCAGCACAGGGCACCACGACCCAGTCCCTGAGGGTCTGCAACCCAGTACTGCGTCCCGACCCGTGGTTTGAAAACCACTGCTGTAGGGGGACTGGGACTCAGTGGGGTGGTTGGGCTGGGAATGGGGCCTGTGGGTTCGATGGGTGGGTGGGAGGTTGGGGCCAATGGGCTGGGGACTATCAGTCGGGAAAGTGGGGTGCCAAGTGGATGGCACTCTGGGGGGGGGCCATGTGAGGTGAGGGGCTTCTACTGGTGGACAACAGGGAAGAGGGTCTGAGCCCCCCAGAGAGGCAGTTGGGTGGAAGGACTGGTGCACTGGTGTACAGGGAGTTGGGGGGGCCGATGGGGCCAGGGTCCTGGAGGGGCAACGGGAAAGGAGTTGGGCCCCCCCATCACTTGCTCTGCCCCTCACCCTGCCAACTGGGGTGGCTCTCATTCCAGGACAGCTCCGGCTTGAAGCTCTGGAAGCGGCGCTGGTTTGTTCTGGCCGATTACTGCCTCTTCTATTACCGAGGTATCTGCCCCACAATCCACCTGGCGGGGGTGCTCTGAACAGCAGGCTGGAAGGAGCTCCTGGCTACTCCAGCTCTGGCCTGTCCCAGCCAGGGACATTGTGTGGAGAGGGGCAGGCAGAGGAGCCCCATTAATCTCCCCTCCTTTTGGGGTCCCCCAGACAGCAGAGAGGAGGCAGTTTTGGGAAGCATCCTGCTCCCCAGCTACGAGATCCGGCCGCTGCCCGGAGAGGGAAAGAGCCGAAAATTCACTTTCAAGGTCAGTCTGGGGGGATGAGGGTGCATTTCCAGTCTGAGCCCCCATTGGGCCCCTGGAGAGATTTGGACTCCTGGGTCCTACCCCAGCTTTGGGAGGGGAGTGGGATGTAGTGGTGAGAGCTGGGAGCCAGAACTCCTGTGTTCTTTCCCTGGCTCTGGGAGGGGTGTGGGGTCTAGGCATAGAGGGTGAAGGGGCTCGGAGTCAGGTCTCTGGATCCTATGGTCCCCAGGGCCCCTCCCCCAACCAGTGCCCCGCATCTGTTCCCTAGGCCGAGCACCGGGGGATGCGGACGTATCACTTCAGTGCTGACACTCTGGAAGACATGAACGGCTGGATCCGGGCCATGAGCCGGTCAGCTGCAGCAGAGGGTGACCCCAGCACCAGGTAGGGACAGGTGTCTAGTGGTTAGAGCAGGGGTAGGGAGTGGGGAGCTGGGACTCCTGGGTTGTGTGGTTAACATTTTCTCTCTCTCACTCCATGGCAGCAGCCACCCCCCACAACTGTTCAGTTGTCCGAAGCCCACCCCAGCCAGTCTATACCCCAGCTTTGAGGACATCCGGCCTCCCCGGCCTGACCTGGCTCCTGCCAAGAGTGTTGAGTCCCTGGAGACTGCCCAGCTGTCAGGGCCCCACACCTCCTTGGAGAGCCTGACCACGGTGGGCCAGGAGGTGCAGGGCGAGGGGCCTCCCAGCAGTCCTGCCTTACCCCCCAGCCCAGTCTATGGGGAAGAGCTCAGTGGGGAACAACAGGGCCTAAGGTAAGAGCTGCAAGCCCCTGCCTCACCCAGCAGGGGATGCATTGGAGATGGGAGGCACCTCCCTATCCTATTAACCCTTTCATCTCTGGTCCTCTTTCCCCAGCTCGCTCTCTTCCCGGATCCCAGGAGACCAGGAGCCCTCAGCATGTGAACGCCCCTCCCCTTGCCTCTCCAGACCCTCCCTGCCCTTCTGCTCCCCATCACCTGCTAAGTCTGAACAGCCCCTCACAGAACCCCCTTCCCCCTCCCCCTGGGACCCTTCCCCAGACATCCCCTCCCTGCCAGCCTCTGTCCGCTCCTCCCGTTCCTACTCCCTTCCTCCCACCCCCAGCGAGCTCAGGGCAGTACGGGGGTCACCCCCCGGCTCATCTTCCCCTCCCTGGGGCTGGCGGAGGGGCCGTGCCCCTGAGCTGGCTGCCTCCTGTGAAGAGCTCCCCCTGTTGGTCCAGCCTGGCTGCATCCTGACCAAACCCCACACACCTGTGGGGCGGGTGGACATCGCCCCCAGTGGGGCTGCGAAAGGCAGAGCCACTCCAGGTCACCCCCAGAACCTCACCGACCGCTACGACCTGCAGCCCTCCCAAGAATCGTGTGCCAGGCCCTCTGGGCGCTACTCCCGAAGCCTGCACCCCAGCCAGGGCCTGGCTCGGCCTGGGACCCCAGCAGATGAGAGCCCCTCACAGACGGCCACGCTGGGACCTGCGCTGGGGAGGCAGCCCTGGAGCCGGGTACGCTGGGGGGTGCTGGGCTATAGGGGGTGGGGCTATCCCCCAGCGGTTGGCACTGACCATTCTTCTCTTCCCCCTGCAGTTCCCAGATCGGGTTTACCCCTCCCCAGGGGGTGTCCTCCCTC
Source organism: Pelusios castaneus (assembly GCA_007922175.1). NCBI lineage: Eukaryota > Metazoa > Chordata > Testudines > Pelomedusidae > Pelusios > Pelusios castaneus. The sequence continues at coordinate 403,983 of ML685943.1, read as the reverse complement.
GTGCCCGTCTCCACGGCCGACTGGTGAGTGAGTGTCCCCTCCCTCCTGCTCCTCCCTTGCCCCCCATGTCCCCACACCGCTGACCCTGCCCTAACCCCTTTCTCTCTAGATCTCGCCACATTCTGCTTCCTCCAGCTACCTCCAACTGCCCCCACTGCCCCCACTTGCCAGCCGTCCCATCCCTCTGGGAAAGAGGACCTCATTGGGAGCTATGGTATGTACTCCCTGAGTCTGTGCCTCAGTTTCTCCCTCCATCCCCGATCAGCCCCCTGCAGGGGCACTGTGCCGCTAGGACTCTGGGATGGGAGTGGGAAGGGGAAAGTGGGGGAGAGTCAGATGCCTGGGCTCTCTGCTCCTTACCTTTTCTTTTTTCCCAAAGCCCCGAAGAGTGGCCCTGCTGTCCCGGGAAAGGACCCTGCTGGCGCCACCAGGAGCTGAAAGCAACACCGATGTATGTGTGTGTCTCCTCCCCTTCACAGCGTCACTCACACACACACACCCTGGACACCCCCGAATACCTGCACCCCCTGGTGGGGTGCACAGAATAGTCCAGTATCCCACCCCAAGACCAGACTCATGGGCCCATCTACCCTGATATCCCACCCCCTTGACCAAACCCATGGGCCCATCTACCCTGGCATCCCGTCCCTTCCCCAGTTTTTGCAGCTGAGCCTTTTGGGGTTTTTCAACCATGACTTCTAGAGATAAGATGCTCTGGGGGTGGGCCCTTCTAGCCCAAGACACTCTGAACCTGAACCCTGCATCCTCCCCCTGCCAGCAAAGTCCCTCCCACTGCTGGCAACAGCATCAGGCTCCAGCTCAGTCCTGTGGAGGCTGCAGCTGAAAGAAGCCAGTTTTCTCACCCCTGCCAAAGTCTTTCTTTCCTTCTGCCCCAGATTCTCCTAACTAAACTGTGTGGCCAGGACAAACTGCTTCGGGGGCTGGAGGAGGAGATGGGGCAGCTGCGGGCTGAGAAGGTAATTTTGCCCCCTGGCTTGGGCGAGGGGTCCCTGGATCACTTTCCCCCATGCCCCACCCCAGAGGGGCTGCATCCTAGCACCGGGCAAGTTGTCCCTTCGTGCGCCCCAGTCTAGCTTGACAATTGCAATAGCTCCTTGCCTCCACCATGTGGTGCTGGGGAAAAACAAGGGTTGCCCCAGATGTGGTGGAAGGGAGGGGTGTTAAAATGGGGCATTAACCCCTTGATTGCAGGGCTGTTCTTTATGGGATAACTCAGCAAAGAATGGGGGTCCCAGGGGATTCTGCACACTCCCCCAAAATGGAGTGGAGGACAGGAACTCTGCCATCTAAGGGGTAACTAGGTTGGACCACTGACCTCCTTCCCTACAACAGGAGCAGCTGGAGAAAGCTCTGGAGCTGGTCCGGCAGCAACTGGATGAATGCCAAGGCCAGGAGGTGGCCGAGGAGAAAATCTGGTATCGGCAGAGGTGGCTGCAGGACGAACTAGTGCAAGTGAGGGCCCGGCTCTGTGACCTGGCGCTGGTGAGTGTGTGTGGCTGGTGTGCCCCACCCCAGAGGGGGCAAATTTTGGTGCCGGGTTTCCATATAACCAGCCTCATGCCCCACCCCAGAGGGGACACAACTTGGCTCCAGGCCTCTGTATAATCAGCCACACATGCCCCTCGCCAGAGAGGGCGCCTCTCAACACTGGGTCCCTGTATAACCAGCTGTTGATTTCCCATTCAGGACACTGAGAGGGCAAGGGGAGATTACACTGCCCTGGAAAATGAGCTGCAGACACTGCAGGAAACATTGGCTCAGATCCGACAGCTCGGACACCCCCAGGTACATTGCCCTGTTAGGACGCCTCTGGAGGGTCCTGGGCTCCGAAAGGGGGACTCAACAGGGTGCACTGCAGGGCAGAGAGTGGGCTAAGGGCTCAGCAAGGGGGCACTCTCTCCTCTCGGTATTAGCCATGAGCCCCAGCTACCGTGATATGGCCATGTGGGCTGGGAACCAAAGAGCCTCGTAGAACCCCCGAGTCTGTCTGGATCCAATAGACTGGGAGCAAGCAGGGTACTGGGGTAGATGGACCCATGGGGTTGACCGGGGACGGGCAAGGGGCGGAACACCAGGGCAGATGAGCCTGTGGGGCTGACCGGGGTGGGAAACTGGGGCAGATGGGCCGAGGGGGGTGCTGGTGTCTGATGCCAATTATTGCACCACGACAATTGCCCTTTGCCCTCAGGAGCAGGGCGTGGCCCAGCAGGAGCTGTGGATGATTGATGACATCATGGCGGGGTTGCGAGCCAGCCCCACCCTCTACCCAATGCTGGACCCCAGGATGTGCCCAGGTGCTGGATCCAGAGTGGCGCTGGGGGCACCATGTGGGGTTGGGCAGGGGCCCAGCAGAAAGTGCAATGCAGGGGATGGGGGCCAGCAGGGAGTGATGTACAGAGGGCAAAGTGGGAGCCAACAGGAACCCTGGATGGGGAGATGGGTTGGGGGGTCAGCAGGAGGTGCAGTGTAGGGGGTAGGGGCACCAGCAGGGGGTGCCATGGGGGGGCAGGGTGGGGGTCCAGCAGGGGGCACTATGTAGGGGGGGTCATGTGGGGGAAGTACTAAGGCTGTCACATCTCCTCTGCAGGGTTCCCCCTGGCTGCCTCCCCCATTCTGGAAGATGGGGGGGCCTCATCCCACAGTACCCCATCCCTCCCAGGGCCGGACGGAGAGGTCCAGCACCATGAACCGCCACTGAGGGTGAGGGGGTGACTTCAGGGTGGGGGGTCCATGGTGGCCTTCTCATGAGTGTCTGGGGAGGGTCACAGTCTTTCTACCGATGACATGGGGGATTCCCAAGTGTGACCATGACCCTCCAGTCCTGCCAATGCCCCTCCCTCATGGCCTGCAGCCACCCACCAGCCCAGCACAGGTTTCTGTTTCCCTGCAGAACGTGCTCACTGGCAGCAGGGAACAGGGCCCGGCATGGAGGGGAGATGCCTGGAACTCCCAGAGCCCCACTGGAAGAGGGGCTGGGTCCCCTGAGCTGGATGGGGGGCACCCCTTGCCAGAGATAGACCTTATGGCAACAGGTATGCCACCTCCCACCCCCACCAGTGTTCAGCCCAGGAGGGGCGGCATTAGCTCTTCTTATCCCAGTGTCATTAATCCCTTTCTCCTCTCCTCCCACAGGTCTCAGCTCCCAGCTGGCCGCTCCCCACCTGTCCCAGACCCCTAGCCCAGGTGCCCACGAGCTCTGGGAACAGAGAACTGAGCAGCTCCCAGCCAAGGTAAGTAGGGTTCCCCTTCTCTGCCTCAGAGCCAGCCTGGGGGTCCTAAGTCAGGGGCAATGGGGGGAATGTGACCGCTTGGAGGTCAGTGCATGAGGATACAAGGGAGAATTCCAAGGCAACCCGGACGCCTGGGTTCTGTCCCCAGCTCTGGGAGGGGAGTGGGGTCAAGTGGTTAGAATGGGGGGCTGGGAGACAGGATGCCTGGTTCCCTGTGTAGACAATCAGACTGCAATTCCCCACCCCCCAGGTGATGGTGCCAGACCCCCCTGGTTCCCACCGGCCCCGGATGAGTGTCCAGGAGCAAATGGAGCGGATGCGACGGCACCGGGAAGGCCAGAGACAGCATGGCTCTCTCCGGGCCAGCGCCCGCCGGGTGGGTACGCAGCTGACGGGGGAGAGGGTGACAAGCTGGTGGGGGAGGCATGTCCCAAGTCCAAACCCACTGCCCTTCAGAGTCCCCAGTAAGCCCCACACCGCACCCCCACCCCAGACAAAGCAGGAAACCTGGGTTCTATCCTGGCTCTAGGAAGGGAGTGGGGTCTAATGGGTAGAGCGGGGAATCTGAGATCCAGACTCCTGGGTCACAATGTGGGGTCTGCCATGGGGGGCAGCGGAGTGGGAGGGTTTCCCTGTGGCTGGGATTCCTGGTGGGACTTTCCCTCCCCCCGTTCACTCCGCTTCCTAAAATTCCCTCTCCAGCTCCCCCTTCCAACTCACCCCCCCAACCATGGGCCAGAGCCAACCCAGACCCACCCGGAGCCATTGCTGAGGGGGGCCCAGGCCGGGGGATCCTGGGGCCGGCTTCCCCCAGCCCCCAAGAGAGACCGTCACCGGATCATCACCCTGGCGTATGCGCTAGCCAGCGAATCCTCCGAGCGCAGCAAATGTCTAAGAGGTAAGGGGGCTGACAGCCTGGATTCCTGGGTTCTCTCCCTGGCTCTGGGAGGAGCGTGGGGTCTGGTGGGTTGGGGCAAGGGTTGCGGCTGGGAGCCTGGACTCCTGGGTTCTATCCTCCCTCATTAGGGCCTCTCTTTGCAATCCCCCTCCCATCCCCAGAGCTGGGAAAATAGTTAAACAAGTGAAGCAAAAAATGGCTGGAATCTGGCTCAGCTGTTGGGGGAATTTCTGGCTTCTTCTGGTAGGTCCCTGGGGTGGGAACAGGTGTGTGTGTGTGTGGAATGGGGGGGAGGGGGAGGGCAGCTGTTGGGGGTGGGAAGTGTTTTAGCATAGGTCACTTTTTTCTCTGTATCTAATTCATTAAAGCTCCCAGGAAACAGATGGACCTAAAGGAGTCCCCAAAAAACCAACCCCAGTGCCCCACCCCAGAAGGGCTGCTTCTCTGCACTGGGCAAGGGGTTCCTATATACTCAGCCACCACTTTCCACCCCAGAGGGGCTGCATCTTAGCCGAGGAGTCCTTGTATATCCAGGCGCTATGCCCCACTCCAGAGGTGGCTGCATCTTGGTGCCAAGAGGATGGGGTTGGTGACACTGATCTTTGTCTCTCTGTGCAGGGAAGACCCTGCCTGAACCCCAATTGGTGGGTTGTGACGCCAATCCAGACCCCACCCCAGAGCCGCTGGATACAGTGACTAATCAGCATGTGCCATTTACTGTCATGCCCACCCAGGGAGACCCAGAGGCCAATCATATCGTGGCTGAATTGTCTGGTCCAGCCAATCAGAACACAGCATTTACTGCCAATTCTGTGCAGTGGGCAGGAATGGCCAGTCAGGCATCATCTCTAGTTCAAGTAGCCAATGGGGCATTGTCTGTTCTGGAGCTTTCTGATTGTCTGTCATGCTCACCTGAAGCAGCCAATGAGTCATCACATCTATCAGAGTCAACCAATCAGCCCTCGCCCCTGCCTGATGTGTCTCATTGGGTGCCCTCTTTGCCAGAATTGGCCAGTCAGGCGTCAACCACACACAAGATGTCCAATAGGGTGTCTCCTCCGCTCTGGGCTGCCCCCAAAAATGCTGAGGGTTGGGCACTGGAACAAAGGATTATGAGTAACAAGGGTTTGGCCAACGGCAGGTGTTGGAGTCAGGGCAGGAGGGACATGCCCAGCCAGGTGGTGGCATACCTGGGCAAGAGGAGCCAGCCAATCAGAATCACCCTGTTGCAGTCCAGCTTCTAACCCACTGGCTGAGAGGCAGCGTCAGGCTCCTGTCCATCAAGTGCACCCCGTAGGTGTGAGCTCTAGGGCACGCCAGGGAGCTAGATGGGAGAAAGGGGCTCAGAGTTTTGGGATTCTAGCCCCTTGGGACTCTCTAACCCAGTGGTCCTCAAATTGGGGGGTGTGGAGGAACATTTGGAGGGGCCCATGGGGCCTGGGCCAGACCCTACAGTTGGTGGGGAGGGAATGCCACCTAGCCCCGCTCTGCCCCCACTCCACTGCCCCCAACCACAGCCCTGGCTGCGACCTCCTCTTGGCTCTGGGTCCCGACCACAGCTCATGAGAATGGCTGGACTGGGTCAGGCCAAAGGTTCAGCCAGCCCAGGATCCTGTCTTCCCACAGCGGCCAATGCCGGGGTGCTTCTGAGGGAAGGAACAAAACAGGTATCAGTGAGTGATCTGTCCCGTTGCCCATTCCCAGCCTCTGGCAAGCAGCCATCCCTGCGCATCTTGCTAATAACCACCAATGAACCCATCCTCCAGGCATGTATCTAGCTCTTTTTTGAATCCTTGACCTTCACAGCATTCTCTGGCAAGGAGTTCCACAGGTTGACTGTGTGGTGTGTGAAGAAATACTTCCTTATGTTGGTTTAAACCTACTGCTATTCATTTCATTTTGTTCCTATGTTATGCAGAGGAGTAAATAACACTCCTTTATCAAATTTCTCCATGCCAATCATGATTTTATAGACCTCTATCACATCCCCCTTTAGTCATCTCTTCCAAGCAGAAAAATCCCAATCTTATTAACCTCTCATATAGAAGCTTTTCCATACCCTGAAGTATTTTAGCTGCCCTTTTCTGTACCTTTTCCAGTTCCAATATATCTTTTTTGAGCTGGGACGACCGGATCTGCCCACAGTATTCAAGGATTTATAAAGAGGCAATTTTCCATCTCATTATCTGCTCCTTTCTTAATGATTCCCAACATGCTGTTAGTTTTTTTGGACTGCCATGGCACACTGAGTGGATGTTTTCAGAGAATTATCCACAGTGACTCCCAGAGCTCCTTCCTGAGTGGAAACAGCTAATTTATATCCCATCATATATATAGATAATTGGGATTATGTTTTCCAATGTGGATTACTTTGCATTTATCAACATTGAATTTCATCTGCCATTTTTGGGGGTTGGTCTTGCTTTGAGCGGGGGTTTGGATTAGGTACCTCCTGAGGCCCCTTCCAACCCTAATCTTCTATGATTTTGTTGCCCAGTCACCCTGTTTTGTGAGATACCTTTGCAGTCTGCTGTGGACTTAACTATCTTGAGTAATTCTGTAGCATCTGCACATTTTGCCACCTCAATGTTTACCTCTTTCCCCAGATCATTTATGAATATGTTGAACAAAACTGGTCCCAGCACAGATCCTTGAGGGACGCCACTATTTACCTCTCTCCATCTGAAAGTTGACCATTTATTCCTATCCTTTGTTTCCTATCTTTTAACCAGTTACTGATCCAGGAGAGAACCTTCCTTTTTATCCCATGACTGTTACTTCGTTTAATAGCCTTTGATGAGGGACCTTGTCAAAGGCTTGCTGAAAATCTAATTACATCATATCCACTAGTTCCAAAGGGGTAGCCGTGTTAGCCTATTGCAGAAAAATAAACAGAGTCCTGTGGCACATTTAAAGACTTAACAGATTTATTTATCGCATGAGCTTTTGTGGGAAAAAATCATGACATGGGATCTCCCATGAAAACTCATGCAATAAATAAATCTGTTAGTCTTTAAAAGTGCCACAGGACTCTGTTGTTTTTCATATTCACTAGGTCACCCTTGCCTATATACTTGCTGACCTCCTCAAAAAAGTCTAGTACATTAGTGAGGCATGATTTTCCTTTTACCAAAACCCCATTGATTCTTCCCCAACAAATGATATTCATCTGTGTGTCTGAGCATTCTGTTCTTTAGCTTCAACCAATTTGCCAGGTACAGAAGTTAGGCTTATTAGCCTGTATTACTGGGTTCACCTCTGGAGACTTCTTTAAACACTGGTGTTTAGCTCTCCTCCAGTCATCTGGAATAGAAGCTGATTTAAATGACAGGTTACATACCACAGTTAGTAGCTCTGCAGTGTCACATTTGAGTTTCTTCAGATCTCATGGGTGGATCATCATCTGTTCTTGGTGACTTGTTACTGTTTATCAGTTTGTTCAAAAACCTCCCCTAATGACATCTCAATCTGGGACAGTTCCTCACATCTGTCACCTGAGAAGAAGGGCTCTGGTTTGGGAATATTTCTCACATCCTCAGCCATGAGGACTGATGCCAAGAATTCATTTAGTTTCTCCGCAATAGCCTTCTCTTCCCTGAGTGCTCCTTTAACACCTTAATCACTCCGTGGCCCCACTGGTTGTTTAGGCAGCTTCCTGCTTTGGATGTATTACTCCCAGGGGGTGCAGACTGAGTAAGGAGGGGGCATAAAGGAAAAAGTGTGGCATGCCATTGCCCTAACCGTGGAGAGGATTTCATTGCTTTGCTGTTCCCCATTGTGCAGAATGGGAAGTGTAACCATGGGGGGGAGGAGGGCATTCCCCCACAGTTCTGCTGGTGCTCCTCAATCCCAACCTGCACCCCTTTGTTAGCTCAGTCCAGCTGTCCCCCAATCTCCACCCTGCTGAAGCTGCCAGTGAGGGGTTCCTGTCTGTGTCCAGAGGGTTGGGGGTTTGTGGGACACCTGATCCTCCCCCATGCCCTGTCTGGGACTTTGAGCCCAGAGATTTAAAAAACAATCTCAATGCACCTGGAGACAGAGACCCCAGGGATGTGTTACATTGCTGCCCCTGCGCCCAAACCCAGAGGGGTCATGCCTCAGTGCCAGGCGAGGGGGCACGAGATAACCAGCTGCCATGCCCCATCCCAGAGGGTTTGCACTGCAGAACTGGGTGAGGGGTCCCCAGATAACCAGCTGCTGCACCCCACCTCAGTGGTGGCTGGCTGGCCTGGAAACTCACCCCATGTTTCACTTGGCCCCTCTGGGGTATATCGCAGACAGGTTTCAACAATAAATCTCATGTCATTTATCAAACCCTGGAATCTCAGTGTGTTTATTCCTTCCTTGGAAGGGGTCTGGCTCAGATCCGGCACCCCTAAAAAGAACAGGTCCTGTGCCCCATTCCCCAGCCCCCTGGGATTCGGCAAAAAAAAGGACTACATTTCCCAGGATGCACCAGGGGACGCACCCCCCCCCCCCCCCCCCATGTGTCCTCCCAGCTCCAACTTCCCCTTTCCCCAGCCGGATCAGCTGAGCGGGGCTGGGGGTGCCTCGGGGGAGGTCGCCATGGCATCGGGGCTGCGGTACCCGGGCAGGGTTGCTATAGTGACGGGAGGCAGCCGGGGAATCGGCGAAGCCATCGTCAGGGAATTCGGTGAGGGGGGCTGGGGGTTCAGGGTGCTCTTGGGGTGCTCCAGGTGGTTTGGGGGAAGGCTGGGGGTCTGAAACCCTGCAGGGAAGATGGGGGAGCTCGCGGGAGGCTGGGCTTTGTAAGGAGGATTGGGGGGAGCAGAGCCCTGCGGGGTGGGGAGCTGGGGTGCAGGGCGTAGGTGACTTGGGGGTTTGGGATATTGGAGGAGGGTGGACATGGAGGTCGGAGAGTTTGGGGGGGCTACAGGGTGTGGAGACGAGTATCGCGGCGGGGGGACGGTCTCGAGCCTCCAAGGCTGGTCTTAGTCTTGGGTCGTCCTGGACTTTGTCCGTCTGTCTATCTGGCCGGTCACCGACCCTGGGAGCGGGCAGGAGGGGGAGGGGCGAAGGCTGGTAACACGGGGATGTGGGGGGGGCAGTAGTGGGAGAGGAACATTGCAGCGAACCCTTTGCAATCCCAGCCCCGCCCGCTACTGGGGTGGGCCCGCTGGATATATTGGGGGACTGTGATTTGCCCTCACCCCTCCCCTTCCAGCCCCAGGATTAGGAGCCCCTGTTATAACGCCCCCATCCCAGAGAGGCGCCTGCACCTCGTCCCCACCCCATCACCTTGTTTAATGGAGTCGGGGTTGGGTGGCGGGAGGCTGATTTATGGGCCTTGCAATGTGTGGGGCTGGCCAGCAAGGGGCAGCAGAGGGGTATCATTTCGCAGGGGCACTGCTAGAGGGAAGCTCACAGCGCTGCGGGGCGTGGGGTTACCGGCGTTGGTGTTTTTGACGCTAACTTTATTCTCTTGTATTTCCCCCCCCCCCCCCCACGTTCTACCCCCTCCCCTGTTGCACCTTGCTTTTTCCCTCCCCCCTCTGAAACCCTTCCTGCCCCCCTCTTTCCCCTTCCCCCTAGTTCGGCAAGGGGCTTACGTGGTCTTCTGTGCCCCTGAAACAGAAGGTGAGAACTGCTCCCCCCATTCCCAGGGACCCCCCACTCCATGTTGGGACCCTCCGGGGCAGGACTAGCTTCCTTGTGCCCCAGGCTGGGCAAGGGATGTGGGCTGCTGGTTGCGGCGTGAATACTTTTCCCTTCTGTGAGTCCCCCATGTCTGTCCTCCTGTGACTGGTGCCCCCCATTGTTTGCAGAATCTGGCCCCTCCCCCATCCTGGATACTTTGGAGTCCCCTTCTTGTATTTGGCTGCCCCTCCCTCCCCCTCCTGAGATCCCATTTCCCCTGGAGTCTGGCTTCCCCCTGCAAGGGCCACCCCCACCTCAGGGCTGTTACCGCCCTCCCCTTTTTCTTGCAGAGGCTGCGGGGCGGGAGCTGGAGCAGGCACTGCGGGAATCGGGGGGCCCGGGAGTGCCCCATTTCCAGCCCTGTGATGTCACCTGTGAACAGGACATCCAGGTGGGCGGAGGGTATGGGGGGACATCTGCCCCAGTTGGGGTAGGGGAGATTTTGCAGTGAGGGGAGGGGGGAGATTACAGCAGGAGCACATTACCCCCCAACCCCCCATGGTTTCTGTAGTGGGGGTGGGCAGCACCTGGGGCAGGGTGATCTCAGCTTGAGGCCTAAAGAGTCATATTCCCCTCATGTCTGTCCTGCCCCCCCAACACCAAACCTCCCACTGCCCCCATGTTCTCCGTCTTGGCTCCCAACTTCTCCTCCTCCTCCTCCTCCACATCCACAACCCCCACCCCCATCCTGCCCCTACACCCCATCCTTGCCCCCCAACTCCCCCTCCCCCATACCCATCGCCCTGGTCTTATTCCCCATATCCCCTATTTCTGCCCCCCAACTCTCCCTCCCCCATACCCTCAATCCTTGGTGCTGCCCCCCCATGTCCCACATCCCTGCTTCCCCAACTATCCCTCCCCCACACGCTCTATTCCAAACCTCCCCTTGTCCTATCCCCTGCTCCTCCACCCTGCACTTCCATTCTTGTTCCCAACTCTTTGTACCCCCCTACCCTGTTCCTCTTCCCACTCCAACTCCCCCCCCAGGCGCTGATTGCAGTGACCCACAAGCGCTATGGCCACATTGACTGCCTGGTGAACAACGCTGGACGGCGTGAGTTGCCCTGATAGTTAGGGGCAGTTTGGGGGCGGGGGGCGCGGTGTCTCCAGAGTGATCCTGGAATGTGCAGGGGAAGGAACGTGGGGTGGAACCCCTGAGCTGGGGAGCTCAAGGGGGACCCACCCCACACCCAATGGGAGCAGTTGGAGACTGTAAGGGGAAATGGGGATCCTGGGTCTGAGCCTCAGGGATGGGGAGGCACTTCAGGGCCTGTGTTCTGCTTTTCATGCACCCACCCCACCCAGATCCCCCCGAAGAGGAAATTGACAACATCACCTCCCAGCATTTCCAGGACCTTCTCAAGGTCAACCTGATCGGCTACTTCCTGACAGCAAAGGTGAGAGATGCCCCTGTGCTCTGCCGAAGAGTCAGCTGCATCCCCCATGTAACCAGCCCCCAAGGCCCACCCCAGAGTCAGCTGCATCTGGTGTATAACCAGCCACCTGCACCCTGCCCCAGAGCCAGTTGCATCCCCATACAATCAGCCCCCGCACCCCACCCTAGAGCCAGCTGCATTCTCTATATAACCAGTCCCCCATGCCATGTCCCAGAGCCAGCTGCATCTCCTGTATAACCAGCCCCTGCGCTCTGCCCCAGAGCCAGCTGCTACTCCATATAATCAGCCCTCCACACCCCAACCCAGCCAGCACCATTGACCCTGTATTACTAGCCCTGCCCCAGAACCAGCCACATCCCTGTGCCAGGGAGGGGTCTCTGCCTAATCAGCCCCCATACCCAACCCCTGAGGTGCACCCCACCTATATATCTCATCTTTCCTGTGCAGTTCGCCCTGCCATATCTACGGGAGACCCGAGGCAACATTATCAACATCTCCAGTCTCGTTGGCATTATCGGACAGAGCAAGGCTGTCCCCTATGTTGCCACCAAGGTACCAGTAGACTCAGATAGATCCCAGGCATCCTGACGTACAGACCCACCCCACCCTAACCACTAGACACACCTCCTCTGAGAGCTGGGGTGAGAATCCAGGCGTCCTGTGCTTCCAGCCAATGGTGATCAGACTTTTGGGGACTGGGTTTACTTCAACTGACTGCCCCACGCACATGTTTCAGGGCCTGGAGTTGCAAAGGCGGGCAGATATTTTAAGAGCCCCTTTATCCCGTCTGTCCACAGGGAGCGGTGACAGCAATGACAAAGGCCATGGCGGTGGACGAGAGCAGATATGGAGTGCGAGTTAACAGGTAGCTTATAACCCCCCCCCATCTTTAGGGTTGGGGCAATGCTGTGGGAAAGGTCGCAGCACCTGGGACAGTCACCAGGGCCATTCCTAGGGGGGAGGGGGCCCAGAGCCAACTGGCCTGGAGGGGGACCCCACCCTACCCCACTGTGGAGGGGGGAAGGGTGGGCCTGCTCCTCCCCCAGCAATTAAGGCTACCCCTGCGGGAGGGTGGGGGATAGATAGGGGTAGTGAGCCAGGGCTCACGCGGGGGGGGAGGGAACGACAACGGGACGGATGGACGGGGGCAGGGGCATGGGCATTGCTGACCCCACAAAAAACATTCGGGGCACACAGCCCCCCTGCAGCATTCCTTGCCCCCGCCCATGTTCCCCCTCCATCCCCACCCCATAGCAACTCCAGGCCCTAAGCTGGGCCGGGGCTGCGCCGGGCCAAACAGCCTCGGGCTGGGCTGCTGGCAGGAGCTGTCCCAGCCGAGGCATCAGCGGCGCGGAGGCGCCAGCGGCAGGGCCGGCCCCACCCAGGTCGCAGCCGGGGACCCTGTGTGGGGCAGCAGGCCGGCCTGGCCTGCCCCACAAACCCACCCCATCCTTGGGTGGGCCGGTGGCTCCTCCCTGGGGGCAGGGAGGGCTGGCCCAGCAGGGTGAAGTGCTGCTGTGGGATGATTACGGCATGGGCCCCACACTGCCCCACTGGCACCAGGACAATGCGGGGCCCACTTAACTGTGGGCCCCAGGGCGATTGCCCTGTTCGCCCCCCCCCCCCCCCCCCAGGGACAGCTCTGACAGTCACAAGCTGGGGGCACTACTGTGGGGAAACTTGCAACATCCGGGACAGTCCCCAGCTGGGGGCACTGCCGTGGGGAAAATTGCAGCATCTGGGATAGTTCTTGGCTGGGGCCACTCCTATGGGTAAGGTTGCAGCTTCTGGGACAGTCATGGGCTGGAGGCATTGCTGTGGGGAAATTCACAGCACCTGGGGGCATCCGTGTCTGGGGACACTGCTGGGGGAAAGCTCACAGCCCTAGTTTTGTGACCAGGAAGTGGTGGGCATTTGAGAGTGGGAGCAATGCTAAATTATAGGGGTTTCCTCCTCCAACAACTCCAGTATCTCTCCTGGGAACATCTGGACGCCCATGTGGGCAGAGGCAGCTGAACAGACAGCCAATCCAGAGGGCACAATCCAGGCTGGGAAGGATGCCCAGGCAAGTGCATTATGGGAAAAGCATTGGTGGGTAGGCCATAGCACAGGTGGGGGGAAGGGCTGGAATGGGGGATCTTGGGCAGAGGAAGCATAGGCAAGGGATCCGAGTGTGTGTGTGGGATCATGGTGGGAGGAATTGGGGACAAGGACCTCAGGGGGGCTGGAGTGGATGGGGTATTAGTGGGAGGGCAGAGGAGGGGGGCCAAGCTCAGTGGGTGACTGGAAGGGCAGGGGGTCTTTGGGGGGAATCGAAGGCTGTCACTGGGGAAGGGAAAGGGGGATATCAGTGGGGAGCAGGGGGCCCAAGGTGGGTCCAGTGGCTGATCTTTTCCCCCCCAACAGCTGCTGGGCCGGATGGGCACAGCGGAGGAGTGCGCCTTGGCTGCAATGTACCTGGCCGCCGAAGGCACCTTCTGCACTGGCATCGACCTCCTACTCAGTGGGGGCGCTGAGCTGGCCTATGGCCCCAAGAGTCAATGGGCCGCCAGCTAGGGGGCAGCAGGGAGGCTGGGTGGGGGTCAGGACATCTGGGTTCTCTCCCCAGCTCTGGGAGGGGAGTGGCGGCTAGTGTTTAGAGCCATGGAGTCCCAGTCCCCCCCGCTCTAACCACTGAACCGTGCTTCCCTCCCAGCAGCGGAGGGTGGCTGTGCAGCGCTAGTGGTCCCCCATTCAGGCTGCATCATGCTTGGGCTCATTTGGTACTGATGCTGGGAATTCAGCCCCTCTCTGCACAGCTGGGTTTGGAGAGTGACTGTCCTGGGCCCCCTGAATTTGCCTGGCGCCCGACCACCCAGGCAGGGCCTGTCTGCTCCCTGCAAGCTTGGGGACAGGGAACAGAGGCTGGGACTTGATGGAGGTGGGGGGTTCTGGGCAGTGACAGGGGACCCTGCTCTGTCAGGGGGATCTGGGGTCCCCCATTGTTGTCCAATCTGTTGGGGAGGCCTGGGCAACAATGGAAAATCACAATCTCATGTTGTTAATAAAGATTTGCAAACATAGTTTTCATTGATTTTTATTGGGGGGAGCTCTCCCCCCACCATCAGGGCTGTTGCTGGGTGGCACTAGGGGGCACTGTGCTGGAAGGATCTGCGGGCTCAGGAGGGGCTGGCCCCTGTGTGGGGCTAGGGCACTGGGACAAAGGAGGAGCTGATGCAGACACACACATGCTCTAAGGATCCGGGATTTAGCCGGGGCCTGGGGCTCTGAATCATGAGCTGGTGCCAACACACCTGATATCCACAGAGGCAGCTGCAAGAGGGGAAAGTGCAAGGGGTATCTTGGTTCTGTGACCTGCCACTTATGCGTGTGAACGGCTGGCGTGCCCTACCGTAGAGGGGCCACACCTCAGCACTGAGTGAAGGGTCCCTGACTAACCAGCCCTCTGTGTTCCCCCCCCCAGTAGTTGCCATGTCTCCGTTATCAGGCAGGGATCCCTGTATAATTGTGGAAAGTTGATAAGGGAAGCTAAGGGCCAAAGGGAGATAGCTGCAGCTAGTAGAGTTAAGGACGATAATGAGTTTTTAAACTCGATTAAGAACAAAAAAGTTGCTGTCCAAGGTTTTGGTCTCATGCTAGATGGAAATGATGGAATTATCGCTAATAATTCAGAAAAGTAGATGTGTTCAATACATATTTCTCTTCTGTATATTGTGAAAAAACTCATGATGCAATCTCATCAGATGAAGATTATTATTAACTCTCTTTCCATTCCCCTAGTAGCACTGAAGGATATTAAACAGCAGCTGTGAAAGACAGACTTGTTAAATCAGCAGTTCCAGATAACTTACAGCCAAGAGTTTTAAAAGAGTAGACTGAAGAGCTTGTAGGACCATTGATGTTGATCTTCAATATAATTGAGCTAGGTTGTTTCTAGCAGGGTCCAACAGGTGTTGATTCTGGACCCTGTGTTAGTTAATAGCTTTATAGACTCTAAGGTCAGAAGGGACCAGTATGATCATCTAGTCTGAACTCCTGCACAATGCAGACCACAAAACCTCACTCACCCACTCCTGCAATAAGCCTCTAACCTATAACTGAATTATTAAAGTCCTCAAATCATGAATTAAAGACCTTGAGATACAGAGAATCCACCAGCAAGTGAGCCGTTCCCCACACTACAGTGGAAGGTGAAAAAACCCCAGAGCCCCAGCCAATCTGCCCTGGAGGAAAATTCCTTCCTGACCTCAAATATGGCCATCAATTAAACCCTGAGCATGTGGGCAAGTCTCACCAGCCAGTAACCCAAGAAAGAATTCTCTGTAATAATTCAGAACCCCCCTCCATCTATCCTCCCTGCTTAGGCTACTGCCATATCCACCACCAGTAGTCAAAGATCAGTCAATTGCCAAACTAGGCCGTCTCATCATACCATCCCCTCTGTACATTTATCAAGCTCAGTTTTGAAGGCAATTATATTTTTTGCTTTATTGATGAGCTGGAGAAAAACATCAAATTGTCCTTGGTAAGGTGCAGTGGATATATGAATTGGGGGGGGGGGGAAGGGACCATAGGAAATAACAGAGAGGCTGGGCCAGGGATACAGAACAAAGGGGAACAAACAGAGTCCTGTGGCACTTTTAAAGACTATAAAGACAGCCCTCCAACCTTAAACAGATACTTACCAGCAACTACAGACCAAACAACAGAAACATTAAAGCAGGAACATATCCCTGCAACAGACCATGCTGCCAACTTTACCCAACCTTTACACTAAAAACACCATCACAGGATCAAGTCACCTACTCCATCAAGGGCTCATTCATCTGCTCATCCACCAATGTGATTTATGCCATCATGTGCCGGAAATGGCCCCCTGCCTTTTATATTGGACAAACAGGGCAGTCTCTGTGCAAAAGAATAAATGGACACAAATCTGACATCAGAAATTGCAACACTCAAAAACCAATAGGTGAACACTTCTATCTCTCTGCTCACTTGATTGACAACTTGCTAATAGCTGTGCTGAAACAGATGAATAACAAGTCACAGCTTCAAAGAGAAACTGCAGAACTCAAATTTATATGCAAATTTGATTCAGTTGCCTTGGGGTTAAAAAGGGACTATGGATTTTTTTCTCATTACAACAGGTGATTTGGCCTCAACTTCCTCTATATGTTGTCCCCCAGTGTTTGAATCCTAACACCTATTTTGATTTGCTGTTACAGCCTGACCTGATTCTATGTCATACACTTCCCTGCATTTAATTTCCTCCTATTCTGTAAATTCCCCATCTTCAAAGCATCTGACAAAGTGGGATTTTCTCCCATGAAAGCTCATGCGATAAATAAATTTGTTAGTCTTTCAAAGTGCTACAGGAGTCTGTTTGTTTCTCTGCAATAGACTAACACGGCTACTCCTTTGGATCAGAACAAAGGGGATCACTGGGAAAACTGGATGTGAGTGACCAGCCTGTGTGTTAATACCATTTAGCCAAATGTCAGTGTGTGTGCACAGGACCAAAGAACACTGGCTGCATGTGCAGGGTGGGGGTCGCTCTCCTGGGTAGCCAGGACTCTGGGAAAGATTTGGGGCTCGGAGTGAGGGAGAGGAACCACCTGAACCTGATCTCCCAGGACAGGGCTGCGGCCAAAAGGGCTAATGAGATCCTGGGACACATGAACAGGAACTTCAAGTGGATGCAGAGAGGTTAATTACCCACCAGATCCCTCCTTGAGGTGAGGCAGCGGGAATCCTGCACCTGTTTCTGGTGCCTGCGGTTCAAGGAGGATAGTGGTAAATCACAGAGGGGCCGGAGAAGAGCCCCAAGGAAAGAAAACCTGCCCAAGTGCGAGAGACTCCAGGAATACCCGCTATTTAGCAAAGCACAGAGAAGGGTCAGGGCCAGGGGGACTTGATCCCAGACTCTGGATACCCACATGGGGAACAAATATTCAATATCAGGCTCCTCAGTCCAGCAGAGGCAAGTCAGACCTGACCTCATGGCCAGAAATTGAAGTGAGACAGACCCAGCCTGGAGATCAGGACAAATATTTTTACCAGTGAGAGGAATTCACCCTGGGACTCATTTCCCAAGGGCCAGTGGATTCTCCACCACTGACAACTGTTAAATCAAGACTAGGTGTTTTTCTAAATTCTCTGGGAATTACTTTGGGATCATTCTCTAGCCTGTGTTAGCAGGTGGTCAGACCAGACAGTCCCACTGGGCCCTTCTGGCACAAAGCTCCTGGACCCCACCCCAGAGATGGCTGCATCTCAGCACTGGGTGAGGGTCCCTGTATAATCAACCCCCATGCCACACCTCAGGGCCAAGGAGGATATAGCCCTGGAAGTCTATTACATGCTCTGATATCTCTGAGCCAGTTTGCCTGGGCTCAGTAAGGGAGAGGGAGGCTGGGGTTAATTAACTCAGTTCCCAGGCCAATTAGGTGGTTAATGGAAAATTAACGTGGCCCTGCTGCCTCTCCTCTCTTAGCAGCTGATCCCCCCACCCTTGCCCTGCTCTGTAGGAAGCTACAAGCCACCGGGAGGTCCTGCTGTCACAGGAGGGGAGCCAGCAGCTGTAGGGGAGTGGGGCCAGACCCACATGGGAAAGGGAGGAAGTCAGCAAAGAAGTCACTCTCTGACCCCACTATGTGGGGTACAGCCTCCTCTAGCCCCTCAATTCCCCTCTGACTGCCCAGCCTGGGGCACAGCAGCCCCCCACTCCTGTCTAGCCTTGTCACTGAAATCGCCCTCCCCCCTCTCCCTGCCGGTAATCTCCGGCCCTAGGTACCATGTGGCTGGGTTAAGGGGCGGGGCCAGAGCCATTCGGGGAGAGGGAGCCCTGCTCTACTAGTGGCTGCAGCGGGGGGTGTGGGTGGAAGGAACGGCTATGATTGGACGGCTCCCCCCAAAAGTTTGGTCCACTTTGGGGAGGTTCCCGGGATCTGCAACCTGCGGGGGAGGAACCGAAATGAGGGGAGTTCACCCCCTCCACCCCATCCCTCCCCTCTTGTCCCGGGGTCCCATGGCGGCGGGAGGGACCCACGGGGCAGGGCTGGGGGCCGGACCCCGCCGGGGGGCGGAACCTTCCCTTCGCCGCCGCGGCCTGGCCCGGCCCCATTAGGCAGCGGCACCGGCCATGGCAGCGCTAGGGGTTCGGGCCCGGATCGGGGCCGTCGGGAGGGTGAGTCTGGCTGGGTATCCGACCCCGGGCCCCCCACTCCCGACCCCCAGCTCTGTCCCTCGCTCCCCACCTGCAGCTCCTCAGGCCCTAACTCCCCCTCCCCCTCCCCCCAACTCTGCCCGTGCCCCACACTTCCGATTTGCAGACCCCTGACCCCCCTCCATCTCTGCCGGTGCTCCCCACTCCTGACCCACAGCCCCCTGCTAACCCCTCCACATGTCCCCTCACTCCTGGTGCTCCTCACTCCTGACATGCAGCCCCCCAGTTTCCACCCCCCAGCTCTGCCTGTGTCCTAAACTCCCCAGCTCTTGGGATCCCCCCACAACCGCCGCCCCCTGCTAGCCCAGCACCACCCCCACCTGTCCCAGGCATTTCCTGCTCCAGCTCACCTGAGTGACTCTCACCTTGAACAGTTCCGTCCCCGGTGCCAGTTTCACCTCTCGCGAAGGACCCTGCTGACCTTGGGGTGGGGAGGTGGATGATACAATTCGGAGCCTGGCGTGATTTCTGCGGGGGGGGAGACGGGCCCCGGGGTCTCAGCGTGGAGCAATAAAGAGGTTGGTCCCACACCCCCGGGGGTAAGGAGACCGACTGGAACTTACCTGTTGCCCCGGCCCCAGGCTATTTAGCGCCAGTGCAGCCAGCAGGGCTATGGGACCTAGTGGGTAGAGATGAGGTGCCACAGACCAAGTTTGGTTCCCAGTTTGGCCACGTTCTGGCTGGCAAGTTCCTGCTGCTGGATGCCTCAGTTTCCCCATCTGTACAACAGGAGTGGTGGTAAAGCCCTCCTTGGTGAAGCGCTTTGAGATCTCTGGATGAAAAGGGGAAGGGTCATTTTATTATGTACGGCACTGTGGGGGGAACTCAGGGCTGGGCTAACAGGGAGCTGTGGATCTCCAGACTGGCATTGATTTTTATTTCTAGTGTGTGAGACAGAGGCGGCTTTTGGGGTAGGCAAAGCAGTGCCTGCCTAGGGCCCCGAGCAGTAAGAGGCCCTGTCCCCAACTCAGTGGGCAGCAGGGGCAGTTGCCTGCTTTGCCTACCCCAAAAGCTGCCTCTGAGTCCATGTAAAATGAAACACCTGAATTTTTACTGGCTTCATTGCTTTCCTAATGACTACACCTGGGGAGGCTAGCTGTAATGCTTCCAAAACATGCTGCTCAATGGAAGGAAGTTTATCCTGCAAGTAGCTGGGGCCAGGGGGATTCAGGTCTCCTAGCAGGGAGCCGGGGGTGGGGAGGGGGCTTTGCCTAGGGCCCCAGATAGCCTAAGGCCACCTCTGATGTGAGATCCTGGAGGCCCTGGTTGCAGATGAGGTGCCTGCTATGCCAGGCACTGTATGAACCCAACCTCCCTCCTATGATGTGAACAAACCCTGCCTGGAGAAGGGAAGCAGCTGTCTGCTTTGGGGTATCTGGCACATCCCAGTGTCCCAGCCATGATGAGCAGCTCTGCTAGGCTTGTTATGGCTGGAGGCAAGGGTACCACTAACAAAAGCAGCTGCCAAAGCAATGAACAGGTCCAGGCACTCAGGCTCCAGGGCACCAGGTTTTGGCTGCAGGTCAGGAACAAACGTGGCTAGAAAGCGAGTTGTCCCAGAAGTAGCCACTAGGGGGCGATTCTTGCATTCTCTTGCCATGCAGCCGTGGGTGCCAGGACTTGAGGCTAGATGAGCCCTTTACTCTGATCTGACAGGGCAGATGCTATGTGTTTCAGCCATGGTCCCCTGCACTGGCAGACCTCCCCTCACCCCCCAGCTCTGCTGGTGCCCCTCACTCCTGATCCAAAGGGTGAGTCCCTGGTACCTTGATGGTTTATTGCAGTGGTCTTCAACCTATTTTGGATCAGTGTCCACTTTTTCAATATTTTCACATTTGCAGTAAGTTTACTGCCCACCTACATAAATTATTACTTTTTATAAATGGCCAGGGCTGAGTCGTTCCCGTGTATCTCACATGTGGCCAGGCCACTTTGCCTGCCCCAGGGCCTGGCCAAGAGTGGGGGGGCATATGTTGCCTGTGTGGGGGTTGGGCAAGTTGGCAGTTTTGGGATACAGCTGCCCCAGGGAGATGCCTGTGGGGCTGGAGGTGCCCCAGAGGTTCCCTGGCCCCCAGGGCCTGAGGGAACAGCCAGAGCTGGAGGACAAGGATACGGTCACATAGTTATCACCTGCTTCCAGGGCATGCTGGGAAAGGGAAAGTGTCAGGCAGTGCTTCCTAATGGTGGATGGGCAGGAGTGGAGTGGGGGGGGGGGGGGGGGGGGGGGATGGGTTCCCTAGAGGTGGGGTGGTGGTGGATGCAAGCGCCCCCTAGCGCCCGGCAGGCTACTGCTAGGGGAGGGGCACATGGAGGGTGGTCCCTCCCCCCACCAGGCCAGGGACAGGTTCTATGTCTAGGGCAGACCTTTGTCCTGACTGTGCTGGAGAGAACCCAGGAGTCCTGGCTCCTATGCCCTCCCCCCACTCTAATCACCAGACCCCACTCCCCGCAGAGCCGTGAGAGAACCCAGGAGTCCTGGCTCCTCGCCGCCCCCCCCCCACTTTATCGCTTTCCTCTCCACTCTCCCCACTTGCAATAAACTAACCTCCCCAGCCCCACTGCTGTCCCCCACACGACAGCCGTGAACCCAGGTGTCCGGGTTGTCGGGGGAGGGCAGTTCCCCTTTCCCATGACTCCATGTTGCGGGGTTGGGGGGCTTGCCGGGCACTGGGGAGTTCCGAGGGCCCCCGCAAACGCCGGTGTCCGGGACGGGAACTAAGCGTTTGCCCGGAGCGCCGCGGTAGGGCTTTGCGGGGCTGGCCGGGAACCCAGGCGTCCGGGGCGGTTCTGCCCTGAACCCACGCAGACGATTCGAGGGGGGCAGCCGCGGACCCAGGAGTCCAGGGTCGGGGGGAGACACTTACCCGCCTCGGCTGGGCTCGCCCCGGCATTTGGGGGCGACAGACCCCGAGGTCGCCCTGCGGTCCGGCGTGCGGCGCGGCCGGGGGCGGGACCGCGGTTGGGAGCGAAGTCCAGCCGAGGGGGGGCGGGTCCGGTCCTGCCCTGCTCTGCCCTCTGCATCCCCGATGAGGGGCCCGGGGGGGTGGGCACTGGCGCGGGGCCCCTTTCTGGGGGGCGACGAGTGGGGCTTCTCTCCCAGCGGGCATGGCTGTTCTCTAGGGGGAGGGGGAAGTGGGGGGGTGTCTCCTCCGTCGGGTAGGGCTGGCCCCTAGGGGGCGCTGGGGAGCAGGGAGTGGGGGCCCCGCAATGGGGGTCTCCCCCAGCAGACAGGATTGGTCCCAGAGTGGTGCTGGGGGGCAAGGGTCGGGGCAGCTCTCCACCCTGCACCCCAATAAATTGGGGCTCCCCAGAGAGGCCGCCCCCCCCACCCGTTCATGCCTTCACCCTACAGGGTTTGCCAAGTCGATTCTGCATTGCCCTCAATGAGCTGCTGCCTGTGGGTCCCCGGAGACTCATCAGCACTTTCTTCAAGGTGAGATGCCAGCCCGGACACCTGAGTTTCCTGCCTGGCGCTGGAAGGGGAGTGGGGTCGAGTGGTTAGAGCAGGGCTGGGACCTAGGATGCCTACGTTCTCTGTCCAGCTTTGGGAGGGGAGTGGGATCTAGTTGTTAGAGCAGGGGCTTGTCGCCAGGATGCCTGGGTTCTCTCCCTGGCTTTGGGAGGGGAGGGGGAGTCTAGTAGTTAGAGCAGGGACTGGAAGCCAGGATTCCTGGGTTCTTTTTCAGGCCTCGGACCTGCAGGTGGAGTTGAACAAGGACCCAAAGCCGAAGCCCGAGGCCGCCTCGCTCTCCTTCGGGAAGCATTTCACTGACCACATGCTGACCGTGGAGTGGGGCCGGGAGCAGGGCTGGGGCCAGCCCCACATCAAACCCTTCCAGAACTTGAGCCTGCACCCAGCCTCCTCTGCCCTGCACTATGCTGTGGAGGTGAGTGGGGCGTGCCCTGGATCCAGTCCCCCACTCCTGAGGGCCCGCGTCCCAGCCCAGATGGGGGATCCCCATGTACCCAGTCCCTCCTCCCCAAGGGGCTACATTCCAGGCCAAGTGAGGGATCCCTGGATTCCTAGCCCACAGTCAAAGGGCCACTGGCCACATCCCAGCCCAGTGGGGGGGGTCCCCATCTAACCCACTCCCCTGCGCTGATAATGCTGGCTCCCCCCAGATCTTCGAGGGGTTGAAGGCATACCGAGGTGTGGATCAACGTGTCCGACTCTTCCGCCCACTGCTGAACATGGAACGCATGAGTCGCTCGGCTGCCCGGGCCTGCCTGCCAGTGAGTAACACCCCCTCTCCCCCCCTTCCCCCCGCGCACCGGGCACTGCCCCTGGGGGCCCTCACCAACCTGGCCTCCAGCCTCCAAAATAATGCAGATATGTCCCCTGGGCCTACTGTGGGGAGCTGCAGCCATGTCTGGGAGCCAGGACTCCTGGGTTCTCTCCTGGCTCTGGGCGGGAGTAGGGTCTAGTGGTTAGAGCTGGGAGCCTGGACACCTGGGTTCCATTCCCGGCTCTGGGGGCAGAGTGGGGTCTAGTGGTTGGACGGTGGGGGAGGCTGGGTGCCAGGACACCTGGGTTCTCCCCTCCCTGGGGTGTCCCCTCTCTCTAGTGTTGCCCCCTCTCCCCAGCCCTTCGACCAGCGGGAGCTCTTGGAGTGCATATGCCAGCTCATCACCCTCGACCAGGACTGGGTCCCCAACTTGGACAACACCAGCCTCTACATCCGGCCCACCTTCATCGGCACCGAGGTTCGGCACCCCTGACCCCATCCCACATCGGGACTGAGGGTGTGGGGGCACTTCCTGCCAGGATGTGTCCCTGCATTCTCCCTGCACCCCAAATCTGCTTCCTCCCCCTTCATCCCCCTATGCTCCAAATCTGTCCCTTCCCCCTTCGTCCCCCCCGCACTCCAAATCTGCTTCCTCCCTTCTTTGTCCCCCTTCACCTCTATATCTGCTCCTTCCCTGGCCTCCCGCTCCTCCACCTAACAAAGCCCCCCGGCCGCGGGCCCTGGTGTGGGGTGCTGTAGTTATAATGCTTTGCTCCCCCCACAGTCATCCCTGGGGGTGGCTCGGCCCGGCCACGCCCTCCTCTTCGTCATCCTGTCTCCTGTGGGGTCCTACTTTGCCGCCGGCCCCATGGGCCCCGTGGAGCTGTTGGCTGAGCCCCGCTACGTCCGCGCCTGGGTGGGGGGCGTCGGTGATTTCAAGATGGGGGGGTGAGTATGAGCCCCTGTGCCCCAGATGGCCACTGGGGGCGCTGCCCTCCTTCCCTACCCTCTTGACATTCCTCATCACATCCCAGCCTGCCACTGGGGGGGCACTGCCCTCCTTCCCATGCCTCCTTCCCACAATGGGCCCTGTCTCTCCCCAGCTTCCACTAGGGGTCTCCGCCCTCCTTCCCTATCCCTTGACGTTCCCCATCACTTCCCGGCGTGCCATGCAGCATTGCCTCCTCCTCCCCCGCCCCTCCTCCTCCTGGCTGCACCCTGTCTCCCACCTGCCTACCGCTAGGGGTGCTCCCCACCCCCACCCCCTGTCTTCCCCCACCTGCCACAAGGGGACCACTGCCCTCCCTGGCCATACCACTTTCCTGCTAGCCATTAGGAGGTGCTGCCCCCAGCCATGCCCCACTCTCAGGATGCCCGTTCCTCTGTGTCCCCAGGAACTACGCCCCCACCATCCTGGTGCAGGATGAGGCCATGCGGGCTGGGTGCCAGCAGGCCCTGTGGCTCTATGGCGATGACCATCAGATCACCGAGGTTGGCACCATGAACATCTTCCTCTTCTGGACGGACGAACAGGGGGGTGAGAGACACTGCCCCTGCCCCGGGTCCTTGGGTTCCCACCCCCCAATGCTTCACCCCAGAGGTGGCTGCATCTCACCACTGGTTGATGATCCAAACATAACCAGCCCCCCCATGCCCCACCCCAGAGGTGGCTGCATCTCAGCACCAGAAGAGAGGTTCCCATATGCCCAGCCCCCGCGCCCCATCTTAGAGGCGTGCGTCATTGCCCAGGCGAAGTGTCCTTGTGCACCCAGCCCTCACACCACACGGGCCACGTCCTGGGGCCAGACCTGAGGAGCGCATATGAAGGGCTTGTTCTTTTCCAGACCTCGAGCTGGTGACGCCGCCATTGAACGGGCTCATTCTGCCCGGGGTGACCCGGCAGAGCCTGCTGGACCTGGGGCGCAAGTGGGTGAGTGGGGGGTAGATATAAGAGGGGGTCTCTGTTCCCTCCTCAAAATGAGTGCATGGCCTGTGAGCAGCTCATGATATCGAGTCAGGCCAGGCCAGAGGAGGAATTCAAGGCCCAGCTCAAGGAGCTGGGTGGGAGATGGATGAGGATCTCGGGGGACAGGGGCCGCCCAGTTGACTAGGAGCTGGTGGCATGAAAGGATTGGGCCCCTGGGGAGCCATGAGGGTTGCTCCGTGGATGCTTCCCCTGTTATCTCTGCCCCAGGGATTCTTGGGGGACTGGTGTGGCTGGTGAGGCCTGGGCTGGACACCTGTCCAAGGGCCACAGAGTCTGGGCCAGGGGGAAGCTTGGAAGCCCCAAGGGGCTGGGAGGGGCCTGCAGGGACAGGTGGGGTGGGGGTGGGGAGTTGCCCCTGAGGAGGGGGTGGGGAGCTGGAGCAGGGGAAGGGAGGCAGCTGGGGAACCCCTGTTTGGGCAGCCCCCCACCAGGGCTGGACTGGAGGTGCTGGATCTGGCCGACCCTCAGGGTGACCCCTCCCCAGTCCATCCAGGGCTTTCAGAGCCCTCCGACCTTCACTGGGTAGGGGGAGCTTCCTAAATCTACTCCCTGCTTTTAGCTTCCAAGTTCATTGCTGTGTCCCTCTCCCTGGCCGTGTCCATGACTCTGGGCACCAGAGGGCATCATCCTCCATTCCCCTCCCCACCAGGGGGTGCCAGCCTCCAAACCCTGTCCCCCACCATGCCCTCCCTCCCCCCAGCCATAGGGGCAGCGCCCACCATCCCTACCCAGACCTGCCTTCTCCCTCAGGGCGAGTTCAAGGTGTCGGAACGCAATGTCACGATGGCCGACCTCGTGCGGGGGCTGCAGGAGAAGCGGGTCCGTGAGGTGTTTGGTTCAGGCACAGCCTGTGTGGTCTGTCCCGTCAGCCACATCCTTTACCAGGGCCAGGTGAGGCGCTGGGATGCCGGGGTGATGGGCCCAAGTGCTGAATTGGGAATGCAGCGGGGAACCAGGCTGGGAGGACCTTGATCTGATGTGGGCGGGGGAAGGGTACATCAGGCTGGCCGGCCTGAGGGTCCCACTGGGTCTCGTCTCCTTCCAGGGCTACCCCATCCCCACCATGGAGAATGGCCCAGAACTGGCCATGCGCTTCCTGAAGGCGCTGATGGACATCCAGGTACTGGGGGAGGTGGTTAGTGTGGGGGGTTGGGGGCAGGGGTTAGCACAGGGGTTGGGGGGCAGAGGTTAGTGATGGGGGGTTGGGGAGGGGGCCTTGACTCATGGGGGGCTGGGAGGCTGGGGCATGGGGTCTTTCCCTTCTGGGGGGCAATGGCTCCCATCCAATCCCAGGGTGGGGGGCTGGTACCGGTATCTACCGTCCCCTGGGCTTCAGAATGGGAGTCTGTGCCCCCTACTCTGATACCCCATCTGTCTGTCTCTCCTTGCAGTACGGCCGTGTGCCCAGCGACTGGGTGCTGCCCGTCTGACCCAGACTGGACCTCCCCCCACATTGTAATGGGGGAGGTTTGGCTTTAACACTACCAAGAGCAGACCCCACCCAGCATCCATCCAATCCACCCGCAGACTGACCCAGCAACCCCGGAGCAGAACCAAACCCACCCCTGTCCCAGGAGGATCCAGCACCCCAAAGATCCTGCCCCCCCAGCATCTCTTTCGGGGGGGACACACCAGCTCCCTTCTTTCAAAGTGCAATAGAGACTCCCCAACCCAAACCCCTCTCTGGTGTCTGTCCATTCATCCTGAACTCGCCTCTGCCCCGTCCTCCCCCCTCCCCAACCCCTGGTGGCTAGTTTAGCCCATCTGAGCTAGCCCCCCACCCCCAACCTGTTCTGGGCTCCCTCGGACTCTCAGCCACTCCGTGTCCCTGGCACCAGGCCAGTGGTTACCTGCTGCCCGGAATAGGGGTGAAGACACCCGACCCGGGCCCGTGGCCCCTTGCCCGTCTGGGAGACACAGGGCTGGGCACTGCCCCAAGGTGCTTTTCAATTAAACGCAATGAAATCAACCTGCTGGGTCGAGTCTGCGTTGGGGGGTGCTCTACCACTGTGAGTGCAACGGAACTGCATGGCCCCCCCTTTGACCGAGATGGCCCTGTCACGCTGGGCGCTGCACAGACCGTTTGTGTGTGTGCCCTCCCCCCAGCGGGCACCATGAGCTCTGTGCCCTCAACCCGGCTGATCACACCTCTGTGGCATCCGCTACGTGATGGCTGGGCCAGGATGATGTAAAACTGGGGGCAGAGGATTGTGGGGAGGCCTGTAAACAGCAAGCCAGGAGTAACAGATCCGGCCAGAGCCCCTGGGGGGGGCTTCCCCTCTAGGGTCACCACGGGAATGAGGCCTGGGGCTTTTCTCCTCTAGCCCCAATCTGACTCCTGGGTATCTGAACTATGGGGTCCTGATGGACACCCCAGTTCCCTGTCCTCTATGCCACCTTCTCTCACCTCTCCTGGTTCCCCTCCTCCAGCTTTTCTTTTCTTTTTGCCACTTGTTTGTCCATTTTTCCTTCGTTCTTTCATTCTCTCTAGCCTTCCATTTGTTTTCTGATTCGGCCTTGTTTTCCAGGTGTTCTTTCTCAGTTCTCATTCACTTTCATTCCTCCTTTTTCATTAGTTTTTCCTAGTTTTCATGCATTCGCTTGGTCTTTTGTTCCAGTTTTTCCCTCATTCTCTCTAGCTTTCTGTTCACTCTCGTGTGCTTCCCAGGTTTTCGTTCCTTCCCTCGTTCTTTCTGTTTTTCCATCCATTTTCCCTAATTTTTTGTACATATACTCATTCTGTCTAGCTTTCCATTTGTCCTTTGGTTCATTCTGGTTTTGCATCCATTCTCCTGACCTTTCTGACTTTTCACTAATTCTTCCTAGCTCTTTATTCATCCTCTCCATCCTTTGACCCTTTCACATGTTCATTCTCTTAGTCTTTTGTGTTTTTCACTTATTCCTTCTCTCTTCTTATTCATTCTCTTATTTGTTCTTTCTATTGCTTCATTCATTGTTAGCTGCTCTGGGGGGGGGGGGGGCCCCCCCGGCAGCATCAGCCCCCTTGAGGGCAGTAAGGGTGTAAATATTTAGATTGGAGCCACCT
Organism: Pelusios castaneus; assembly: GCA_007922175.1. Taxonomy (NCBI): domain Eukaryota; kingdom Metazoa; phylum Chordata; order Testudines; family Pelomedusidae; genus Pelusios; species Pelusios castaneus. The sequence goes on along the minus strand of ML685943.1, from coordinate 376,292 downwards.
GGCGTAGAGGGAGGCCGGATTGAGCCATCCATCACTTCTGCGCCCCCGCCAGCTGTACCCAGCCCTGGCCTGACGCAGACTTGATCGTGGGGGATCGGAAGCGCATCCTGGAACACCGGGGGTGGGGATGGATGCTCCGGATGGATGGAGGGTGTCGTCATGGGGTTGGGGTGACTGACTTCCTCATGAGCCAGGCGTGATGGCAGCTGGGAATAGAACCAAAGAGTCCTGGCTCCCATCCCCCGTACTCTACCTACTAGACCCCACTTCCCTTCCAGAGCCAGGGGGAGAACCCAGGAGTCTGGGCTCCGGGCCCTTGTTTCTCAGGGCCAATGAGGTGTTCCCCAGCTGCGGGCATATGACTCTGCACATTCCTTCGGGATGAGACAGAAAATGCAAGTCATGATTTCAAGAGGGTGGGGGATAGCCCCGGGGATGTTGATTGGTGCTGGCTGGGTGTCCTTGGGGACATTCGGGGCAGCCTTGGGGATGCTGGGAGGTACCAGGGGGTGGGGTGGGGTAGGCTGGGGGGCTGATTCTGGAGCCCGAGTGTGAATGCAAAGTTGCCTATAGAGCAGGCCTCGCTCAGGCAGCCTGGGGACAGCTGGGGTCATGTTTGCTCTGGCCCTGTGCCCATGTGTATCAGGCAAAGTCCCTGTGAATCTGATCTCACCCCCCCCCCCCCCACATGACACCAACCGGTTTGGGTGAGCTGCGGTCCTGGGCGATGAGCTCATGGGACGGTGGGTCAACAGAAAGAAGTGGGCACCGGCCCACCACATGCCCCAGCCTACCACCTGTAGTGCCAGGGGTGGGCACTGGGCACTGTCCCAGGAGGTTGAAATGCCCAGGCTGGGTCGGCCATGCAGCTTGCCCTGAGCCAGGCCTGGGCATGCGGCAGTGGAAACAGGGCACAACGGGCACGTCCCTGCAGCCCAACCTTTGCCCCGCTGGGAGCCCCACTGCCTGGCCATGTGGCAAAGCCAAATATTTATATTTTGATGAGCTCTGTTTACAGTTTAACATATTGGGCTTGTGAGCAGAGAACCCAGGAGTCCTGACTCCCAGCCCCCACCAACCTAACCACCAGACCCCACATCCTACAATAAACTAATCCTACGTTCACTGGACACGTGGCCGGATGCGCTCAGATCTTTTGCAGATGTTCTGATTTGTTTTTCTAGCGCGTGTGCACGCACACACACCCCGTCAGGCCCCGCTCCTCCAGCAGGGGGCAGCAAGACACCCACATACACACCCTACCCCAGCAGCCTGTGCTGGGTGAACATGTTCGGGCAAAGTGTCCCCAATGATGATCTCACCTAACCCACATGCCTCCCTGCTGGGAACAGCCAAAGCCTTATTGAGCAACTGGGGCAAAGGAGACGGTGTGAGCGTGGGGGAAAGAACCAGGAGCCCTGATCCCAGACCCGTGCGGCCCTTCTGTGACCACTCGCCCCCTTGTTCTCTTCCCCTAGGAGCCCTGAGTGAGGAGTGGGGCATGAACCCTGAAATATGTGCCTGGGTGTGGCAGGAGGTGTGTCCCCGAGATATGGAAGGGATGGTACCAGGGTGTCCTGGGTTGGTGTTGGGGGAAGCTGGAGGTAGAGCTTGGGGGCACCTGGAGGGATGATACTGGGATTGGTGATGCTGGTATCAGCGGACACGTGTTGGGGGGTGTCGGGGTTACTGGAGGGATGACGTTGGGGTGTCGGGGGACGCTGGTGTTGGGGAGACGATGGTTCTGAGATATTGGGGTGTCAGGGGACACTGGAGGGATGATGTTGGAGTGTCGGGACGGGGGCGGGCCGCCAGCTCCCTTTCGCGCTGTCTGCCAGTTGCATCAGTTTCTTTTCAGCTCTCCTGGCCGGGACCGTCCCGTGACTCAGGCGGGGGGGGCGGGGGGCAGAGGATAAATACGGCGCCGCGGGGACCAAGGGGCTCAGAAAACGGGACCAAGGCAGAGCCGCTGCGGGGGCTGGACCAACGCTGCGGCAGGACGCCTGGATTCCCCCGGCTCCGGGAGCGGGGTCTAGTGGTTAGAGCGGGGCGCTGCGAGTCCGGACGCCTGGGTTCGTTCTCCCCAGTTCTGCTCAGAGCCCCAGGGGCTGTCAGACCTGCGGCATGTGGGGCGGCTCGGCGCTCGCGTCGGCGGAGTCCTGGTTGCTGTTGGCTGCCCTGATGTGGGGGGCCCGGCCCCCCACCCTTTCCCACGCCGCCCCCCTGCAGAACTCCAGCCCCCTCTACCAGTTCGACGGCCAGGTGCGGCTGCGGCACCTCTACACGGCCAGCGCCGACACGCAGCTCTACCTGGAGATCACCGCCGGGGGGGCGGTCCGCGGGGCCCCCGACCAGAACCCCTACAGTGAGTACCGGCTGGGGGGCAGCCATGGGGGGCTGGGAGCTAGGACACCAGTGAAGTGGGGTCTAGTGGTTGGAGGGGGTCTCCTGGGTTCTTCTTCTGTTTCTGGGAAGGGAGCAGGGTATAGTGGTTAGAGCCAGTTGAGAGGGTGGCGGGGGGAAAGAGTCTGGGAGCCCGGACCCCTGGCTTCTCTTGCTGACTTTGCTCTGCCTGTGGCGTTGTAGCGCTGATGGAGATCAAGGCGGTGAAGCCGGGTGTGATCCGGATTCAGGCGATGAAAACGCTCCTCTTCCTGTGTATGGATCCCAGCGGGCAGCTCCATGGGGCGGTGAGTGCGGTGGGACCCCAGCAGTAGAGAGGCAGGTGGGGAGAGGGGCAGCTGGATAGGGCAGGGGGACACACCCAACTAAAGGACCCATCTAGCCCTGTATCTCTTCTGCTCCCTGCCATCCTGGCTCCAAGAGGGGAGTAGAGTCTAGTGGTTAGAGTGCGGGGTGCTGAGAGCCAGGACTCCTGGGTTCTCTGGGTGGGGAGTGGGGTGTAGTGGTTGGAGGAGGGGGCTGAGAGCCAGGACTCCTGGGTTCTCTGGGTGGGGAGTGGGGTGAAGTGGTTGGAGGAGAGGTCTGGGAGCCAGGACTCCTGGGGTTTGGCCATGATACTGGAAAAGGAGTGGGGTCTAGTGGGTAGTGTGTGGCGTGCTGGAAGCCAGGACTCCTGGGTTGTATCCCCAACTTTGAGAGAAAAGGGGGATCTCGTGGTTAGAGTGCGGGGGGCCTTAGGCACAGTTACTCACCTGCATCCCAATATGCCCTCCAGGGTTCGTACTCCGAAGAGGCCTGTAATTTCCGGGAGAAGGTCCAGCGTGATGGCTACAACCTGTACTTCTCGGAGACCTACAATGTGCCCGTCAGCCTGCGGCCCACTGGGGGACCTTCTGGCCGGGGGCGTCCGTCCCCCCGTCTCTCCCACTTCCTGCCCATGGTCAGCCGGGTGCCGGTGGAACCCGTTCTCCTGGAGTATGACTTCTACAGTGATCCACCATTGGACGTGGAGTCCTCGGACCCCCTCAGCATGATGGGCCGGCTCTCTCGGGTGCTGAGTCCCAGCTACGTCTTTTGAGCTCCCAGACTCCTGGGTCCCCTCTCCAGCTCTGGGCGGGGAGGAGGGTCTAGTGGTTAGAGCAAGGGGGCCTGGGAGCCAGGATTCCTGGATTCCCTGCCTGGCTCTGGGACAGATTTCCACTGGACTGTCAGGGATTGAAGCCAGCACTGACCGATGTGCGGCAGGTGAGCTGCGGCGCCCTCCGAGGGCAGATTCAGATGAACCTTGGGCTGGGCCCTCTTTGCTTGAACGTCTCCACTCAGAAAATGGGTGGCAAAAACCTGGGCTCTAGTTGAGTCCTAGTTTCTCACTATTTAATAACTTATTTATTAGCCATCAGGGTGTATTTATGGCACGGGTTGGTGGATGCTGGGATGGTGTGGGAGGGCAGGTTCCTATTATTTATTGGGGTATCACTCCTGTTCTGGCTATTTATTGTGTGGGGCCACAGCGGCTTTTCCTGCAGCTGCAGGCTTCTCGCTGATGGTTTGAGAATAAAGTGGTGTGTGACCAAAGCTGGCCTGGATGTCCTGGTCTCTTGGGGTTGGGGGGTGGTTGATGCAAATACCAGGGTGGAGAAAGGAGTTCAGGGCAGGCTGAACAGGTGGAAATGCAGCATGGGCAGATTCAAACTGAGTTCAGGTGCCCATCTAGTGTGAACCAGCACAGCCTCCTCCAGCACTGGCCAGGGGCATGGGGCCAGCACTGACTCGAGGGGAGAACGTCCTTGCTGACCCCCCCAAGAACACAGCACACTGACACCCCATGGTCAGCTGGGACACACATGACATGTCCCCAGTGCCTCTGTGTCGCCCCAGCCACTTTTGGTCCTTGGCCACGCCAGGAGGGAGGTGTAATGCCCGCGGCCCTCAGAGTGCAAGGTGTCTGTGCTGGAACAGCTGGAGCCTGGACAGAGGGAGGGAGGTTTTGGGGCTAGATAGACAGACACAGAAAGAGTGGGAGGAGAGATGGGGCAGCGGAGAGGTGATGCGGAAGAGAGGTGCAGACAGGGAGGCCATAAGCCGGGGGCTTGTTCGTTCACCTTGGCCAAGGTGCCAATAGAGTATTTGCCTCTCTGATTCCTCTGGTGCCAGTGGTGATAGTCCCCATGCCTTGCTCCATTGTGGTGGCCACGATGGATTGATGGATAGGGACATTGAGTGAAGGAATGGACATGTTCTGGATGGAGGAATGGCTGGCTGGGGAAGTGTGCTCGATGGAGGGATGGCTGATGGGCTGAGTATGCAGATGGATGGGTGGGTGAGTGGGTGGTTGGAGGGCCAGTGATGTGGCCAGCTGGCTGGAGGGGACAGTATCTTTGGTCCAAGAGTGGCCAGAGCAGTTTCTGGGCAAGGTGGGATTCAAGACTGGGAATAGAGCTGGCTGCTCGCACCTGCTCCTGTCTGGGTTCTCCAGGAGACTACAGCTGTGAGACTCCCTGTGGATACCAAGGGCTGGGTGGTACCTCAGTTTCACCTGCCCTTAGCAGAAGGAGTGTCTTGTCAGCAATTTGTGTGGGTCAGCTACCCACAGCCCCCAGTTCTGGCTTTCCAGCACCCCATGGTCCTGATCCAGTGGATGCCCCAGCAGAACTAGCAGCCACACTGCTTCCCTGGGAAAAGGCCGCCCCAGTGAGAACCAGGACACCGGTGTTGGCAAAGCCCAGCACAAGCGAGCTAGACTGTGGGGAACAAACGGGCCCCTGGAGAACCAAAATTCCCCTGTACCTCTTGGAATCCAAGCAACCCAGCTCCCTGCCTGGCAAAAGCCAGTGTCCCTCCCCCATTGACCTGCCTGGCATTTTCCACCATGCTGGAAAATGAACCCAGTCCCTCCCCTTGTGCTTCCTGTTGGCGAAGGGGGACTTTGGCACCCAGATCTAGCTGAGCACAGGTTTGATGTGCCCCCTTCCACTAGACCCTCTCACCCCCGTGGCCTTTTGGGGCTTATTCAATTCTTTTTGACTTCCCCCCTACACTTCTTCAGCATTTGGCTCAGACAGGAGAACAGTTAACTGAGGTGTAAACAGCAGCAAACTCCACTTCTCTTGACTGGCATAAAACTGGTTTCATGTTGGCTGATAAAAACCCCCCTAGAGACCTAGGACGGAAATACCACTAGCCGGGGATACCTGCGAACCCCTGGGTGCCCCTCACCAGTGAACTCTTGCTCACTGGATAGGCAGCAGCGTGGTCCCCTTGCACCCGAACAAGGCGGCTGCCGCTGTATTTTCTCTGTGTTCAATTTCCACAACACTGGAAAAACCAGCTCCGTGGAGAACAGGTGGTCAGGACCCTCCCCCTGCTGCTATCTGGTGGTCCGTCTACTCTACACGCCTGACACTCTTCTTCTAGTGGGTGGGCGCCTGGGGTTTGTCAGTTACCAAAGGCAGCACCATCCCAGAGCCGGGGGCAGTCCACCAGCGCCAACGTGTTGCAAAAGCAGGGCAGCTGGAGGAGCCTTTACCAACCGAATTGAATTGCCCTTGGCAAAGGCCTCCCTACAGCTTTCCACCCGCGCCTCCTGCCTTGGCTTTTTGCCCACACTTCGGATAGAGACACAATGTTTCTGAAAGCACATATGTCTACACTGGCAAGTTAGTTCGAATTAAGAGCTTCCTTAATTCGAACTAATAACTTCGAATAGGGTATTAGAAGTAAGGGTTAATTCGAACTAGTTAGTTCGAATTAGCCAATGTGGCCATGTTAGTTTGAACTAATTTCTTAGTTCGAACTAACCGGCCCATTGAAATCAATGGGGGTCGCTAACTGGAACTAAGCAAGTGCCATGAATGGCACTTGCTTAGTTCGAACTAATTTTTTCTAGTTCGAATTAAGTTAATTCGAACTAACTAAAATTAGTTCGAATTAGTTAGTTCGAACTAACTAATTCGAACTAATTTTAATAAGTGTAGACGGCGGTAGCATGTAGTCAAGCCGAAGGGGAAACTGAGCCTGGAATTGGCCAGTGGCTAGACTCCACCTGCAAGGAATCAGGAGAAATTTGGGCCCTCCCCCAACATCCTAAATAAGGGATTTTGACCACTGTGCGTGTGAGTGAAACCCAGCTGTATTTGCACCCGACATGTAATCATTGGCATGCAAAATAGGCCCTACACAGTGGCATCTGGCAATGATTAACTCGCTGGGCAGCAAGGCTGTGGTGAACGTCCCACTACGATTGTGCGATTGTGGCAATGGTGGCTCCCCACAAGATTCAGCATCCACCGCAATCTTGAATTTAATTTAGCTGACTTGATGCGGAGCACACTTTTGCAGCTGCAGTTTGTCCTGCTCTAACATTCAGTGCCTGGCAAACGTAAAAGGCTAAAGGAACTGGCCTCGATTTCTCCAGCCGTTAAGAAGTTTAGTCACCTGAGTGTAATAATGTGCCAGTCATTTGAAATGACTGTAATGTCTGGTTATCCAAAAAATGAGCACATAAAATGCAAAACAGAATATTTGAGCATTTAGAACGGTCCAGCAAATTTTTCTTAAACAAATAGGCCTACTCTGCCTTTTACAACTCACTGCTATTAATAAAAGGCCATAGTTTCTTTCCTGTGGCTTGTCCGCCACTCAGCAGCAGATTTGAAGATTATCCCCATGATTCAAGTTCCAGAGGGGCAGC